>CM028359.1:23746404-24174290 GCA_016618105.1 Dendrobium huoshanense | reverse complement strand
AACACTTCCACTCCAAATTTAGGCCTCAATTCCTCAAATGAACACCAAAAGATCTATTTATAGGATTGGAGGTAATCATTTTCAAAATATATGAAATATGCTTATGTTTATTGGAATCATCAAAGAAAATCAACCACCCCATTTCTCACTATTTACAAAAATGGCCTTGGAACCGGCCATGTGTCTAGTTTAAAAGCCTTTGTTAACATCATCTGCACCTCTGATCAATAAGCAGGTGATGACAAATGATAAAGTGAGTGGAGGTACAAAAGACATCGAGTTTTGTCTATCAGATCTAAGGGTAAAATTTATGTAGTTAATGCTTTCTCACTCAACTCAAAGAAAGCAAGTAGTATTATTCCACATGAAAAAAAATTAAACTCATCATCATCCTAAGAGAAGCATACTGAACATGTATAACGAGGTGCAATGTAGGTTCTATAGTAACCTGAAGAAGATCTGGAGATCCTTTATTTTTCATGAGCAGAAAAATGCATGTCCAATGTCCACGCATACAAGAGCATTGATTTACTCCTAGAAAATGGTGTCTACGAGGGCGATCAAGGAATGCCACACTTGTCGATACTGCCTCCCTCACTTGTACGCATGCATGTGAAGCTTATACAAACGACTAGCTTATGTTATGCGAGGTAGGCGATCCAATTTGATCCGAACTAGACCAAAAATAAGGCCTAGTCAAAGAAAATGACTAGCCTAAGGCCTCATCAATCTGATCCTGATAGAGTGGAATTGATCCAATTCAGGATATGTTAGGGTTGATTAAAGCCTATTTAAGTCCCTGTAAAGTCAGTTCCAATGTGAATGAATAAAGTTTAACCCTTATAAGTTTGTTTGTAGGTAAACCACACAAATTCAACCATGCTTGATTATGGATTAAATCAAATTGAGCAAAATTTGAATCTCATTTGTTCTTTTATAGGTGCATCAAAATCATGCTTCTAGTCCAAGGATTGAAATTGCACAATTGGGTATTGAGGCGTTTTTGACTCATGAGGTGAGACGTTAGTCTCAAAATACAAAAATTACGTAAAGTGAAAATAAAGGTTTAAAATGATTTTTTATATAATATTCAAATAATATATTAAAGAATGACATATTAACTTTTTATTGAACTATGACCTATCAAATTGGCATACATATGAAATAAAAAAATTGAACAAGATATAAAGTGGCATGAAATAAATTGCGTGACATAAAATTGAAATACAAATATAACAAGAGAAAAATAATATAAAACATAATAATTGCATAAAAATATCATATAACATCAAGTTTAACTCTAAATTCATTCTTTCTCAGTTTCATGCTCATACTATAATGGGCAACAACTTAGAAATCATCTAAATTGTTATCAATGAGGGGATATTTATTTAAATCGCAATCATAACAATAAGATCTCTTCTCTGTCAAATCATGTGGAGTTTAATGCCTCTCAATATGTTTCTTCTTTATTTATTTCAGTCATCTTCCTCTATCATAAATGTTTATCGTCAATATAAAAATGAGAGTAATAATCTAAAATTTTTAGAGGATGAGGTTGTGGTGGTGTGCGGCTTTCAAATGATCATAGTGGCTACGACGATGGTGGTTGCGGCGAAGGCTATGAGCTGGAGGTCGAGGCAGTCAAGAGGAAGTTACAGCGGCTCGGAGATATATGAAGGTGTGATTTTTTATATGAAGGTGTGATTTTTTTATATGAATGTGTGATTTTTTTGGGGCTTTTGTTTAGGATTTAGATAATTTTGAATAAAAACTATATATAAATAGGGTGAGGTGTACGCCTCAAACCAACGAAACGAGGTACACCTCAAGACGAGCCTCATAAAAAAAGCTCGAGTTGTAAGCCTCGAGGTATTCTTCATTAGGATTGCGCTGAGGCTAGGGGTGTCAATATTTGACACAACATGAAAACCGAATTCGAACCCGACCCAAAAAATTCGGGTTGGACCCGACCCAATTTCAAAATGGGTCGAGTTCGGATTCCAGGATTTGACCGTTTGAAAAACAGGACGGGTTCAGGTTGACCCGGCGGGTTGTCGGGTCAATCCGGAAACTCGTTTAGATTGAACTACTCGTAGGTGCCCGCACCTGCCCTGGCTGCCCGCTCACCCACCGAAGCTACATGCGCTTGCCAGCTGTCGCGCCGCGCCCAAGGCTGCTCGCGCTGCAGCTCGATCGTGCCCGCGGATGCCTGCGCGGCAATGTCTGCTCGCTCACACGCATCCCCGCCCATGCCCTCTAGCAGCCCACCGCCCACCCCTGCGTCCGTGCAGCCCGCAACCCGACACCGGCCATCCTGCCCGCCCGCAACCCATCGCCAGCTATCCTGCCGTCGCTAGATGCGAAACCGTGTCGGGTCGAGTCAACCCGGCAACCCGACGGGTCGGATCCGGGTTTCCGACCCTTTTACATACTCAGGTTGGGTTAGGATCGACCCGTTTGAACCCAAGTCAATTCTGGGTTCGACCCGAACCCGACCTGAAACCTCGTTTTGACACCCCTGGCTAAGGCGATCCTCATATTGAGCAATTTTAAACAATATTATAGTTAAAATGGAGCAAGATTGGATCAAGAAAGACTTTGGAAAACTAAGCCCTCATATTGGCCACACTTATCTAAAGTCATAATCACTGTTTAAAATTGCGCAACTTGAGGTGTGCCTTAACTTAATTTTTGCTCTGAACGACTTGAAGCAGATGCCTCGAATGGCTTGCGTGAGGTGTCTCCTTCAATTTCTTGAGGCATGGCTCGCCTCATTTATGTGAGGCATTCACCTCAATAGAACACGTAAAAAAAACTAGAACTTAAACCTAAGCGTTAAACCTCGATTCATCTGTCGTGCTTTTCAACTTCATCTGCTGCAATAGAGTTTTGAATGATTTGCTAAAAGCTCCTTCTACTTCGTCGACAACTCCCTATTTGATCGAAAGTCAACACAGTTCAACGACGTTGCCTATTGGATCGGAAGTCATGAAAGGTTCGACGACGCTCTTTCTCTTTGATCGGAAATGACGTCATCTGTTGCGGTAGAATTTCAAACAATTCACTAAAAGCTCTTCGTCTTCATCAATGACTTTCCCTGTTCGATTGGAAATCAACACAGTTCGATGAAGTTGCTTGTTGGATCGCAAGTCACAAAAGGTTTGACAACACCCTTTCTATTGGATTGAAAGTGCTGACCATTCGACGTCGTTCTTCCTCTTGGATTTGAAGTAAAACTTTGCTCGATGCGATAGTAACCATTTTTCACCCTTTTCATGTACTCCTTTGCCTCCTTCGACTCACTGACTCATTGGGTGTTGCTCGACCTCGCTTCTGCTGAGTTGAAGGTAAGTGGTTTTTTTTCCCTTGCTTAATTTTTTTCCCCTCGAGGGTTAAGTAAACTAATTCAGTACTGTGATCAAATCTTTTTTAAGTTCAACTGCTTGAAGTTGATTAGACTTTCAAATTATTGATCATTGTTTTTACAAGATCAATGTCTCGACCGAATTGGTTTTTGTTTATTCAATCATTTTATGAAGTGGTAAAAAGTCCACTTTCACGAAATTATAATTAAAATATGTGATGAACTATTGTAGCTGCTTCCATTATTTCAAATCTTGGGGTATGCCATGAAGATGCACAATTTCTTTAAAAAACAGATCAGCTACATGTGAAGTATCAAAAGTTTTTTTACATGGAATGAAATGTGTCATTTTATTAAATCACTCAACAACAACAAACACATAATCAAATTTTCGTGTAGTAACCGGCAGCCCTAAAACAAAATTCATAGAGATATATTCCCAGGGTTTATTTGGAACTGGAAGGGGACTATATCAGTCAGTGTTTTGAGTTGTTCCTTTGAAAGATTGACATATTTTACATTATTTTTCAAGTTTAGCAATTTGTTTTCTCATGTGGGGCCAGAAATATTTCTCCTCAACAAAAAGAAATAGTCTTCCCTTAGCCAAAATGCCCACCTAGACCCCCGCTATGATGTTCTTGCACAAGTTGTTCTCGTAAAGAATTTTTTGTGATACAGAGTCTAGTACCTTTAAACAAAAAGCCTTGTTGGATGATAAACTAGGCAGACTGGTCAATTACCGATCTGAGATAGGATTCCCAAATATCTTTAAAGTCTGGATCATTAACATAAGTGTCTTTTAAGAAATCAAAGGAAGTTATGGTTGGGTACAGAGTTACCAAAAGATGAGATCATCTACTTAAAGCATCAGCCACTTTATTTAACACTCCAGTTTTATTTTTGATACGAAAGGAATATTCTTGCAGAAAAGAAGTCCACTTAGCATGTCTTTTGTTTAAATTCTTTTGGGAACCTAAAAATCGCAGTGCTTCATGATCAGTGTTTAAAACAAACTCTCTGAATAAGATAGCATCTCCAAATTTTCAAAGCTTTGACGATTGCATAAAATTCCAAATCGTATGTTGAATATCTAGGCCGAGAATTGTTTAATTTTTCACTAAAATATGCAATGGGTTTACCTTCCTGGATAAGCACAACTCCTATCCCAATATGTGAGGCATCGCAGTCAACTTCAAATATTTTATCAAAGTCTGGTAAACTAAGAATGGGAGCTTGACTCATTCTTGCTTTGATTAATTGAAAGGCTTGTTCAGCTTCAGGTGTCCATTTAAAAATTCCTTTTTTTAGACAGTCGGTGATAGGTTCAATTGAAGTGTTGAAATTTATCATGAATCTACAATAAAAAGATGTTAAACCGTGAAATCCTCGTACCTCACTAATATTCTTTGGGGTCGACCAGCTTTGGATCGCTTCAATCTTAACAGGGTCAACATTAATTCCTTCAGCAGACAATATATCCTAAAAAAGTCAAGCTTTGAGTCATGAAAGAACATTTCTTCAAATTGATGTACAGTTTTTGTTCTTTTAAAGTCTGTAAGATTTGTTTCACATCTTTAAGATGCTTAGTAGGATGAGTGTTGTAAATCAGGATATCGTCAAAATATATAACCACAAATTTCCCTATGAAAGATCTTAGGACATGATTCATCGTTCTCATAAACGTACTAGGAGTATTAAATAACACAAAAGGCATGACTAGCCATTCATACAGACCTTTTTTTTAACGTTATTTTCCACTCATCACCAGGCCTAATCCTAATTTGATGATACCCACTTCGCAAATCAATTTTAGAAAAGATTTTCGTGCCACTAAGCATATCCAACATATCATCAAGCCTAGGTATAGGAAACCTGTATTTAATGGTTATCTTGCTTATGGCACGGCTATCCACACACATTCTCAAAGTTCCATCTTTTTTAGGTGTAATCAATGCAGGCACAACGCATGGACTTAGGCTTTTTTTTATTAAACCCTTATCTAAAAGTTCAGTCACTTGCTTATGTAGTTCCTCATGTTCAGCAAGACTCATTCGGTAATGAGGAAGATTGGGTAATGTTGCTCAAAGAATTAAGTCAATGTGGTGTTAGATATCTCTCATTGAGGGTAAGGCTTTTGGCAATTCTTCAAGGGTTATGTTAGAAAACTCGTCAATTAATGGTCGTATTTCTTTGGGAATTTGAGAGGTTTATTCAGACTCTTTTCCTAACACCAGATATGCTATCTCAGATTGTTTTAGGTCATTCGTGTTCAAGAGTAATTCAGGAGTGTTTGCTTTTGTTGTTTGGGTATTTTTGGCAGGTGGATCAGGAATGTGCTTTTGAGGGTACATAGCGAATTCCTTATTGTTTTGAGTGAGAGTGTATGTGATCTTTTTTCCCATTATGATTTATTTTATGATCAAATTGTCAGGGGCCACCCAATAAAATATGACAGACCTCGAGAGGCATAATGTCACAAATAACCTAATCTTTATAAGAATTTCCAATTGACAGGTTAACAGATCATTGCTTTGTGACAAGAACTTCACCTCATTCCTTGAACCAAGAGATTTTATAAGGTTTAACAAGTGGTTTTGATTTCAGTTTAAGTTTTTCTACCATCAGTTGTGAGACAAAATTTTCGGAACTACCACTATTAATCATTAAAGTGCAGAGTTTTCCTTCAACAGTGCAAGTGGTTCGAAAGATGTTTCTCCTAAGTCATTTATCTCCATTTTCAACTTTAGTAGTTAGGACTCGTCGGATTACTAAGAATTGGTCACCTTGGTTGCCTTCTACGTCAATTCTTTCTATCTCATTCTCATTTTCTAGTTTAGTTTCATTTTCTTCTTCCGCTTCTTCTAATTCCTAATCATTCTCAATGTAATTAGTCCTAGGAGGGTTGTTTTTTTTTTACAAGCAGCTGAAAGATGTTCGTATAACCCGCATTTGTAACATGGTCCAATAAGCTTGGGTGGTTCAGTCAGTTTGGGTCTCATTAATCCATTTCATTTATCTAATTTTTAAGTTTCAAATATTTTTGTTCGCACATTAGATGTTCTAGTAGAAGATTGTGAAGATTGAATTTTTATCCCACCGGTTTGTCAATGCTGAAACAGTTCAGGTGTCTTATTATTACTTCTTTGTTGTAGCTTTTCATTTTTTAAGGTCATTCGATAAGCTTCGTCGAGTTTGATTATATGATCATGATGTAAGCTTAATTAATTTTGAATTGCCCATTTCAACCCATTAATGTATCTAGTGACAGTTTATTCTTCAAATTCATCTAGATCATTTCGAGATTGAAGTTTATAAAAGGTTTCAATGTATTCCTCAACTGATTGGTTTTCTTGACGAAGATTATTAAATTTTTGGAATAAAGCTCGTGAGTGATCAAAAGGAAAAAACTTTCCCCACATCTTTTCTTTCACCCTATCCCAGGTTTGAATTTTATCCTTCCCTCGTCTTAGCCTATTATTTTGAAGATTTTTCCACCAAGTTAAAGCGTGACCTATGAGTTTCAGACTAGTGAATTTAAATTTTCTATTATCAAGGAATTCTTTCCATTCGAAAAATTAGTGCATTTTTTCTATCCATTCAATGAATTGATCAGGCTGTAGCTTACCTTCAAATTCATAAACGTCAATTTTTATCCCATGATCCCAATTCCTATGACGTCTATTTTTTATTCCTAGGGATTTCATCTTCACTCACAGAGTTTTGAGCATTCGCATTGTTGACATTTAAGTTTGCAAGGGTGTTATCTATATTGTTTATTTGTTGTTGTAAATCAGTCAATTGTTGCATCATTTGTTGTCAATCCCCTTGGTTATTTTGATTAGCCATTTTGTTTCAAAAAAAAACTCACACACTAACCTAGGATATGCTAACCTAGGCTCTGATACCAAACTTGATGCAGACAAATAGATTTAAAAAAAGCCAAAGGAGAACACAAAGGCAAGAAAAACTTTTCTCAATTCAAATTTTAGTAAACCAACACCAAACAAATCTTAAAACAAACGGAAGTTAGACAAAAAAATGAAAAAAAAAAACATAAAATTCAAATTACAATATAGTTCAAAATAAAAATTAAATGAAATTTGCATGCATCAAATTGTTAATGCCTTTTGAGTTAATGAAAGGAGGTATGAAAATATTCAAATGAACCACTATGAAAAAATGATATGAACCATATCATAAAGTTAATAATAAGAACATTTTGTAAAACTCCTAACATGTGATTTTATTGATTGAAACTCAATCTTTTGATTATATAGCATTTAAAACAATTGAAATGCATTTCAACTGTGATATTTCATATTGTGATTGATGCCATTGCTAACTACTTTTTTGTTGTCACTCCATGCAAAGCTATATTATTCATTAGTAAATAAAGGATTCCTTAAATAATCTTGAGTATACTAACGAGCCCAGTTCATCATCAAAACTCATACAGTGAAGGACATAGGGACCAAAAGTCTTGCTTGTTAGCATCTATGTTGAGGGTTACAATCCCAACAAAGTGCTAATAGAAGTTCTTGGTTTTTATATAGCAAAAGAGTTAAATAGCTTATGAGTAGGTCCCATAAAACCCTTTCTTCAATAACATTTAGAGTTACCATCAACAAACGGAAAAGAAATAAAATGAAAAATAATTGCAAGAGAAAGATGTCAAAAAGATGTAAAGATTTTTCAGTCTATTTAACTATATAATGAATAAGATATCACAAACTAATTCAAAGACTTGATTTAAAATTGATTTAAGATAAATCATATTGCTTTTACATGTGAATAATGCATCATCATCATCATTAGCCTTAGCACAACTTTTTTGACTTATGAGGTTTGCACATATACAAAGGGTACAAAATGCACTCATTAAAGGAAAACAAAAAATTAGTGTTACAACATTAGGAAGGGTAAATGGCGGACATAGGAATACATGCATAGAAGTTGTAAGGAATAATTTGTGAAGAATAGACTTAACACTTCGGCAACACTCAAAAGTCAAAATTAATAAATGGAAAATAAGAGTTTATAAACATGAATAGTTGGGATAAGGCTAATGATAATGAGGATGATGATGAACTATTTTCGTTGGCTTGGATAGGCACATAATACAATAATATCCTTATCTAAAAATGTTTAGAAATTTCTCAGAGTCAAAGAACTTCCTTTTACTTACAAATCTAAAGCAATTTGCCTATACTGGTGTGTGTCCTTGAAAATCTGTATTATTATATGGCTCCCACAAATAAGAAATGATAATCTAGACAAAAAGTCATATCGGGTTCATTTTTTCCTCTCCGTAATGTTAAATAATAGTTGTGCAAATAGAAAATATCAAAGTGAAAAGGAGAGAAAAAAATCCCACTAATTCTTATTTAGGCCGCATGCTACTTGAGAAGGAAGATAAGTGCTCCTCCGAACCAACGAAAACTCAGACGGATGAGCAAACAAGGTCATCACCTCAACACACTAACATCAAAAGAGATCAACTCATAAAAGAGCAAAACAAAATGAATACCAACAAAATCTATAAAGTGATGAAAGAAGAAAAAAACAGGAATCCCGTTAGTTAAAAGATACCCCTTATTTGCGCCATAAAACCTGGACATACCTCTCGGCTGCGTCGGCTAGAGAGACATCGGAACAGTGCCTGACGCGGATCTCTCGAACCCCACCAGCGCCGAATTCCGACACCGACCGGAGCATGGCGTCGACCCGGCGCTGGAACGCCGGCGTCCACCAGAATGGCGAGTCAGAGCGCCCTGCTCCGGCTGCCTCGAAGGCAGGCTCAAGATCAAAGGAGGAAAAGAGCGTGGGATCCTTGGCCGCCTCGAGCCACGAGCGGCACGCCAGCATGGCCCCTCGCCATCGATCCTCCAGACTGAGCCTGTGGAAGATGTTCGTTAGACACACGGAGGTAAGCTCCGACCAGTCTCGGGTGTCCAATACCACTTCGTTAGGCTCGCTACCAAGGCAGTCGTCACCCACGCTTGATTCATCCTCCATGAATTTAGGGTTTTTGCTTGCCCCAACCTCCGTGTTGCTGGTTTGGATGGGATTAGCGTACAATGCAGACTTTTCCTTTGCTCGAGGGTTTCGTATATATGTGAATTGTGCGTGGGAAATATATATATATATATAATGATATTATTTCTATAAAAGTGTGAAGGATATTTTCCCATGTCAATATTCAAATAAGAATAGTATTTGATTTTTTTTTTTTTTTTCTTTTAAGAATGTTAGTACAATAATGCTTCTTAAACTTCTCTTTTTAATATTCTTCTCTTACAATCTCAAAACTTAATTTAACAAATAAGAACATTACTCAAAATTTTCTTTTCAAGAATGTCTAAATAACAATACTAGCCAAACTTCTCACTTCTAATTATATAATCATACGGTTTCAAAATTTAATTAAATAAGACCTTTAGTAAAGCCTTATGGATTAATCATATAATAAGTTTCAAGGCAATCAACAAGCTCTTCAATGTGATTCCTTCTGGCGCCTATTAAAAGGACAGTTTTAATGATTTTTTCATTATTAAAATTAAAATGCATTCATTGTCCTTCTAACACTGGCAATGTCTCTAACTTATTTAGGTTATAAAAGGAAACAGACATAAGGGGAGCCTAGTTCATAAACTAATATTTAACAAGTTTTAAATAAAGTTCAAACCCATATTCGATGTTTGAATCTTTTTTCAAATCTAATTTGAACTAGTTTTAGCGAACCTAGAGTCCAACCATTATATATGGAACTATGCTCATACTAAATTTAATATAAAGGTATGAAGTAGGTTCAAATAAAGTTTGTTAGTTTGAACCTTGTTTAAATTAGTATTTAAATTTACTTCATAGCACTGGTTTGAAATTAAGTTTGAATAAGGTTCAAACCTTTTTTTTTCTAATTATCTTATATATGAAATTTATTCATTTGATTTTTTTGTATGACTACAAAGTTTAAGCTATACATTCATGTGAAGAGATTTTGTATTACTTGGATCACATATAAAGTTGTGTGTATGATATAAAAAGTTATTAAATAATTTGAAGTTTTAAACTTCCTGAGAGGGCCAAATAATCCCTTTGAGGTAGCTTTTTTATGCTAATGACTTGTAATTTTACAAGGGCCTAGCCCATCAACTTCTTCTATGGAAGGTTGAAATGAAAAGAATAAAGGTTACTCCATTATATTTAACATTGGAGATAATAACACTAGGTTTGAAATTGCAAAATTTGCTCTAATGACAAGGTTAGGATAAGGCAAATTTCTTATTGAGGAGAAATTTGACAAGATGACTATAGGTAGAAGACTAGTTGATATCTACCTAGATGACAATATTAACTTTAAGAATGTAGGCCTCATGAATGCATTCACTAAGAAGTGGTTTGGGAGGGAAAATACATATATATTAGATTTAGATTTTGTTACTGATGGTGTTTTAGTCAATGAAAACAAATTGTAAACCCATGGAATAATAACTAAACAAGAATATGGTTCACATTGAGGGAAATGTCTTTAAGGTGAAAAGGAAAGTGGAAAGAAATCCCTAGCTTAGTACACTATCATTGCATTGCAAAGCTTAGTACAATATCATGCGATCATCCTTGACGATCTTTACCACCAAGATTGATTTTTAGGATTTTTTCAAAGCCCTCTATTTAAGCTTTGTCAAGGCACTTGGTAAGTGTTTTTGACAGCCATTGAAGCTTCGTTCTTTTGGAGAAAACTTGAAGAGAGAACTTGAAAGGGAGAGAGGAAATGATGGAGTTTGAGAGATGGAGATGATCCTTGGAGTGGGTTTTAAGGGAGTGTGGAGGGGATTTCACATGGTTGCTCCGGCAAGCTTGCACCTTAATACCATCGGATTCAATGTTCATCTTAAGGGAAGTTTTGAAAAGAAGAAAATCTCTTTGGTGTCAAATGACCTAGCTCCTCCACTGAACCGGGGAAGGTGGAAGTTATTTTATAAGAAATTCTCTGCCTAGATGCGGGGGCTAAAGGAGAGTCACTAAAATTTTAGTTCAATACTCGGAGGGTGCCTCCTAGGAGTGGATATAGGTCAAGATTTGACCAAACCACTATAAATTTGGTGTGTTTTTCTGATTATTTTTTGCAATTTATTTTTACTACGGTTAACTGCTTGGGTGAAACCTTAGATTAATTTTTTTTATTATTGATTTAACTCATTTTCGCTATAAGATATAAAAATATTTTTCTTCTTGTTAAAAAGTTTTAAATATTTTGTAGTTTATTTTTCTTTATATTAGAGAGTGAGTTTTTTTTCTCTTATATTTGAAAGATATCCTCAGAACTAAAAGTTTTAAAGGTTTTGAAAGAAAGCTAGCTCACAAAAATGATAAGAGGCATAAAATAAGACCAAAAGAAAACTGAAAAGATGCATAATGATCGTCAAAAAAAATTGAAAGATATATAAAGTGTATAAAAATTAAAAAATATGCAAAGTGTGTCAAACAACTAACAAGAGGCATAAAATGAGCCCATAAGAAATTAAGCTTCTTTCTCTTTCAAATGATTTAAATCTTAAGAGAATTCATATGCTACTTGATATTTTCAAACACTTGATCTTTAAAAATTATGATTTTTGTTTATTACTTTATAATATTATTCTATCATATATTTTTCCGAAACGAAGTTTGGACATATCACTTTTCTTATCTAATTTTATGTTTGAATTAGATTTTTGTTTAAAAAAAGTCTTTAACCTATAAGGAGCCTGAGCTAGGATTGATAAAATTCAAATTTCTAACCTTTCTGGATATTAGTGTGATCAATTCATTTCTTATTATTTTTTTGAATAAAATCAAGAGGTAACTTTCTCATTTTAAGAAAATGTGCTGAAATTAATTAATTCTCTTAAACATTACCATCACCCCGAAGTGATCAAGGGTTGATTTGATCTTTTGTGTTTGTTTCATTTTTTATTGTTTGTTTCTTTTTCTGTGTTTCTCTTCTTTTTGATAATGTCAAAGGGGGAGAATTGATTGTATTTGTGTTTAAGTTACATATGTTCAAGCTAGAGTGATTATTATGCTTCTAGATAATTGAAAACATGTAAGAAAAACTATCTAAATTTTGATTTAAAGTGGTGGCTATCATATTTGGATTAAAAATCTAGATGTATTATTTGTAATGAAATGTGAGATCTATATGGATCATTAAAGCTTAAATCACATTTTCAATTAGAAGAAATTGAACTTGAGGTTGATGAGGTGATTTTAGCTAATTAAGGATTATATCCTTAACATTAGGTATCAACTTGGTAGGGTTAATGTGGTAACTGATTCTTTGAGTAGGAAGTTTATTGATGTGGCATCTTGTATGATTTTATTTGATGTAATATTGAGTCATAATATGGATATGTTGGAGTTGGAGGTTGTTATAGCAGTTGATATGCACATTAGAATGATTTCCTATATAATTATGATGGCTTCTTTATAGTAGAGGATTCATAAAGCTTAAAGGTTGATAAGGAGTTCGAGAAATTGATATACCATATTCAATATGGGATGAGGCTTAAGTTATGAGTGGATGGTCATGGAGTCTTAACTTATAAAGGTTGATTGTGGGTATTAAGTGGCTCATGTTTGAGAAGAGGGATCTTACATCAGGCATATTATCTTTCAAATATGATTCGTTATGGAGTAACAAGATATATCATGATTTGATTTTTTTTTTTTGTAGGTTTCGTAGTTTATTTTAAGATACAAGGCATGTCTAGTTATAAAAGTAAAGATTAAAGATATAGTGGTTTATTGTAGCTTTTTCCTACTCTTAAGTGAATTGAGAAGAGTCAATATGGATTTTGCAATGGGGTATGTTGGAGTTGGAGGATGTGAGCAAATTTGATAGAGATGTTAAGCTAAGTTAAAGATTTATTAGGCATTTTATGGTGATTAGCATAATTAAAAATTTTGCTTACATATTGTTATTGTTATATTACATGTTTGATGTGATCAATGTATTTCATGTATAACACTATTATTAAGGATAGAGTTATTATGTATAAGGCTGATATATGACCTGATTTGACTTATAGGGAGTAACTCGAGTGTATTTTAGCTTATGATGCAAAATAATTGAGAAATTAGCAATTCTTATGGTAAAATTATGGTGGAAGCACAATTTTAATAGAGAAGACACACGAAATAAAGAGCCTAAGATAAGACAACTTTACCCAAAGATATTTGGTTAATAGGAGCACGCATTGGAATGTAAAGGATAAGTTTTTTCTAAGGTGGGGAGATCATAATATCAATTAGCAAAATTTTATTTAGTAAATCACCATAATACCCTCTGTTGATCAGGAGTAGGTGACCCCTAATGACCATCTTAAAGAAAGTCATCTTTTTGATCGGTAATGGAAGAAGCAAGTCAAACTATGATGGTGCTAGTGTTCAGAGGAACTTTACATATAAAACTTTACATAAGATTTTTGGGGTTACACCATTGATGCTTATTTACTTTGAGTGTGTGTATGCATATGTAAAGTATATCTACATATGATTTTGGTCTCTGGATGATTATACAAATTATTGCCTACGAACAATAATATTACTCCCTTGAATTACTAAAAAAAATAATTTACTTATAATATTCAAATAATTATTCTAAACTCATTTAGTATAATTTATAGACTATCTTAACTAAATTATAGGAAATTCATCACTCATATATATAGTAGACATGAAAATTAAAATATATTTATTAACTTGAACACTTCAAGAAAATAAGAGACTTTTCTATACATGTTTGGTGTTCGTTTGTAAATTGTTTTCATTGGTAGGTTCAAGACATGTTATTGTATTTATTGACTATTTTTCATAAATTTTTTATTTACAAATTTTAGGATATAAAGAATTTATAATAATTAAATCATGAGTATTTTATAATTATAAAAATAATTTGCTTTATTTTATTATAGAAATGTTTATACTTTGTAAAAATTCTCATTTTTCGAAGCTATACCCATCCCATGGCCATGAGAAGAGTGAGAAAAATAAAAGGAAAGGAAGAGAGGAGTAGGACAGAGAAAGCTTGACTTCAAAGGACTTAGAATATTTTTATGTTGTGGATTAATTGAAAAAATGATTTGGCTAGAGATAGGCTATTGTTATCCTACTTTATTTTAATGATTGTGCTTCTTATGTGATTTATTATTTTTCATTTGAATATACTATAAAAAATACATATATCTTTATATTTTGAGAATTTTCAATTTGTATATTTTTGTATGTTGTCGTTGTATATATTTTGCACATATATGTATAATCATAGTTTTCACTAAGTTTTTCATATTGTGAAGTATTTTAATTATTTTAAAAAACTTATTCAAATTGATAGAATTTAATTATGATACCTTGACTATCATGTAAATACTATTAATAATGTCTATAGTTTCATTTTATGGTTCATGCATATAATATAAGTAAAAATGTTAACTATGTAATCCTTACCATTTCTATTATACACTCATGTGATATGACATAAATTATTCATATTTAATGAAAATATTTATTATTTAGTATATGTATGTTGTAAAATATTTGTTAATAAAATTTTAGTATGATTGATAGCTTGAATATGGATGGCATGTGTACATTTAGGAAGGCAAAAGGGTCTAAGTAAAATATTACTAACAAGGAGAAATAAAGGCTTGAATAAATGAATTATACTATTTATAGGGAGGCATAAGGGTCTAAATTTTTTTTTGAATGAAAGTGTACATACATAAGGAGTTATAAGGGCTTCATAACATGTATGTGAAGTACTTGGGATGTAATTAGGGCTTGAGGGGATTGATATGATGTTTTATGGAATGATTTTTATTTGCATTATCATACTAAGATACAATAATTATGTAAATGCGATATTTATATTGTGATTTATGATGCCTTCCTTTCACATTAATTTTTTTACTGACTATAGACTAATCGGACAACCTATAATAGGTTAAGGTGTAACAATTAGTAGCACGTATTTGTAATTATTGTTGTTGAACTCTCTTTGTGTATAATATGCTTTATTGTTTATGATTTGTTAATACATTGCATATATATTACATTTTCTTTCATGCATTGGATATTATTATAAACTTCATTTAATCTAATGAGCTATTGATGCTCATCCCTACTTTATCTACATGAGTTGATTTTAGGGAAGGAAAGATGGTTCATGTTGATTATAGTGGAGGTTATAGGTATACCTTTTACTAGACTATAGTTAAATTTTTTGCATTCATGGTGATACTAGATTTTAGTGGATAAATAGATATATACCATGATTACTTTATATGAACACTATTAAATGCATAGTCTTATGATATGAACTAAAATGATGTTGATGATTCTACTTTACTGTTATATCTGAGGATGTATTAGTAGCTCCATGTTATAACAAATAATGGACGATAAAAATATTACTTCAAATATATCTTTGATTTTACATATTAATCTTTCAACCTAATATGACCCACTGTGCCATGAGGGTTATATTAGTTTGAGCCATGGCGGCAAGTATTAGGATCCTTATACACTTAATCCTCATCACCTAGATCATCTAGAGTGCTCATGGCCCATATGGGCTTAAATGTATTCTAAGATAATGAATATGCACTCATCAAGAACCTTTCTTGTATTTTATTGCATAAATTGTTTGGTTTGTCTAGAGGCAATGTGCATGTGATGGCTTGTTTATATTTCATTCTAATTATATATAACGAAATATAGATGAGCCATCACATGCACATTGCGTCTGGACAAATCCAAATAATTTATAATAATAGAAAATAAACATATATGACATTTTTATTTTAGCAAGAATGCCTTCATTTAGCTTATTTAAATATTGACACAATGCCCCTATAAAAAGAAATATCATATTTCCATATGTTAGTTAATGTAAGAAAAATAACAATCATAGTGCAGAAAGTAGTCACATCCAATGAATAATAAATAACCCTAACTAATTATACAAGAAAAGATGAGCATCAAAAAAAGTTTGTATCAAAAGAATCTAACTGAACCCTAGCCTTAGACTAATCAATTAAGGTTGTGTTATATAACATCACTTAATTGTGCGTAAAAGTCAAGGTGTGGTCAAGTTGAACTCAAATGATTGTAATGAATACAAAACTAACTCATTTAAAGGATCAAATTAATATGATGCATGTAAACTCAATATTATTAAAATTAAAAAAATATTTTTTAGAATATGTTTTATTGGGGTTGAAAGAGGTTTAAATCCAATTTACAAATTTTAAAAGATAGAAATTAATAATTTTTAAAAATATTAACCATACATATGGCATAAAAGTAGTATATTAAATTTTAAAATTTTATTAAGAGAAAAGATCTAGGTTATTTATATGCCTGACATTCATATGAGGTTTGATTATGATATGATGATTCTCATTATAAATTGAAGTATCACAATAATTATATTCAACCAATCATAGCCACATTACATTCCTAAAACAAAGGACAACTTCCTACCCAATTTGTATTGACTTAATGTTTACGCAAATGTAATAATATAAGAGGAAAGATAGTTGTTGACCTCATTTTTGTATGAGGTCTTTAACCAGATCCTAAACCCAATCCAGACTCAAATCAATAAAAACCCAATCAATTCTAGACATTGTCCTAAAGGCCTTTTCCAGCAAATCTTGGAATACTTCAAAACCCAGTCAAATGCACTCTGATTAAGGCTCTATCAGTTTCATACTGATGGGGTGTGTCTCTAGTATCAACCCTCTAAATTTGAGCTCATTCTGAGATCTCTAACCCTAGTAACCAAATTAAATTCCAAAGGGTATAAAACTTTCAAATATTTACAGCCTATGCCACTGGACCTGCCATCTAGTGGATCCTGATCTTGGAGCCTTAACCAAAGCCTGCAATCACTTCCAAACCACAAATCCTGATATGTTGATCAATAAACTGTATTTTTCTAGACTCATTTCTTCCTCCATTGGTCATGAGCCCAAAATGACCAAAATACCCCTAGGGGGCTCAAATAGTGATTTCAAACCAAATAAGCTCCAAACTGAATGCAACCACCTCCAGCAAGTTTCAAATGTCAAACCAAACCTGTTGAACACATTCCTGGCCCCTGAGTCAACCTGGTTGCCAAGTTAACAGGGTTGACCCAATGAGACCCTTAAGGGTTCAAATAGTAATTTTGACCAAATTGATCTCTTCAAGCTCTGGGACCACATCCAATAGACTCATAATGGTATTTTGAATCTGTTGAACCCATTTCCAGCCCCTGAACCCAGCTGGTTGACCAAGTCAACCAGTTTTGGCTTAAAGGCCCATTAAGGGCCCATTAAGCCCTATTGGCCCTAATAGCCCTTTAAAATCCCAAAATCACCTGCACTAGACCCCAAACATCATTTCAAATTTACTGAGTCTGACACTAGACCCTGGGTCAACCTGCTTGACCAGATCAAACAAAATTGACCTAAATACCCTTCAATGGGCCTAATGGGTCTATTTAATCAAATCAACACCTCCAAACCTCTCATACCCCATCAAATCTACACTTAAACATCACTAGCACTCTATTCCACCAATACTTGCTTAGGGTTGACTAGTCAAACTAGTCAACCTAAACCTCAAGGTTCCTCTTCATGATCAAACATATAGACCCGACCCCTTTGCTCAAAGTTAGACCTAGACTTCAGTCTAAATGACTCCATACCACCACCTAGGTACCACCCCATCTACCTTGAACTTGGTTGACTGGTCAACCAGTCAAACAAGAGCTAAAGAGAACACTAATTGGTCAACCCGACCAATAGACCCCAACCCGGCCCAAACCAGGCCATTCCAACTCATATACCTGACTCAAGAAGTTCCCCTAGACTCAACCCGACCAAACCCAAGCTCTGGCATGGTCCCTGGCCCGTCCAAGAGCCCAATTGGACTCTCTTGGTCAATTTGGGTCAACCCGACCCTTTGATCTTGATCCAACCCAAGTCCAGCCCGTCCAGCTCCTCCACTCGACTCCAGAAGCTTCCTGGAGCTCAGCCTGACCTCCCCCAGCTTTTGGAACGCCCCCTACTCGAGCCACCAACTCGAGTGGTCCCCCCGTTCACGTGAGAAGGACTCCTGTCATTATCACCTGGCCAGCCACTTCCCTCTGCTCTTCTAACGGCCAGGGACAGATGTCTCACATCTGGGACATCTCTCTAAGCGATCCCGACCGTCCCTTTTGGCTCCAGTAGCTGGAATAGGGAAGAGAGGCAGGAGGAGCTCATTACACACTATCTTGCATTCCATAGTCTCCCGAGAGCTTTTAAATTTTCGTTTCGATTCCTCTGAGCTCTACATCCATTTCTCCATCGTTTCCCACTGTTTGGAGCTTATCGGCGATGAGAGGAGCAAGAGACCGAAGCTACTTCCGTCCAAACTTCCTCAACTCCGTGTAGAAGCCTCCTCCAAGCTCGAAGCTTGAAGGAGATCAATACGTGGACAGTCAACAAATTCAACCATTTTTAAATCAACCAAATCAATCCATCCTTCGGTGAGAAATCCTAAACCCTAGGCATTTTTATAGGTTCTTAAATAACTCTTTAAACATTGCATTAATGGCTAAGAAAACCACCCCCCATTCTTCCCTAGATCCCAACACATCTCTGTTTAAATTTTCAACTCGTTTTGTTCAGTAGTTTGCGAAAACGAGATCAAAAATGAGCTTAGGGTTCTCGGTCTAGACGAGGGAAGAAGATGAGCTGCTGGCCGTTGGATCCATTCTATCGCGATCAACGACCGTGATTAAACCCTATTCAAGCTCCATTTTGACCCTGGCTCAGCCGTATCGTCGATGGGTTAAATCATGGCCGTTAATCCAAACCGCGAGGATCGTATCCACCGTCCGATAATTAGTGGATCGAGTCTGATACCGCGGGTTTGATCCCGACCGTCCGATCTTCCCTGTGATTGATCCGACGGCACAGATCACTGCCGCGCTGGATAAGTGGCGGGTCCCAACGTAATCGCCGCCATCCGCGTGGCCGTGTATGCGCATGCCGCGTGTCCCAGTCGCCGCCGTCGTTTGACTGGGCATTTAAAACATCTAAAAAAATTCAGAAAATCTCCATAACTTCAAAAATTCACCAGAATTTCATTTTTGGTCCAATTTTGGAGTTCTTAGGCTTGTTTTATTCGTATTTTCAAGTAGTTTATTATAAAAATAATAAAAATTTATTTTGTGTAATATATTTTTAATAATTTCAATAATACTGAAATATTTATTTTATTTTAAAATAAAAAATATATATTATCCTGAGCTGAAATTTGGCAGAGATGTAGTAGAGCCTAGGGTAGACTTCCTGTAATTTTCCTAAGCCTATTTGATGCAATCTCAATTGGTTTATGAATTTAAAAAAATCTAAGTCAAAATTTGATTTAGATTATTGGAAATTCTTAAATCATTAAAACTAAATCCATTAAGCAAGTTAGAGTTCTATGGGACTAGTGCAAAGGCATTCTTTCACTGAAATTTAGTTTAGATAATAATCATGTATAATTTAATTAAAATATATTTCCAATGTCATATTAACTTAAGTTACTAATTGCCAACCTATACATGATTAGTCTATCAAATTGGGTTGACTTTGATTAGGGATATGTTCACACATGTCACCTAATCATTTCAACCTAACTTGATACATCTATACTTTTATAATAAATTATTTAAATTCATAGATTGTCATATGATCTATAACCAAATAATTTATTATAAAACCCTTCCATAGAACATTAGGATGCACTTTTATTGTTCATGGTTTGTATTGATGTGATTGTAAATAGTGTTAAAGGGTTAGAGACTTTGATTATTATCCTATAACCTATTGACATGTAAGGACAATAACTAAGGACCTAGTCTTAGCTAACTTAGTTAATTTAGAAAGAATTACACTTACATCCCTTTTGGGATTGAAAAAAAACTTAGAAAATTAGCGTCATTACCCCTTTAATCAAATACATCCTGATTTGACATTAATTGATCTCAAAATAACTAGTAGATTAAGGACCTTTTATGTTTATTTTAATAAACCCAAGTAAATCAAATAAAATTCTTAAAAATCTAAAATCAATCTCAAATCATTACAATCAATTCAACATTACAAATTCAATAATTTAAAATCAAAATTCCTACTCAAATTTCACTAATTTCATTAAATCCTTAATTAACCCTAAACCTTCTAGAAAATATAATAAATCTAATGTAAATCCAAAAAATACAAATAATACCTCTAATTGACCAGAATTAAATCATTAACCAATGAAAAATAAAACCAAATTGATTGGACAGCATATTAAAGCTTAATTTAATTTTAAGTAAAATTTAATATTTAATTCATTTAAATAATTAATAATAATTAAAAATTCCAATAAATTTCCAAACACTTGGGATTCCTTCTTTAGGTTATTCCTGACCTTTGGGGCTGATTTCAAAGAGTTGGGAACTCATTTGGAACAAAATCATAAAAAGGTCCCTTAATTAAGCAATTTTAAAATTCATCAAATATCTCAATCTTTGAAAATTCATAACTAATTCAATAAAAATCCAAATCAATCAAACTCAGTTGAATTTGACTCATAATAAGGCCTAATATTTATTAAAAATGTGAAAGCTTTAGAAAACGTTTAAAATAAAAAAATCAACAAAATGGTCAACTGTAAGTCAAAATTAGTTCAAAACTTCAAACCTTCATAACTAAATCCAGAAAAATTCAATTTCAGTATACTTACCTTCTAACTGATCGTCTTAATGTCTAATATTTTAATAAAATGTTAACTTTCTAGAATTTAACCTTAATTAAAAAGTCAATTTTGGACCCCCTAATTAAATGATTAAAATATTCCAAAAATTCTTTAAAAATTCAAAATTGTTTTAAAACTCCAGAAATGCTTAACTAACTCTTAAAATCAGAAATCAAACTTCTTTTGAATAAGATTCATTAACTTTTAACATTAATCATACTTAAGCTACTTAATTATACCAGGTAACACTGGGTAACCTAGGCCTACGAGGCTATTAGCTTAGCCCCAAGGAAGGTGAAATAAACTTCACGGCCTCGGTGTGAAACAAAGGTGGTATCTAACCAACATTAAAAATCACATCTATAAGTCAAACTCAAATCAATAAATCCCTAATTCTCAAAGATTTCTGAATATTATTAATTAAAATCCATTAATTATTCAATTAAATTCTAAATTCCTTTAATCTAAATTAGTTTGATAATTTGATTGATTAAGATTTACCTTAATCTGTCAGATTTGATAATTAATTTAGATTAAACGAATTCGGATCTTCTATGCCTAAAGTTTGATTTCTTTCGGAGGACTTTGGGCATTTTGATTTCAAAAGACTCTTAAAACATTTAAATAACAAAAAGAACTCCTATGTGTTGTGCATGATTCCTTTCAGGAGGGCACTAACACATTTGGATTTGGAGATCTTCAAACAACTACAATAATATACCGACCTTATACGATGTGCTAGATTCCTTCGGGATGGCACGTTGTATTACATTTGTAAGGTCCCTTTATCTCTCCTTAATAAATTTTGGGGATTCTCAAAATGAATACTTATCTTTTGTCTAAGACGGGTATTCATTCTGAAAATCCTAGGACTTATAAATTGATAATTTCCTGCACTTAGGGAATTATCAATCTATAAGTTCTTTATAACTAAATTAAATAACTCCAACATTTAAAATTAGAATAATTCTTAATAAATCTAAATATACTTTACTTAAACTTTAACCAAACTCCATTGGGCCTGTGATAAATCAATCCTAATAATACATGCAATTTAAACAAATAAACTCATTAGGACTTACCCAAGCCACACAACTTCCTTCACACACTTAGATGTTTGCTAGGACAACCAACTTTAGCCTAGGCTAGGCCGGTGGTTTGTTGTGGTTTGCTTGCGGGTGTCTTGCCTAAAGGGCACCTATGTGTGATTGCTTACTTTTCTGTACTGCATAAGCATGCATATCTACTTTTCTGTCTGTACACCAGAGCGCGGAGTGAATAAAGCGAGGGCCGTGTACTTTACTTTTATGTCTTCACTTTCCTACATTTATAACTGTACACAACGCACTCATAACATGCATAATTATACAACTGCTTTTACTTTTATGTACTTTACTTACCTGCAACAGTAGAATGTTCATAGGATCTGATATACTAAGAAAAGAAATGTAAAGCTTTTTATTTCCTAGATTTATTGTATATAGATTGAGTATGTAAAGTGTCTGGAGTCTGTAAAAGAATTAAAGATAGCTGCTTATACATGCAAATGGGGCTCCAAAAAGTAATATCCTCTATCAGGAGGATGTTCCTTTTTGGAATTCCATAGAAGACTCGGAGCCTGAAGACCATAAGCAGTTATATTTAATTCTACTTTCTCGTAGGCTTAGAATCCAGGTTTGTTGTCGGTGGGGCCTGGCCACCTTTACTTTCCTGCAGACCCTGAGATGTAACCGATAAATTCAATATTAATAAAATCAGCTCTTTCATATATAACTGTTTCATACATCATTCGTATACGAGTAGATTTTTGGTTTTTGTAAGCATATTCCTTTGCATTTGTTTTAGACTCTTTAGTAATTCCTTGATTCCTATGATAGAGCCATCTTAAAATCTTGCATCATTGGCGAATTGTTGTGTTTAGGATTGTTAGCTGGCAGCCCACTCTAAGCAGGTGGTAAGTCCAAGTCGTATACACTTCTCTCTGCACATTTTCAGTCCTCAAATCAATTCTAGATTCTTCTAAAGTCAAATAATAATTATATAATCTAAAGCCTGATCGTGAAAGTTTAATTATGTCCAAATATTTAATTAAACATAAACATATATATATATATATATATATATATATATATATATATATATATATATATATATATATATATATATATATATATATATATATATATATATATATATATATATATTTTAAAAATTATTTAGTCTTCATTTAAATCGAGAGTATTCTCTTAGAAGATGTAATTAACTATAGAGGCTTGCCCCTGTAGGGAGTCTAGATCCTAGAATAATCTAAACCCTACCTTAGTTCCTTTCTGGGGTAGGGAAAAGATTTGTGGACGTAGATTAAGCTTTATTCACATTCGGTAAGTTATTTATATGATTAAAGAATAGATAGATATTCGGTTTGCTCTCTCAAGTAGATCAAATGTCTTCTATATTTTAATTATAGAAATAAATTCACACTTCATTGATCTAATCAGGTTGATTAGGGAATATACCTGTCATCCCTTTGGGATGATTTGAATGTTCCCTATACTTTATCTGATTAGAAGAATGAACTGTATGCTCCCTCCTTTAAAATCAATAGAAGGATATTAGTCTGCCCCTCAGGGCGGTATAATATCCAACTATGTGGATTTTGTTAGAATAATTGCTATTTGAATGCTTTACATTTTTGCAACTTGTATAGTTTTGATGATTCCAAACATTATTGTTCAAATGTGTAGTTATCTCCTAACAATTTTAGAAGATTTGTATTTGCTCTTGTGTGTACTAACATTTCAGGAAAATCAGACTCCAGACTATGAAAACTTTAAATCAAATTCAACATGAAATACTTTGTTAATTTGAAACTTGCATTTTTTCTTTGAATTAAATTTGAAAGGGAGTGATTGTAATTGAGTGAATAAAAACATACACACACACACACACACATAAGGAGATCATAAAAATTTTATACTGATCATACGGGACGATCAGACAGTTATCTCCTATGGAGCACATGGAACGAATAGGAACTTGCTCGAAATTTTTTTAAGTCCTATTCGTCCAGAACGAAATTAATTATCGTCCAGGATGATTGGTTCACTGTAAAATTTTAGTCCAGACAAATTTTATTATCGTCCGTGGCGACTGGTCCTCTGGAAAAATTTTGTCTAGACGAAATTAAAAATCGTCCAGGACGATCTGGTCTCTGGAAAATTTTCGTCCAGACGAAAATAAATTATCGTCCATGGCGATTGGTCCTCTGGAAAATTTTCGTCCAGACGAAGTCAAGAATCGTCCAGGACGATCGGTTCTCTGTAAAAATTTCGTCCAGACGAACATATTTTCGTCCAAACGATTAACCGACTTAGAACAGTTTTCAGCAGTTTCTAGAACTGACCTTGTAATAACTGTTCGTACTGGACGAACCTAAATTCGTACAGGACGAACCTAAATTCGTACAGGACGATTAGCTGTACGAAGACATTTCGTACACATATTCAAATAGGGTCGTTTCAGATCGTTTAAGTAAAATCGTCCAGGACGATCCACGATCGTGCAGGACGATCCACGATCGTGCAGGACGATCCACTGCGTATAGAATTGAAAACTTGCAGTTTTTGGGCGGTTTTTCTTGTCTTTTATATAAATAGTCCAAATTAGACTGCCACCCTATCTTTTTGTCATTTGATCTTCATGCCTCTTGAGAGAATAGCCAAGGAGAGAGTGGAAGAGAGCATTCAAGAGAGGATTCCTACCACTAGAGCGAGAAGGCTTCACTTGGATTGCAAAGATAAGAGTCTCTACTTGTGAATTGGGATTACTTCACTCTTTTGCTTCTTCCTTCTAGATTCTTGTGAGAAGATCTGTCAAGGAGATCCGGTTCTCTGCCGACACTTGGAGAGTGTGAACAACCGAAGGGTTCTCTGCCTACACTTGGAGAGTGTGAACAGCCGAAGGGTTCTCTGCCCACACTAGGAGAGTGTGAAAGGAAGAAGGTTCTCTGCCAACACTGGAGATAGTGTAAAAGGACGGACGGTTCTCTGCCAACACTGGGGATAGTGTAAAAGGACGGACGGTTCTCTGCCAACACTGGGGATAGTGTAAAAGGACGGACGGTTCTCTACCGCACCAGGGAGTGGTAAAAAGAGTGTATTGTAAAGGCTTCTCCGCCTTGCTGTGGGTGCAAAAGGAGAGTCACTATTGGTATTAGTGCAATACTCAGAGGGTGCCTCTGGGGAGTGGATGTAGGTCTGATTTTAGATCGAACCACTATAAATCTGGTGTCATTTACTTTACTGTTTTTATGTTTTCGCACTTTAATTTTTAGTTTTAAAAACTCTGTGGTTGAAAAATATTTTTCTACAAACTTTAAAAGAAATTTTTATTTCGGTTCAATAATTTTAAAAAGGGGACTTAAATTTTTTAAACTACCAATTCAGCCCCCTCTTGGTAGCCTTGGGACATTCACTTAGGCTTAACAACCTAATTACTAGACTCAACATATTTAATAGGAAGAATATATTCTAAATATAAGTAAAGCGAATCGTGTGAGGAAATAAAGATCTTATTTTAAAGAAAAATTCTGCTTTATCTAAATTTTGTCTAAATTCATTCTCATAATCAAGAAATAGATAGGTATTTGATTTGCTTTCACGAGCAAATCAAATATCGTCTATATATTTGATTATAGGAATGAATTAACAATTCATTAGTCTAATTAGGTAAATAGAGAATATATTAATCATCCTTTAGAATGATTCGTATACTCCCTACACCATACCTGATTAGGAAAGAGAATCGTCGTTCTCTTTCTTTAGAATCGATAGAAGAATATTAGCCTGGTCTTCAGAGCGGTATAATATCCGACTATACGAATTTAATTGAAGGTGAATATTCAAAATATAAATAAAGCAAACTACTTTCAATATTTAAATAAAAATACATTTTATTATATAAAAAAATGAATTTTAAAATTCTTTCTCTCCTCCCATCTCTTATATATGAATAAATATATTTAAAAAATTAAAATAATAATATACTAAACTTTTGAAAATAAATAATGATATTTTCAATGTTAAAAATAAAAGAGAATTTTATATACCTATTAAATCTAAAATAAATATTATATTTTATATTTATATTTTAAAATAAAGTTTTTAGATTTTATTTTCTCACAATAGCTAAGTCTTTTAACAATTAAACTTAAAGGATTTCAATGTATAAATATGATTCAAACACCTAAACGATAAGAAATTCTAAACATTTAGATAGAGTTCCAAGTATTCAGAGTGCAAGGATAGGAATGCATAAGTAGATATAATCTACTCAGATGAAAGGGAATGATTTAGTTATAGGTGTAAAACCAAAGCATCTGGTCGAATAATAAAATGATTCAAACGAGCAATACTATCTCAAGGGAAAGCTTATCAAGAAGGGCATGATTAAGCTAGGGAAAAACTTAGCCAAAAGTTCATGACCAAATTAAGAATTTTTTTTTTGGAAATGAGCTTGATTAGGCTAAGCTAAAAGAGCATGAATACATTAGAAAGAGATTTAGCTAAAAGAGTATAGCAAGATCAAAATATACCTACTCAAAAGAGCATAATTAGATTTAGAGTGTAACTAGTTTAGAACATGTCACTTATATGAAATATAAGACAATCAAAAGAGCATAACTATATTGGTAGAAACCCAACAAAAATAGCAAGGCTAAGTCAAAATGAATCCTTAGAAAAAGAGGCATGGATAAACAATCAATATGGAATCAACTCAAGATATAATCAAAGTGTTAATGCATGATAATGATGAAATAGGGAGATCAAAATGATTACTTTATGTGTCTCTAATAGGTGTGACATTCAATGTCACATGGACCTAGAAAGAACTAGGGTAGATTATCCTAAAATATTGTGGTGAAATCCTATAATATGTGCAAAAGTATTAATTAGCCCATAATAATAAACCAATTACTGTGTGCTCTGATGTGCAGTGTTCTGCTTGACACATATTAATTAAGCCTAATTAAAGCTTATTGAGTGAGAATAAAAGTCAACTATGTGCGATTTTAGATTGACGTCCAAGCATAGGCGCAAAATATGTATGAACAATAAGCACATAATAATATAAGTTGGTCAACTCATGTTGGTTGAAAGTCCATGCATTATTTGTTATTTAAAATGGAACTATATAGTTAGTAGGAACACTTTAGGAGGCCAAAAAAGAAATATTTTGTTAGTTTAAATATTGAGATACCAATAAGAAGCTATAAATGTAAGTGGGGAATGGTCAATAGGGCGCCTAAGAAACATAAACTTAATTTTCTTTTGAAGACCTAAGTGGAGATGATTGAAAGATCAATGTGCCAATTTAGAGAATGTTAATGGGCATTACGGTGTAATATGACCAAATGATGTCACAGGATGACACTAATATTTCTCTTAGAAGATGTGATTCCTATTGGGAGCCAAAGAATGATGATAATGGATATGTTGGTTATGTACTATATGGGTGGAAGGCTGAAATATTCATGCAAATGTTGGGATACAAGAGATTGGTTATGTTGGGTGGAAACATGGAAAATACTATCCACTAAAACATTAGACATCTAGTCAATAAGTCCATGCAGAATAGGATATCAAGTAACTAGGGTTGGGGAGTCATAAAGTTAGTCTTAATTTAGTTATTAAACCTAACCAGTGTAATGAGTTAATTCGGACAATTATTGTCGAGGTTTCATAGCTAAACATTTAGTGTACAAACCTAATTAAGTGCGAGAATTTAGAAATTAAATGCAACAATTGATGATCATCAAATATTACTTCCATTGCATGTCTTTGATTGATGATTAAAAATGAGATTCCCAAATTATAGGTTAATCAAACTTCCTAGCATCTTCAATGGAATTTAGGAGATGAAGTATTTTAGAAATGTTTTGAACTTTTGCAAGAAAATGCATTTGAGTAAGTAAAATACTAGTGAGAATGGAGGTTGCTAGCTTAGTTCTAAATATTCCCAAGTAATGGGCATGAGATGTCAACAGTAGACTCCCAATTAAGTACACATGTTGAATATGAAAATATTGTGCATGCCTAATCGGTAGGTGCGTACTTAGGTTTATTCAAGGATTTCACTCTCGTTTGCAAGGCATTCCCCATTCACGTCAGCACGCCTAGCTCCCGTCCGTTGTTCGCAAACCAAACTCTCGTTCGGTCTTTTGCATGCCCAATTAGCGTTCGACTGTTCGACACCACACTCCTGTTTGCGCACCCAGCTCCGCACCCAGCTCCGTCCGCAAGCCCAACCACCATCTGCATGCCCAGCTCTGTCCACAAACCCATCCACCGTCTGCACTAGCTCTTGTCCGGCCATCCGCACGTCCAGCTCCTGAGGAAGGATTTCACTCCCTTCCACACGTCAATAGCCGATTCAGAGTTGTTTGTACGACTTCTCGCCTATCTTTTTGAAGATGTCAAATAAACCAAATGAAAAATGATCAAATGCGTCCCAATGATGCAAAATCATTTGAATTGTTTCAGAGGAATATTCTGACGGTAACCCTTAATATCAGATGTAATAAATTGCAAAACTTATGTCAAATGATAATTCATGACATGTTTAAGTTATAAATTTTGAACCCTAATTTTTGTTAAAATTTTGCGTACTTAACTGGATGCGTACTTAAGCGGGAGGTTATACCTCCACATGTCTTTGTGTACAAATAACTTTGTGCCTCAATTATATTAAGAAAAATCAATTTGATCTAAATTTTGATGATAAATATTAATTAGGATTTTTTTTTGGACAGTCCAATTACATTTTATATGATTCTATTAAATTTATGTGAACTTCAACTCAACTAATATTAATACCAATCAAATCAATATAAAATTAGGCTCCATAAATTAAATTCAAGTTCTACATGCAAAATCATAATTTCCTACTGAACAAAACTGTTATATTATTCACCATATCATTAGCCCTACAATACATGTCATGCTCAATCAATAATGCTTCAGATAAACGGCCCGGATCAGAAGAGTGAATAATCGGACGGTTATAGACATTCAATCAACAACAACTCTCGACACGTGTCCGTTCTCTCCCCATAAGGCCTCTACCAACGTCGACGGGTGACCTGCTACACCATGAACCGCACGTGTCAAGAGCGTCATGGCGGACGCACGCTCGCTCGCCGTGGGCGTAATCCGATATTTCGGTGATATTTTAGGGGTAGAGTCGTCATATCATAAAATCATCACCGCCTGAGCTCGAGTTAGGGTATTTCTGCTCTGCGGTGCACGCTACCGTGGCTTGAAGGCCCTCTTTTTTCATCCACAAAAACACCATAAACTACGGAAAAGCCACAAGCGAATTCATAAATTGGATCATAAATTGGAATTTCGGCCCCCATTGACGCTCTCTTGCCTTCCACCTCTTTTCTTCTCCTCTTCGCCTTCCCTTTCCTTCCCGAGAGAGCGGGATTCGCGAAGGGTTTTCCTATCTTTGTTTCTCGTTATTGTTCGGCGAATTTATTCGCGTGACCGTGAGATCGCAGCGTTACAGAGAGGATTCCGGCGAGTTATGCAGGCGGATCAGACGGTGCTGAGCCTGAGGCCTGGTGGTGGCGGCAATCGAGGCAGCAGGCTCCTTGCCCCCCGTTTTGATTCAACAATTTACTCCGGTTCTGGCAGTGTTGCAGCCCTAAGCTCGATATCCGACGCATCTGTCTTTCGTCCTCATGGCGGCGCATCCAAGGTTATCTCAAATCTAGTGCGGCTCTCAGCCTAACTACTATCGATTTTCTCGTATTTTGTTATCTTCTATACTTGTTCGTGATACGAATTTGGTGCATGCCCAAGATTGTTTCTTGATGAGCGATCTGATTGATTTCTTCTTGAATCAGGTAGATTTTATTGAAAATTGCGATCATGATGGCACTTTCGGAGCGTCAATCTCAGACCATTTGCTTGAATTTATTGTCCTTTTTGTTTAAATTTGATTTTCATGTGCTATGAACTAGTTCTCGAAACTTTCTTGTTGTGGTCTTCTCATTTAACATGATACAAACAGTAGGATAACTCCTTTCTGGTGCCATTGGCTGAGCATTCACAGCCACTTTTTGAAAGCATGAATTTTGCTTAAAGGTTTGCCTTCGTGATCTACACTTAGTTTTTAGGTCTGCACTTTTTTATCCTTTATCCTTGGTTCAAGATTGGGTACTTGACAGCTGATCAAGGATTTATTGTTCCTTCTAAGGTTCTTGCAAATTTTGTGGCAGTGGTTATTTTACATGTCATAGTGGAAGAGATAAATTGGTTTTCTGGTAGAACAACGGAAACTACATCATACTGTCTTCTGGTGTTTATGCAGAATTTAGCCCGAGATAGTTGGACTAGGCTTGTGATAGTTTGATTTTTAGTCGATGTGAATTGCGCAGCTGATATTGTTTTTCATCTCCATTTCTTGTGCCGCCTTTGTGATTTATTTGTTTGTAAAATTTTTTGTCTTTTAGTTTATATATTCTTTTTGTAGGGTGGAGATTCAAGGTTTGAGGGACGTGAACACATTCTGTACACTCGAGACCAGTTGTTGCAACTTCGTGAGGTACATTTACATAATTCAATGCCTAAAAGTATGAGCATACTGAGTTTTGATCCGTTGTTTTAGACAGAAATGGAACATCAGAAAGTTCTGGATTTAGGTAAAAAAAAGGCTAATCTTCATTTATTTTTTTAAAACAACTTTTGATTTAATCAAAATAAAAAACCATATTGTAGATGCTATTTTAACAAATGATCTCCAGATTATTATGAAGGCTTAAGAAGATTTAATTAGGTGCGTCAAAAGTTGAAGGGGGCTTTAATAGGAAATGCTGTTGGCTTAGAGAAAGAGGAGAAAATGGTCAGGTCAAGATAGTGAAAGGAAAATGTTTTGGCCTGACAAATCTAATGCAAACTGCAAACATATTAAGTTGATTTCATTGTTTTACGTGGTGTCGACTACTATGCTAATGAGAATTATTGCTGATTATTGTGCAATATCCATATATAGTTTTAGTTGTTAACCTGAGCTCATTGCTTATTGATCCAAGCTATTTTCTGTTGTTGTTCATTGGATTCTGTTGGAACTATCTTCAGTGAACCCTTTAACTGGAAGTGAATTTTGTATGTTTTATGATTCATAGTTTGAATAAGAGTTAGTAGAATGTTAGATTTCTAAATTTCATGCATGTGTGCTTTCTTGAAATGTGCTATATTTATCATGCCTGTTTTTTTTTTTTTTTTTGCTTGATTTATTTTAGCAACAGTCATTCTAACTTGGGTGGATGTTTTTCAAATCCTTTCTATTTATTTACAATCTGTGAACACATTGTGATCTTTGGTGCAGCATAGCACAAAAAATTTATGTTGAATTTTTTTTTTAAATCCTTCAATACAACGAACATGTACTTTAATAAATGCCTTGCAACGTTTCCTTTAGAGATCCTTTCTTGGCCTATTTATAATTACCGTAAAACTTTTAAACTAATTATGATAAAAATTGAATTAAAGTAAAGATTCTTATCAAATCATAGTAATTATGAACCAGGAATGATGAATCATTATTCATATAATTAGAGTTCCAGTCAGAAGGACTCCTACCATTTATTATGCTCTGCTAAACCTTTCTTTATGCATTATCTTTAAGGTTATTGAAGTTCCTGAGGATATTTTAAAAGTCAAAAAAGAGATTGATGCTGAACTTCATGGTGAAGACCAATCTTGGGGTGGTAGTGATGCCAATGTGAGTTCTTATGGAACTTTTTTAAGTGTATGCATAACTGAATTCCCGTTAAATGAGCAAATTTCTTTAAAATCGTAGTATATTTAATTTATTATTATCTCTAGTTTTAAGATTTATTATCTTAAAAAGCAGTTGCAAAGCCAATTTCAGAATCGCTATTATGAACCCGATAATCGGGATTGGCGTGGCCGTTCTGGACAAGTTCCCTCAAGTGGAGGGGAGAGGTCCTGGGATACTATTCGTGACCATAAAGAGTCAGTTGCATCTAATGCAAGGCAACAGGATTCAAGCCAACTTCGGCAGGATCAATTGAGCTCTCAGTTTTCTTCCAACATTCAATCATCCAAAGGGGTAAGAGTTAGTTTTTCGCAGGATATTATGGTAAATTGTTATCCAGGTTTGCTTTAATTTTCATTTTAAGTTCACAGTCAAAGATTAAATTGATCTTACTGATTTATTCTTATCATGGCATTCCTCAACTGATATATTTCTATCATCTATATCTAATTTCTTTTGATGTTTTTATGTTATCGGTAGAATTATTTAATGCCATATGTTGGCATATCTTGTTGATAATTGTTTATGATTTTACACATAACGGGTTCCTGAATCTTCTTAATTTGGAAACGTAGTATAGTATGTGAATAGAGAAAAAAGATTCATGTAGCCGACCCCACTAGTGGGATAAAGTCATAAAGGCTTTATGTTATTGTAGTAGTGTAGTATGTGAATTAGTTTTTGGTTTATGTGCGTAACTCTACTTCTGCATCTCTTGAATGTACTCTGAAGATCAAGTAGACATCCAATTATTAGCTTCTTTTGGTAGTCATTTCTCCCCGGTGATTGCAAGCTATTGAACTATTTACTATATTACTATTTCCCAATTTAAATTGCTATTTTATATTAACATTCATAGTATTTAATATGAATGTTTTGATATTTGTAATATTGCCTATATATTATATATCAAAATTACCTTTTATGAAAATTACATTAGTTGATGATATAGTACTTTCTTTAAAATTGTAATATACAATATGCATGTAATTAAAACATTATACAAATATTAAAATGAGGATACAATATGCATGTAATATCTTCTTTTTAGGTTTTTATTTTATTATTTATTTGATTATTTATTGTAGTTGATATTAAAATTCAATATTGAATTTTAATCGTTCTTTCTTGAATTGTTTTTTTCTTATATTGTTTTCACTTTCTGTTTGTGTTCTGAAAAAAACAAAGTTTTGCTTGTATGTTATTGAGGGAAATTGATGGAACAGTATGAACAAAATATGTTTATTGAATTGTTATTTTCTTTTATTGTTTTCACTTACTGTTTGTTTGCTAGTATGTTATTGAGGGAAATTGACAAGGTCTGTTAAAGACTGTTTTATTTTGAACAATATATGTTTTTCATATATAACAATATTTATAGTACAATAACTTTACATTTTCAATCCTTGGTGGTGGAGTGCTCGTTTTATTTTCCTAGTTGTATGTTGATAACAAGAGGCAAAATTTCGCATGTAATTTTTTTTTAATTGAACAAATTTTAAAATGGGTGCCTTCTTATATCAAATTTAAATTTTTATGCATTTCCCATATGCTTACAAAGAATGCATAAGTAATCAAAAGTTTTAGCTATCATGCCGATGATTCTACAATAATAATATGGTAAAGAAAACTTAAAAATGGAAAAATGTCTAATAAATTTCAAAGGTTGTCATGGAAGTTGACAATCTGAGATATGCTCATGATTCCTAATTAGTGGTAGTTGCCCTGACTAGCATAGGAGGAATGGACATATCATTGAATGGAGGAAGGGGTTATATTCAACTTGAAGAATTGGATTACCATTTTGTGTGCTCTCACGTGTGAGGGGTGGGGTGGTCTTGGCAGAGGCTATGCTGGAACCCATCTTAGATTTGATACTAGGATTAAGGTGGGTATAGTTTTAAGTAAGCCTTATTCTTATTTTGCTCGATCAATTTAAATGAAAGCATTACCAAATCAGTCATGTTTGGAAAACCATGAAACCCAAATATAACTGATCTCAACATGAACTGAATGCATCGGGCATTTTGTGCGATAGAAAGGTCGCCCGCAAACTTAAGGGAAAACTCTATAAGATAGTGGTGAGACCTGCAATGCTTTATGGTGCCGAATCTTGGCCATTAAAAGATAAGCATAATACTAAGTTAAGTGTTGCAGAGATGAGGATGATTAGGTGGATGAGTGGCTTTACGCTTAGAGATAGGATACGAAATAAGCATATACGCGAAAAGATTTGAGTAGCTCCAGTGGAAGATAAGATTAGAGAGAACCTTAGATTTTTTGGTCACATTAAACGAAGGCCTTCCGATGACCCGGTTAGGAAAGTTGAAGTATTAGATTTGACTTATATTAAGAAAGGTAGAGGTAGAACTAAAAAGACTTAATTAGAAAATATTAGAAATGATATTTTATTATTAGATTTAAATGAGAATGACTTTTAACAATACAAAATGGTGAAAAAAGATTCTTGTAGCCGACCCCACGTAGTGGGACAAAGGCTTGATGTTGTTGTTGTTGCTGCTTCTCTTGCACACCATAGCATCTTTACTTTGTGAAAACACTAGTTTTATTGCAAGTGCATTTAATGCACGTGAAAAAAAAAATAAAAAAAAATTTTATATTTAAATTATTTTAATTATATTATCAATGGAATGTCAGTTTATCCAAAATTTATCACAAGAACTATCATTTATCCAAGTCTAAGAGAAGATTTTCACATTCCCTTGCTTAAGAGTGATGCAAGCTATAATAAAGGTTCCAATATGTTTAACGCTTTCTCAAAATGTAAATTCTATATTACCATGCTTCCAAATAAAAATATAAGTCATATATAACAATATTTTAGCAATGAGGTCCCATACATAGAGTTCAATAAACTTTCAATGTTGCAAGTGAGGTTAAGGTGAGTAGGAGAAAAATAATCCAAGCTCTTGTACGAAATGCTTTAGTGACATTACTTCTAATGCTTTCCGAAATACAAAAAACAATGCAAATTGTGTTGTAAGAAGAAATTGCTTGTTATTCTATAGCTTGGTGAATTCATCAAATGAACAAAAGAGATGTCAATTGAAGAATGAAATAACATAATAAAAATTCCATAAATATTTGTAGACCTTCGTTGGATTGAGTAGAAGCATAAGCCTTTGGCTATCGTCCGGTATTTAATTGAAGAATGCAAGCCAAATAGTTCCGATCAGACAAGAACTATTTTCTTTACTGACTTCCAATAGAAAAGATGTAAATAAGCTTTGAATATTTAAATCACATTTATAATTGCATTGTTATAAGTGGTTTTTTAAAAAAAAATAAATTTTTATAGCTTTTTTATCCAATATGAACATTCGCCAAAAATTGACTCAAAATATTCTAAGTTTTCATTTTGTAAGGGATTAAGTGCGGATATGTTTACATAATTATTTAAAATAAAAAATGACAAAAATAGCAAATGAAAATCCTTGTATTGATCTCATTATATTAATGATTTATTTAAAGCCTTATAAGCACTAATAGTGTTAGGCACCTAAATTACTTTGATAAATAAATAAGACAAATGATTAAGATTAACACTTTTAAATGAGCGATTAAAAACAACACCATTAAGCATCTATGTCTTCCCATGAAATATGTATATTGTCTAGTTTTAAACATTCATCTTTTTATCAAATTTTTTATTTATAAAAATCCACCAACGGGCCTACGCGTTAATTCATAAAAAATTAGTCTTTAAAGGGATCAAATGTCCGCTAATGCTCAAAAAATGACAATTAAAAATCAAAAGAAATCTAAAGAACTAATGATCCCAACTACAATACATGAAAAAGAGGAAAGAGATTATCATAATTGAGATTATAATAATAAATATTATATAATATTTAATGATAATTTTTTTTGCCCATGATAAACTTTTATAACCTCCAACTAATTAATTAATAAAAAGTGCATATTACTTACCTTTATCCAAAAGTAGATGCAAAGAAACAATATTAAAATTCACTATTAATAAATAATATGTGTTCGAAAGTGATTAAAATAAAATAATAGAATTTCAATTGTAATATATATTAATGATGATAAAAAAATTAGTATTCTAAATTAATAACACATATTTCATAAGGTTGACGATTTAAATAATTACATCAATATCATGCAAAATTCAATAAATTCTATCTACATAATTAATTACAAAATATACATGCAGTCAAATAACTTTATGTATACTTGTCCATAAAATAATGATAGGTTTTTTGGCCAACTGAAATAATAGATAATGAAAATAAATTAGTTTCTTTGATATTAACTGGAAAAAATACATTAACAAATATGAACAATATATGATTTTCAAATATGAATTATTTAAACATATAAATAAATTATGTGTTAGAAAGAAAATAAAATAGCATGATATAATTACAAATTAAATATACTAGAAATTAATTTTCTTAATTTAAGTAATATCAAGAATATCTATAGAGTTTTAAGAAATTATTAAGTATTGTTCCATAAGAGTATCTATAGAAAATAAAAAATTTATCAAAAGAGAACCGATATGATCCAATCAACTTCAATGCATGCATATAATTATAATTAAATGCCCTTTGTATCAAATTTTCTTATAATTTAATAGTTATATGTTGAAAAGAAAAAATTTGACAAATAAATGTTAGTTTGTTTTCCGCAAAAATAATTGTGTTGTTTCACCAAATAATTTGAATTGTTTTAAGAAATTTGTAATGAAGATGAATAACATATTTTGTAATTATAAAATTTTGAGTAATAAGACATGTTTTTAAGTAATAAGAAATGTTGATGAAAATATCTTTTTTTTTTATTATACAGATTTCAATGTATTATTTAGACTTCAATTATTCTTAAAGTATTTTTTTAATTGATTTAGAGAAGATGAAGAATTCTGACATAATATAACATCATGCATATAATTTTGCATTAATTCAAATAAGATTTGTTTTCTTCTTTTCAATGATTTCTAAGATAAAAAATGCTGAATTTGGTTACGAAATCTTTTCTATTGGAAGCGTTTGCATAATAATAAAGACAACTACTATTATTTGTTTAGAATGAACATAAGTTGTATTACCTCATAACATATGAGTTAAAACTCATATGCATACCTAAAAAATAGAAGAGTAATGAAAGTTGTTGACTACTTAACTCATTTCTAATGCCAAAGATAAACTCTGATCACCACATTAGGGAAGCTTTTTCTTTTTCCGCTGCTACAAACAAGTTTCGGCGATCCCTTCTCCAGTTTGGACTTTATGAATGAGTTCCGCAACGTATTTCAGATATTTAATGTGAGAAGTTTCACAATTTAAAGTATAATAATGATTGAGAATACAAAGGCTTGCCTCGAGATTTTAATTTCTAAAATGGAATACCAAGCATTCATCTAATAATGCTAGATGGATGGTCATATTTGATATGAGTATTAATTACTCATAATTAATTAATGCGAGTTTTACCAATTTTAATTTCAGATAGTTAATGTGAGGAGTTTCACAATTTCATGTATAATAATAACTGAGAATACAAAGGGTTACACTTATTTATTAATTATTTATAATACAATGAAGGGACAAGATTATTTTAGAAGAAATAAAATAGATGACCATGATTTGATGTGAAAGGAAATTTAAGCGGCTTTTATAATAGAAATATTGTGTATTATGTTAATTTCAAATTCTATTGGCCATCCGTTTTATACTATAATACTAATAAATATGTGTGTGGCTTAGGAGGTTTATTTTATAAAATAAATTTAGATTTATACTTTAAAAATTTTAAATTATTAATTATTAAAATTATGAAATTTTAACCGTTATTAAAGAATGAATATTAATTAATGAATTATGTTCTTAATTGCTCAAATTGATATAAATTAAAAATATAATGCAAATAAATATATTAGTTAATTATATTTGAATATAAGAATAAATGCAATTAAAATATTTGGCTTTTCAACAATTAGCTCTTATATAAATGCAATCAAAATTTAAAACGTCATGCATTTAATTAAATAAGTTTAAAAATAAATTAAATGTACAAATAAAATGAGAATAAATGCAATTAAAATCTTTGGCATTCCAACAATTAGTTCTCACTTAAATGCAATTAAAACGTCATGCAGTTATTAATTAAATGAAACGGATGAAAACTCAAGCATTTAGAAGAATTAAAATCAATTTTGATGAGGTGTATTTAAGGGGCATTAAATTACTTAAGTATTATTTTTTAAATTTATTAATGATTTATAATACAATGAAGGGGCAATATAATTAAAAAAAAAATGAATGGCCAAGATTTACTATGGGTGGAAACTCAAGCTTTGAAATTTTTAATTGCTATGAGTTTATCATGAGATTAGTTAGTGCTTGCTATCTTAATTGTATTGGTATATTTAAATTTAATTATTTAGATCAAGTTGTCCTTATCGATTGTTCCATTGGTTAATAGTATTTTAGACGCAAGAGTATTATTTTGATATCTTTTTCCCTATAGCTTTACATCTCCAAAAATTTGTAGGCAAGAATTGGTTGGTTTTATTTTGGAGCCACAATTTTATGGGTTATTGTATTCCTGATTTTGAATACTATACTCATTAACAACATGGGACATGTTGAATCCTTCTTAAAAGTGTTTTCAAAATTTTATAATATAATTTTTTGCTCATCAAACTTGTCAAAAAATAAGGATGATTGGATGGCATGTTCGTCTAGTTTTATGGTGTATTTAGTCAGTATATTTACATACATTTTTTATTCTCGAACGATCCCTATTATTAATTTTAAGCAATTTAAAAGGTTTTTCTCTTTTAAATTTTTATTTGCATTTCATAAATTAGAGCCACTGGGTGAAAACTTTTGATGCATGATTGCTGATCAAATGATCATAAAAATCTCTTAGAATTGTGTTTATGATTTTAAAGAAAATGGACGGTTTAAATTGTACATTTGATTATCATAATATGAAAACTGAATGGGAGATCTCAATAGTAGAAAATTCCATTTCTTCTCTCTAAGTATTTGTGTTTCTCATGATTGTCCATCAATGGTATCATACAGTATTTTATATGTATACTACATACGCTTTGAGTATATTTTATCAATGGTATCATACAGTCCTCATACCCAATGCCAATGTAGTTTAAATTTAAATATAATATTAATTGTTGTGGTCTATAACCTTTTATGATGTTGCCTAGTTTATGAGTTAGCATATATACCATAATATCCAAGAATAGTGAGCCTTACCAACACCTTTGAAATGGTTAGAAGCATGACCTTTTTTTTAGGACATAAATTGATTTTTTGTATAAGTTGAGTTGATCACATATGGTTATTATCTATATAGATGCTCATTATGTTTGAAAATAACAAATACTCATATCAAGTATATTTTATTATATGAATATAATTATCTTAAAGGAGATTTTACAATATAAGCTTAGTTGATCATCATTATGTGCTCTGCATGTGGGCAATATTGTTATAATATATTGGAATGAATGTTTACTTAGAGACTTTATAATGAGACTAGATTAATTATGGCATAAATGGAAAATATATGTTGCTTGGGATAATAAATATATTCTGAGTCTTGTATCATTAATCAAGAGTTGCTAAAAAACATTAGTCAAGCTTGATGGGATGGCTGTCGAGTAAATGGATTGAATTATCAAAAGATTCTAGACTTGTCAAGAAGTAGTGAAACTATCGAGATATCTTCATTTTATGCTCGAGTGAGATCAGTATTCAAGATAATAAGACATGCATGGTAGTTTTTTGATGTAAGCACACTAGTTAGAAAAGCCAAACAGGGAGAACAATGGGCAAAACTAAACCAAACTCGATTCAAATAGTAGCAATCATCTATAACATCCCAAAGCCGACGAAAAAACTAGAAGAGAAGTCAAAAGAAATAAAGAAAATAAAATAAAAAAACGCTATCCTCAGACAACCGTCAAAGCGGGTTCCAAACCCTCCACAACAAGATAGTCCAACCGTCCAATCCAAACTCCTCCAACAAATGCTCCCAAATTAGCCAACAAACACCACCAAAGCTCAAGAAGAAGGATACAAATGGAGTGGAACTTGCGTAGAGAAGAAAGATGTAAGAAGCCGAGAAGAAAGAGGAGAAGCTCGCAAGCTTTCCTAGAGGAGAAGGAAATGGAACAAGCTCTCAAGCTTTTCCAAGAAGAACCCTCAGGTTTTAGCAACTTTGCTCTCAATAATCAACTCCCTCTCCCTTTCAAAATATTTCATATTTATAGGCAAGAGAGGAGAAACCAAATAGCCCCAAAAACTCTTCACATTCTAAATTAAATGAGGGAAATGATAAGCCAACAGCCACCTCACAATATTCCCCAAGACTACACAGGAAACAGAGCACCAAAACCACATAAAAACCCCAGCAGCCACGGGAAAGCAGCCTAGCCTGGGACCCGAAGAGGCAGCTGCAGGAACCAAAGAGGCCCGCACGGAATCGAGGAACCAAAGGCATGGGAAACCACCCAGTATAGAAAACCAAAAGCTAGCCACGAAAACCCACAAGACAAATGCATGGAAAATAGCCAGCCTGCATATGAACCTAAGGGACAAGCTCATAATTTTAAGAAGAAAAGGGGAGGAGAAGGGACAAGACCACTCCATAATGAATCCAACTTATGAGCTTACCTTAGTAGATTAATGAGCTAGGTAGATCAATAAATTCCCCCATTGAATGAACTAAACTTCAGCTCATCATTAATGAGCTAGCAACTTAGCAATTAAAGCTCAACTCCAATGAACCACCTCCTTCCAAACATCACCATAAGCCCAAAACTGAGGACCATAAGCCAACCCGAGAACCAGCAGCAGCCAAGGACCAATCGAGCTAGCAAACCAAAGGTCTACCAAGCCCCAAGCACAACTTACCATGATCATTGGATGCCTTCCATCATTGTATAGCTAAAAAAATAAAAAAACTACATTAACATAATAATGTTCAATATTAAAATAAAAATACATAATATTTGATAGCATCAGTTTTTAAGTGGACTTTGCATTAGCCAAGAGAGGCAATTAGAACTGAATTCAATAACTTTTATGAGCTCTTTATGTATGTCTAGAAAGTTTTATGTTCCTTACCAAGAACAAAAGATTGCCAGGAGAATTTGACATTTTCTGGAATGTATACAACTATTCTTGATAGAGATATGTGACATGTCGAGAAAAGAACAAACCATATGAAATGATAAATCATCATTATTGCTAAAACCGTTGTGTTATTACCGAGTAACTTTGATTAGTTGTCAAGCACATTATATGCCTTATTGAGGGCTTTATGCATTGTACAGAAAAAAACCAGATGAAGCTTGCTATGAATAGTTTGTGAGTTAAACTAGGAGTTGCTAAGTCTAATCATCTTAGGATAATCGAGCAATCCAAGGTTGTTGAGGTGATCAGGAAGTGGGTAGAATGAGTTGACACCAGCAAGATGAACTTCCCTAAGCCATTGGAATGATTTGTAAATATACAAGGTTGGCTACCAAGAGGTTGCATTTCATTCCGAAGAGGCTCACATGTACAAGAGATGAGCTGATTTGGTGTGGTTGAGGTTGATTGAAGTGTTGCTTGGATGCTTTGGCAAGGAAGTGCCAATATATTCTTATGGTTGAGATCAGAGGAGCAATAAATTAAGAGGAGCCCCCTACTATGATCGTCTCAATCCTTGTCGAGGATTGCCTAAGAGGTGTTTCAACACTATGAAGTGGTGTTTTATCCTACCAAAATGAGTGCCGAGATGTCAATGAAGACAAACAAAGATTGCCAAAGGTCAAGTAGGAGTGCCTATTTAGGTGCATGGGTCGAGTTTGGATCTTACTCGAAAATAACCTTAGACAAGTATAGTTAACTTGAACTAGTCTTATTTAACCAACAAGTCAAAAACCTAAACTTGAACCTGAAACGATGTGACATGAAAAATATTTAAGTCTTGTCGAGCTGGTGTCAACTCGACCCGAAATGGACATGGCAATAAAAATAAAATTTAATATGATTTCATTTAAAAAAATCTTGGTTATTTTAGCAATCCAAACTTGACCCAATTTTTTGAGTCATTTTATCTTGACCCAAACTCGACCATAATATTTGACTCGAACCCAATATTGGCAACTTGTGCGCCAAGTAAAATATTGCTCATAAGTTGAGCTAACGTGGCTACATAGAGGATTGCAAAGTTGAGATGTCAACGAAGAGATGCTTGGGATTGTTGGGAACATCACTGAGACAACCAACATTGACACAAAAGCGAGTCTTGTTGAGATGATTCCATTTGGTGGTGTCAAGAAGTTTCATGTTAGAGATTCAAATTGGTGAAGAGCTGAGTTTTGAATTGGGAGAAGTTTTCAGAATTTGAAAATAGAATGTTTAACTAAAACAAGTCTTATTTTAAACTCATCTCTCTTGAAATGTTAATGATGTGTAATATAATTTTGTAAGTGCATTTTGAGCTCTAGTTGACATGCTTTAGTTTCCTTATGCAATTCTTTGTTTAAAAATGAATCATAAGAGACATGCCTCATGGTGTGCCTCAACACAAGTTTTAAAAAAAATGCCATGAGGCGTACGCCTTAGCATGATCGATGCGCGCCCCTGTACAATTTGTAAGAGGCATAAGCCTAAGAAATTATGATTTAGATAATTCAATTTTTAATATTTAAATGTAATAGAGAAAATAAATCTTATTTTGTTATTTCTCTACCCCAAACCCAAAACAAACAAATCGAGAAACACGACCTCACATACCTCTCGAGTATAGTTGCATGTTGAACTCGCATTCAACGCGGCTACCACTTCCAATCGCACACTACTACAACCACTACTTGTTTGTATTAAATATGGATTGGGAGAGACTTACTATTTGTTATCATCTTACTTTAACTTGTTTTGTTCTTATTTTGATTTCTTACTTAGATGTTAATATGTTACTTGTTTTTTTTTTTTTAAATTTAATAGTTTAATTATGATGCTTATATCTCAAAATGCCTCGAGGCTTATGCCTCACTTAACGGATACAATACATGTCAATATTTAATTCCTCACTTTCAAACCTTGATATAATTGAGAGCTTTCAAGATGCTTGTATTTGCAGATGAGATCAAAATATTAAATGCTTTTGCCATGATTTCTTTGAGTAATAGTGGGCTGACACAAGAAAATGCTGAAAAATAAATGAAGCTGTAGATGAACTTATCCCCTATTGTTGAGAGCTTGTTTGGTTGTGTCTGGAGTTAGAAACATGGAGGAGGGGTTTTGGAGAAAACATCAAGTGTTATGGGAATTCTTTTGAATAGGGACTACTTATGTTTCTTAGCGAAGAAGCTTGACATAACTAATTACTACTCTTGGAGCCTCCTTGTGAATGTCTCATTTTGTTCTAGCTCCTAGTGTACCAAAGGGAGGTTTAAGTCCTCTTGCAGTCAAATGCCTTCCTTTGTAAGCTGCACTAAGCTCAGGAGGTAAAATTATCAAGTTGAATTAAATAGTGCATTGAAATTATGTGACATACCTAAGAAGTGCATAGAGGAATTAAATGAGGGCAGCATGCTACTTGCAAACATATTATATGAAATTCCTTAATCCGGAAATGTATTGGGGCATGACTTGTCATATGTATAGTTTTATTCATTTATCATATACTTGTTATTAGATAGTTCTATATTATTTGTGTGTTTATTTAACATTTTCTAAGACTTGCTTTACGGGTTCCCACTTATTAGAGCTCTCAGTTTTCCAAAATTTTCATGTTTCAAGATGCCTTCCATCAAGCCTTATGATGAGTCATTTAATACTTATGAGCATGTGGATTATTTTTTTGCTGTCATGTACATTCAACATGCTAGCAAGTACCAACTCACTTGTGTGGAAGTTTTCTTAACTATTCTTAAATGGCAAGCACAAATTGGTACTACTTGCTCTTTTGAGTCTTTTTTGGATTTGGATTATTTTTGGGCCCTCATGCACATTGATCGACCAATCAACTCACTATTGTGCCACAATTTCTCATTTATTCTCAAAGTTTGTCTTGGTTCCTAGTTTGATTGTTGATTTGACCAAGATCCTTGTTGACTAGTTCATTGTGAATGACTTCACCATTAAAGACTCCTCTCATCATTTGAGCATTCATTAGAATGAAGAGGTGGAGGAGAGGCATGGGGGCGTTTCTCTGGAAAGCCAAATAAATCCTAAGGGTCAACTTCTTTAGGGACATTGCCTTAATTAGAATTTTCTAGAATCTTTTTGTAGCCAAGTAAGCACTTGAAGTTTTCAATCAATGGTTCCTTAAGGACCCAAACAAGTGCAAAACGTAGAAGTTTTCAATCAATGGTTCTCTTAAGGACCCAAACAAGTGCAAAACGTAAACATCAAAGCAACGGCCCATAAAATACTGCCAGAATAGAAGACCACGGTAAGAAAAACCAACTGCAACTATATGAGCCCAACCACAAACTGATTAAATACACCTCTTTGCACAATGTTTCTAAGGAGAAGCCAAATTAAGCCCAAGAGCCATTTTCAAACTTCTTTGTGTCGTCTTCCTTTAGAGACTTCACCTTGGACCTTTCTGTTAGTGCTCTTAAGGAAACTCTCATAGGTACATAAACTTAATTTGAATTTTCATTGCTCTATTGGTAGCTCATGAAGGAATCAAAGCTTACAATCAAGGGTTCTCTTAAGGCCCCAAACAAGGGCGAAGGGTATCTATCCAATGAATGACTCATAAAATACTGCCAAAAAGGAATATCACTGCAAGAAAAACCAAATGCAACAATATAGGCACCCCCATAAATTGATTAAATGCACCTTTGCACACATTCTGAACCAATATTGCTACGAAAACACTAAATGATGATCAATTGCCAATTTGCCATAGCTGTGAGCCCCAGATTGTATTAATAGCATTGATATTTGGCCTAATATTTTCACTTGCTCTGTGCTTGGTGTCATTTTATTGAAAATTGTTTACATTTAATGAAGAAATATACAGTCACTTCTTCTATGATTGTAGGCTAAGCTTATTATATGTAGAGTTCCATGGAACAGTTCTAGCATCAATAGATCCCTTCATTAATATATGGCTAGAAGGTTTGTTTATGGTAAACTTTTCCTTCTATTATTATTTCAAGTTATGGATTCGAGACAAATATTAGCATTTCATGCTTATAACAGTTAATATCATAATTTTTTTAAAAAAATATTTTTTGTCATCTATGATGAATGGTCTGTGTTATTATGATTAATTGTTGTATATTTCATTATGCTATATTATTGGGCCCTAACTTCTATTGAAAATGCCAACTGATAACGTCACAATGAAGATAAAATAGGTTCTGCTTTAGCTTACGTGCTCATCCGTCTTCAATATTTTTGGTATCATTTGAAATGGTTTTACTAATGACCAAATCATTATTGTTTGTAGGGTGGACCTGCTAATGCTCTTCTTAAAGCTGATGTGCCATGGTCTGCACGTAGGGGCAATCTCTCTGAGAGTGATCGAGTTCTTAAAACAGTGAAGGGGTAATTTTTTCTTTATTCTATTTGGAAAACCATCCATTATTTAGTAATGGGGCTTGTTTGGGCTTTGGTAGCGCATTGTAAGTGTTTGATAGCTGTAAATCCTTGTACTTTGAACTATATTTTGATTAAGTTCTCCTAATTTTATGTTAAGTCTGAAGAAACTTTGCAAAAATAAGAGCTCTTCAATATTGAGCATATCTTCAAATTAACATTTCTAATTCTTATTTTTTCTTGTTATATGCAGTATTTTGAATAAGCTTACACCAGAAAAATTCGATGTTCTCAAGGGCCAGCTGATTGATGCTGGAATAACCACTCAAGAAATTTTAAAGGTTCTCGTGTTCTTCATAGAAGAAAAATAGCTTTTTATATATTTATTTTCTTCTAGATTTTACGCTCAAAACAATAATTTTGCAGGGTGTGATTTCTCTAATATTTGATAAAGCAGTTTTGGAACCTACCTTCTGTCCTATGTATGCTCAGTTGTGCTCTGAGCTCAACGAAGGAATCCCTCCATTCCCTCCTGACGAACCAAATGGGAAAGAGATTACATTCAAGCGTATATTGTTGAATATATGTCAGGAGGCATTTGAAGGAGCTGACCATCTTAGATCTGAGATCAGCAAATTAACAGGCCCAGATCAGGAAATAGAACGCAGAGATAAAGAGAGAATGGTAAAGCTTCGAACCCTTGGAAATATTCGTTTGATTGGGGAACTTTTGAAGCAGAAGATGGTGCCAGCAAAAATTGTCCATCATATTGTCCAGGTTCATATAATTAGTATCATATTACTCTCAGATATCATTAGATGCTCTTTATGTAAATTTACTGATTACTCTTATTCTGAGCAGGAACTGCTGGGGCCGGATGTTAAAGCTTGCCCTGCTGAGGAGAATGTCGAGGCTATCTGCCAGTTTTTTAACACCATCGGCAAGCAGTTGGATGAAATCCCAAAGTCACGACGTGTTAATGATGCCTATTTTAACCGGTTGAAGGAGCTAACGACCAACCTCCAGCTTGCTCCACGCCTGAGGTTTATGGTCCGTGATGTACTTGATCTACGCGCTCATAATTGGGTTCCTCGCCGTGAAGAGGTGGGACATACATATTTTTGTTATCTTTATGAGTGAGCTTTTAAAAAGAAGAGATTCTTTTTTGTGGTGGGGTTAGAGAAGTTGCAGGAATTTTGGTTGTCTTATCCGCTTCAGTAAGGTGATATCAATGCTTCACATTTTGTTTGCATTCTTTTGGTTGAGCAGGTGATAGCCAAAACCATCTCTGAGATCCACTCGGAGGCGGAGAAGACTCTTGGATTGCGCCCTGGAGCAACTGCTAACATGAGAAATGGCCGCGGTGCCGGCGGTTTGGGAGGAGGTATGAACTCCGGAGGGTCATCACTAAAGCCTCCTGGTGCTGGAGGCATGATGATGCCTGGAATGCCTGGTGTGAGAATGATGCCAGGAATGCCAGGGATGCCTGGGATGGATGGTGATAACTGGGAAGTGGTTCCTCGTTCTTCCCGATCCATGCCGAGAGCCCAACAGAGCTCTCTTGTCACCAAACCATTGCCTTCGCCCATAAATCCTAAGCTGCTACCTCAGGGTAGCGGCGGTCTACTGGCCGGAAGGTCAAGCGCGCTATTGCAAGGTAGTACTCAACCATCTCGTGCTCCTCCTATTGTTTCTGGAACCACAGAGCCCATTTCTCAGAATGTTGGCTCGGCAAAACCTCTCGCTACAGTGCCTCACCCAGTTCAAGCTGCTGAGAAGCAAATGCCAGGAGCACGGCTGAACCCTGATGTGTTGCACAAGAAAACAATTGCCCTCCTGGAGGAGTATTTCAATGTACGCATTCTCGACGAGGCATTGTATTGCGTCGAGGAGCTTAAGAGCCCTCAACATCACCCAGAAATTGTCAAGGAAGCCATTAACCTTGCCCTTGACAAGGGCCCATCTTGGCTGGACCCTCTTGTCAGGTTTCTTGAGTACATGATCGCAAAGAAGGTTTTCACACCACGGGATTTGGGCACTGGCTTTTTGCTTTATGGATCAATCCTGGATGATATCAGCATTGACCTGCCAAAAGCTCCAATTCTCTTTGGTGAGGTCATTGGGAAACTTATTTTGGCTAATGGGCTGGGCTTCAAGGTTGTGGAGGAAATCTTAAAGAAAGTGGAGGATAATAGGCTCCAATCTGCTATATTTGAAGCTGTGATGAAATCTGTGCAGGCAAGCCCAGCAGGTCAGAAGGTTTTAGCTGAAAATTCTGATGATATAAAGACTTGCATGAGCATACTTTCTTAAAATCGACGTTGCTAGCGGGGTTTCGCTATTGCAGGTGTGTCTTTATGTAACTTTATGAACTGATAAATCGGTTGGTACTGTTTCTTTTTCTATTTATTTTTTATTTGAGATTTTCCTCGTTTCCTTTTTCTTTTTTCTTAATTCTTAAGAGGTAAACTTCCTTGACAATCTTATGATCTGTGAGAAGTTTTCTGAATTTTAATGAGTTGTATATTTATGCGAGTGACATTTTTATTAGTGATTCAAGTCTGAAAAAGGAAAAAAAAAAGCCATGGATTTTTGGCTAAGAGATCCACAGCATGTCCAGCTGATGAATTAACTTTTGCAAACAAATGTTTTTGAAATTTATTGATTTTTTGTTTTTTTTTTCATTTAAGAACTTTATTTCCTTAAACTTTTGGGTGGTGGTAGATGGATTTTTGAGCAAAAAAGGTGTAGTAAGAGAAGCTGAATTAATTGTGATTTTTTTAATTGTTATAGTACAAGTTTTTGGTTGAGTATGCATGACATTTCCTTCCCATCTGTTGATTGAAAGAATAACTCGCACTTTGATCTGAACTATTAAGGCTTCGTTTGGGACGGCTTTCTTATTGCTTCTTAAAGCATCTATTTAGTACAAAATTAAAAAATTCGTATTAGAAAGCTGCTTTAAGAAGTAGTAAAAAAGCTATCTTAAATGAAGCATAAGTAGTTATTTTAATACCTTATTGTTGAGAATTTGATCCTTTTTATGCCAAAATTGATGTTATTGAAGAATTGCACTTGCATAATGAAATGCATAATTCTATGTCAAGAGAAAGGGAGGAATGGAGAGCATAATTGATGCCTAAAATAGGAGTTTTTAGGAATTGGCCCTCATATATAATTTAATCATGGTGTCTTGCACTTAATAAGAATTAGTGATCTCTCAAATATAATACAACTCTTAAGTAGCTCACTTATTTAGTAAAGATATCCTTTTTGGACTTCTTTGAGTTTGGCTTGATTCAGTTGGTTCTTATTTCATTTTCGACCTATTGATTTAATTATGAGGGATTGTGATATTACCATCATTGCTCATCTCAATGGGTGGGAGGGCCAAATTCTCTCATATCTATCTTTTTAATGCCTTAGGTGTTGATCATTACCATCAGGTTCAATGTCATCATCTATATATTGTGACACACCTTGATGTTAGCCCTAGTCCATTGGCAAACATTACTATTTCCTTGCAATACAAATTAGAGAGGACCTTTCTTTTTGCTAGTCATTTTTAGGTGCATGGATGTTGAGACCTATTACTCTCCTTTTGCCTGATTCATGCTTGGTAGGCCAAGTAACCTTCTATTTTTTTCTTTAAAATTCTTAATTTTCATGGAGCTCGGGTTCTTTCTCTTAGCTCTTGAAGGTTCTTTTTGTTTGACTAATTTTCTTTCATTGGCTTCTTTGCTCCAAAATTCCCCTAGCAATCCAAAACTCTTTTTTGTGGTGAATTATTACGTCCGGCGTTCGAACCGTCCGGAGGCGAATCTGGACGCGCCACGTCGCCCGGATCCGCAAGGATGCACCGAGGTTTGGGTGACGTGGGCCGTCCGGATTCACCTCCGGACAAATCCGGACGTCAGACGTAATAATTTTCCCTGTCTTCGTCGCCTCCTAATCCATTGGCAAACATTCTATTATCTCTCATGCCTAGTACTAGAGTCGTGTGCGTATCCTTATGTTCATTTGCTTATCACTCAATCTCTTTCTACTCATCCATTAGTTTGCATGATTAGTAACTTCTTGCCTTAATGACTTCTCAACACTTGGACTTTTATAGCCCAACTTAGCACCATAGAATTTCATCCCATGCTATTATGCCTACACTCACGTAGGCCACCAATGCTTAGCCCCAACACATCCATTGACTCTTCAACTATTTTATTTAACCATGTTCTTGAGTGAGACCACTTGGAATTCTCAGACCCTATAGTCACAATCTTGTAGAAGATAATCCCTTTTCTCCTTCCCAGTCTACTCATTCCAAGTCGATTACTTTGTTGTCATCAGGTTCTCTACAGAGCTTCTCTATTACCACAAGACATTAAGGGGTGGCCACCTACTAGAATAGATTGTAGGACTTATTCTAGGATACCTTGAGAACAAATCCATTGTATTTTGGAGTCATATTGTTTTCATTAACTCATGCTAGTATCCAATCCAACATAACTCTCCCAAGCATTAGAGTCCTAAATATATCAATGAATTATCGCTTTGGAACTCATAATGATCAGATTTGATTTGTAGCATTAGGAATGTATACAAATTGAAATGGTATAAGATTCATATACATTCATTCTTGGAATCTATTTACATTTCATCTTGGTCAAAATCACGTCAAATGAACCAAATCCCATGTATTCATATTATTTGGTCCTAATTACACAGTGCTAAGTCAAATTCTTACGCACTTATTGTCACAACCCAATCTGATATGACTCATAGACAAACATGTCATACCGTATTGACTTGACACAAACCAAGCCCATAATCAAAGTTTCAAGGACTTTTAAGATTTCTTTCTTTTAAAAATTTGAAATAGATAATAGAAATTCTAATTAACTTTCTATAAATAGAAAAATAATCTCATCCATAAATTTTTATTCTTTCTATTTATCTTCAAAATGTATTTACAACAAAATCTAATGCTACATTATATGACTACAGATAAATAATAATAATTAAATAACTAGTCATGATTATACAAAATCAAAACTATACATACTCGGACTGATCATAACCTAGGACTACAACTACTTAACAAGCATTTTCCTCTTTCTCTAACCAGAAACAAAATGCATAATAGGTGTGGGCCAACACAGTTTAATATGTTACACCCACATATCTAAATTTTCAAATATTTATTTATTAATTCACTCTATATAAAAGAATAATGCTTGAAGTTATTAGAAATGTAGATAATAATGGAGGATAAATAAATAATTACTCCATATATCAGAATAAAAATTAACAAATTTTTCTCAAGCACTTATATCTCTCATTAGAAAAAGATATCAAAATTTAAGCTCTTATGACTCTGTGTGATAGCATATCAGAAAATAGACTCTTATAACTCACAATGTTTAACACAACAGATATTAAAAAATTTAGTTCGTTATAACTCTATGTGCATCCAATACAACAGAACTTCCTCCAATATCAGAGCTTTATAAAATCACACATTTCAACAAGTAAATATATACATCATTGCATTGTAGTGCAAAAATGTAAAAAAAAAAAAAAAAACTAATTTTACAGTTTCACAAAGTGCTTTATCGATAGGCAATAAAGATAACTACTGAGAAGAATTTCACAGTTTTAGAATGTTACCAAATTACCAGGAATTATTTAGAATATTATTTTGAAGCTTTAATTATGCTATAACATTATTTTTCCGGGTCAAAATTATTTTTTACTTAAATAAAACAATGGACTTTTCGAACTACCAAGTGTAAATTTCTCAAAATGATACATAAATGTTCAGACTGACTAGCTATACGTCATATATAAAGTTAAATTGTAAAAGTTATGTAGGTACAAAGTTATCCTCATTTTTATAATATAAAGTTATATATTAAATCATGAAAATTCTAAATTTTTCATATTTTTAAAAATTAAGATAGGAAAAATGTAACTTACCCACAATTTTTTGAGTTGGGCCGATAGAAAAAATGGATCAAAGGGGTGCAAAATGAACTTATCTCTCTAGAATCTATCCCTCTTTCTCTAGCTCGATGAAGGGAGTTTATTATTTTGGTTAAATAAGATAGAAATGAAATTTAATATTTTCATAAAATTTGACCCGGCGTCGTAGCGCTCGACTCTAGAATTCTATAGTGCTCCCCACTTGAGAGCATAGCACTGTAGTATTGTAAAGTTAGTTCATTTACTAAAATTTTGTTGAAGAGCTCAATACTACTGTGCTGCCAACCCAACACCGTGGAGCTCCCAAGAGAAGAATTCTAGATTTTTAGATGCATGGACACAAACCCCATGAACCTGCTTCATAATAGTTTTAGACACTCTGATGCATACATAGCACTCACATACACATGCAAAAGACATGAATGCAAAAGTTTCACTTTATTGCTCTTACTCGATCAGATCAAAATAGGTACAACAACGTGTTGCCACAACATGTATTTCATTTATACCTACACTACTTTGTTTCGTGTGGATCTTGTTGTTTGAGTCTACATTGTTCTAATGTTGCTCTTGATGTATATATTCTTATAGTTTATTCATTAAAAAAGCACCCATTTTTTTTTTTTTTGTAAATATTGATGTAATATTAAGAGTTAATGTAATAAATCAATCTTATATGATAAAAGTTGTGTTTGCTTTGTATAATATATGTGTGTGTAAAATAGAATGAAAATGTAGTAAATATTCAAGTCCTCACAGATTCAATCTTCTACATTTAACATCATACAAAGAAGATCGAGACGGTGATGATCTAAAATATTTGTTGTAATTTCTTTCTCTTTCTTGCATATTTTATTTTTATTGCTTTATAGAGATATCCAAACTCCAAAGATTCACACATTTCCATAATTATTATGTGTATGACCACACTTTTTTTTTTTGATATTGTGTTCTAATCTCTAGGAAATGTTTTTATAAGATAAAAATTAACAAAATATTCTTTGTGAATTCTTCAGCCTTGTAGCCATCTTTTCTACCACATATATATATATATATATATATATATATATATATATATATATATATATATATATATATATATATATATATATATATATATATGTGGTCTTTTTGTAGATTGCAAGCTTTGAACTTAGTCAGCAAGTGCCTAATCGAGACATATTCATGATGTATAGCTTTTTCTTACTTATATAATGAGATAATAAGACCCATATCTCTTCCTACAAAGCAACCCATCTTGGACTGCAAGAAAAATAACATCATGGCTTTAAAAATTAAATTAGCTCTAGTTTCAAGGTATTCCATATATAGAATATATGCATTTTATTAGTAGCATTTGCAACTCTCATTCCATATAATTAGGCAGTGTTCATCCAACTCTATGTCACTTCTTCCTAGTTTAAGAAGTTTTCCTCTAGTTGCTAGAGAAAATACAAGTTTAGTCTCTTTTTTGGGTCCATTCCTTATTTTCTCTCATTCAAGGCTTATATTGAGTATTCCCTTCTTTTTATTGGCAAATCCCCTCTTTGATTGTCATATTGATGTGTCGAGCCATCTTTCTTATCTTACGACATTTCCTCATTATGGGGCATCGTGTGCTTGAAGACTATATCCTTTAATTAGAGTTGTTGCATAGATGCCCATTATATTGAATAAAGAACATAAGAGAATGTTGATAATCAAGAGTATTCTCGAATATCACACTTGAGAAATAATCAACTTGGGGGGGGGGGGGGGGGGGGGGGGGGGTGCCTTCACCTATGAGAAATGAACATCTCATAATCATTAAACCAACTTTAGCAATTAATGTAACCACGGGAAATCTCTAGGAGATTCCTATAATTCTATCTCATATCAATTCTCTTGTTAGAGGGGTCTATGATTGCTTTCTATCATTTGATATCTTCTTCCCAATTCACATGAGGCTCTTTTGAAGCTCATAAATTTTTAGCGAACATAATGTGATATGTTTCTCACCATCTTTAGATATTCATTTATATTTCTTATACTTGCATTCCTCGTGTTCAACATTTCCTTATTTTTTGGATATCTTTTTATCTTTTGCAAGTTAACTTTATCTCTTTGTAGTGTCTGTTATGATTCAATTTCATTATTTTCCTTCTTTTTTCAATGCCACTATACTAAATTAGAGAATCTATAAGAGCACATTGAGTTCCATGGTCATTGGTAGAGAGTTAATTTTTCAAATTTATTATGGCTTTAGGATAATATTCTCTCAATCCATGTTGTTAGACCTTCATAGAGAAGTGATCAACTTTAGGTATTGCACTAAAATGGGTGACCTACCCTTATTAAGGCCTTGGCCTCACTATGCAGGGTAATGTAATTAGGGGTTTAAGTGAGCTGAGCCGACATGAGCTCGACTCATTAATGAGCTCACTAATCAAGCTTATCAAGCAATGAGTTCGAGCTCGAGCCTATACTCGAGGTTGTATGTTGAATAAGTTCAAGCTCAAGCTTAGCCTGACTCGAATTATAAGCTTATTGAGCCGCTCAATTAATTTAAAATATATTTAAAAATAATTTATATTAGCATTATATAATATATTTTTAACTTTTTTTCATTCTATATTAAAAATAAAAATTAAAAAAAAATAAAAAGTTTAATTTAAACTAAAATTGAGCTCAACAATCGAGTCAAGCTCAAGCAATCAATCCAAGCTAGAGACTTAATTTTTTAATGAGCTTGAGTTTGAGCTTAGTAAATGAGCTCGAGTAAAGTTCGGGATCGAGCTCGAGCTAGTAAGAACTAAACAAGTTTAGCTCGATTAGATAGATACTCAACTTGACTCATTTAAACCCTTAAATATGGCCATGTGATAGGCCAGATCATTCGACATACCAAACTTTAAGGAAAGAGACTGCACGTATTGTCTTTGATCACCACCCCCAACAACACTACGTGGGGTCAGTTATATGAATCATTTTTTATTGTATCATGTTAAGAGTCAAATTCTCATTTAAATCTAATAAAAAAAAGGTCATTTTTAATATTTTCTAATCAAGTCATTTTAGTTCTACCTCTATATTTCTTAACATAACCCACATCTAATACATCTACTTTCCTAATCGAGCCATTAGAAGGCTGTCATTTTATGTGAACAAACCATCTAAGACGACTCTTTCTAATCTTATCTTCTATTACAGCTACTTGAACCTTTTCGCGTATATGCTCATTTCTTATCTTGTCTGTAAGAGTAAAGCTACTCATCCACCTGAGCATCCTCATCTCTGCAACATTTAACTTAATATTATGCTTCTCTTTTAATGACCAACATTCTGAATCATAAAGCATTCATGTCTCATGTAATAACATGTATTTTGACTATAAAAAATAAGTTTTTTAGGAGTTATTTTAAGTCTAAATCATAAATCATCTTCGTCATAAGATAGTTCTTATTGTGTTTTAATTATAATTATTTTTTATAATTTTTTAGCACTTGTGCAAATCTTTAAAAAATTAACACTTATCAGTACAAGTAGACTTTTTTGGACGGTCAGATGTCCGTTTTGCAAATCAATTTCACTAGTATTTTTCAAATAAAATAAGATATTTTATGAATATTTTTTTATAATGTTTAAAATCCAAAAAAGATTTATATGAATTTTATACTTAAAAAAGATTAAATTATATAATTATATTATATTATTATTTTATTCCAAATATCTAATTCAACTTTAATGCTTTTTTAAATTTCATTTTTTTTTTCTTTAATCCATTTTGTTAACAGAGACATGTGAGGGAAATTTGCGAGAAAAGTGATGAGAGATAAAATAGAACTTGAATTTTGGAGTTCATAGAGCGATTTTTGTCAGTTAGACTTGTTTAAAAATTTGTTTGTCTCAGTGTAAGGAACTATTGCCCTATTTTTTATTTTAATAATTTTACATTTTTGTTATTTTTCTGATTAAATTTTTATTTTTTTACAAAAATAAGGATAATTTTTTATTGGTAAAATTTTCACCGCATAACTTTTAATATGTGATAGATCTCGCCAATATAAGCATTTACATAGAAACATATTGAATTTTCACTGTTAAATTAAAAGTTATGACTTTTTAAAGTAAATGCATAGCAGATAAATTTGATAGATTTTTCTATATTTATAAACTTCTGCATTTCATATATGATATTGACTTACATTGTATAGAAAATATAGCATTTACATGTAAGCAATGAGAGGTTGTCTGTTAACAATATAATGAATACATGTTGGCTCTTAAAATACAATATCCTGCATAAGAGCATGGGTCGATGGGCATTCATTTAAATAAAAAGGTTGGTGGCGTAATGCTAATTATATCCTATAACTAATTGACTGAATTATGCTGACAGATAGAGGATGATGACTCTTAAATGATTATTGAAAGACACCTATGAAAATAAAATGATTAATAAAAAAATAAAAGATAAGATGAGATTGACAAATTGATAATTATGATAAATAATAGATATAGAGAAGAATGTACCATATTAAAGCTTGATTTTCCTGCCTTGCTTTACATTAATAGATTGAAAGATAAAACTAAAATCGTATTGACATTAATATTGATATAACATAGCATATCATACTAGCATAACTTTTTGGGTGACTTTATTAATCATATTGATTTTATTATTAATTTTTGAGATTTTTATTACTCATATTAAGTGATGATTGATATTGACTATAACTGAACATACATAATAATTATATGGTCTTATATTAAAAGTAATGATAGAGTTTTTTGTTATTTACTAGGCTTTTATGCTCATTATGTGAATTTTTATGATTTTAGGTGAGGGAATCGGTCAAGACCAATTAGAGTAAGGATGACAGAGATCCTCAGGTTTTTAATTAATTTTATTTATATTTTTTTTTCTTATTTTGTAGTTAGAAGTTTGTGATAGAATAGTAATTGTATTGATATCCAGATATTATATATTAATTTTGAGAATATAGTGAAATATTATGAGGTATATTATTTTTTAGTTGCATTCATTGGATGTAGTTTTGTTACTGTGAGGATTTATAGAAGCTCTAGTTGATTAATTAAAAAGATAAAAAAAATAATTTTCTAAATTTAATTCTAAGGCGTTACATCTTACCACCATCTTATAGAATTTTCTCTTAAATTTGAAGGGACTTTTCTATCATACAATAAGCCCGATGTATTCCTCTACTTCAACCATTCAACTCAAATTCTACTAATAATATCCTCATCTATTTCACCATCAATCTAATAATATACCCAAAATATCTAAAATGTGTCTTATTAATGACTTGATCGCCCAAAGTCACAATCCCCCCACTAAATCTATTACCACTAAAATTACACTTCATATATTCAATTTTAGATCTACTTAAATGAAAACCTTTAGACTCTAAGGTTGATCTCCATAATTCAAGTATACCTTCGACTCCTTTTCTAGTCTTATCAACAACAAGAATATCATTAGGAAAAACATACATTAGGGTACAACCTCTTGCAAATGTCTAGTGAGAACATCCATGACTAAAGCAAAAAGATATGGGCTTAAGGCTGATCCTTGATGTAATTCAACTAAAATAGGAAAATACTTTATCAAATCACCTTGTGTTTGAACACAAGTAACAACTCCTACATACATATCCTCAATGACTTGAATATAATCATTCTTAACCTCTTTCTTTGCTAGAACTCTCCATAGAACTCTTGGAATTTCATCATATGTTTTCTTTAAATCAATAAATATCATATGTAGATCCTCATTGTCTTTGATCACCCACAAATTTAAATTCACATAATTTCCCTTCCTTCAAGAGATGCGCTATCTACCATCAATCACCTATCGCTTCAGGTCACTGACTTTCTCCCACCTCCCATGAGAGGAACAATCTCGAGTCTATAATAGCTCACTAGTTTTTTTAGTCATTAGTCATTTAGTTTCTTTTCATCTCCAATTTTGAGAAAAGGTGTCCTTTTCTTATTTAGAATTATATATGATTAGTAGAAATTATTTAAATTAAGATTAGCAACATACATTTTTTTTATATATATAAGAAATCATGTCTTTTATGGGTTATTTTTTTATTCTTTTAATTTTGTTATGATCTTTCAAAAGTAAAAGAATAAGTTCTTTTCCATTATTATTATGATATGGGACACATAATAATGCTATTCATGATGAGCTCAAAACAATAAACTAACAAATACATCTATAATAAAATATAAATGGCGATGTTATTGAATACTCAAAACAAGAAAGGTGTCCACACTTGTATATTATTCTAACTTGCATTTAATATTAAACAATATAAATATTTAGTAGAATGCTTTGGTTTAAAATTAATTCATAAAATTAATATGAATATTTTTTTTGCTTGCATTTTTAATCAGTATTTTAAATAGTTTAAGAATAGTGGATGCTTGATTTCCTAAGTTTCACTCTCCTCAATAAATTCACATTAAAAATAATGTTATGTTACCCCCAACTATTATTTTTTTAAAATAATTAATATGTTATAAGAGAATGTTAGAGATATGTAAAGTCTAATAATTTTATCATCAATGAATAATGTAAAGCAATTCAACTATAATTGATGCACCAACTACATGGTGGTCTTTGGGGAGGACTATAGGTTATATCCTCTATTGTGGTGGTGATTTAAGCATGGATAGAGAAATGCACAAACATATCACCTTATTGGTTGATCCAATTAGAAGCTATAAACTATGGCCTAGCTAAAATGGTGGGTCATCTATCAACTATCATGAAAACTAACATCTTTTCATATATTCTTAGAGTCATTAAGGTGGTGTTACAAGAGAAAATAAAAATTGAATCAAATCATGATAAACTTAATAAAGTGATCAAGACAACAAAAAAGGAAAGAAGAAATCTTCTTTGAAGATAATTTTAATCAAGGAAAGTGTAAAAATAAAGGAAAGTGAGCAACACAGCTCACCGTGGCCTGTTGGTTGAGAGCTTATGCTTCCAACTAAGAGGTCTTGGGTTCAGGTCATTGTGTATGCGTTGTGTGTGTGAGTTTGCCTTAAAAGGCCTAAATGTCCAAAAAAAAAAAGGAAAGTGAGCAAATATCTAAAAAAACAGAACAAGGTCCTCACCAATAAAGTATTCAAAATTTTGTGGGCTTTGAAAAAGCCTCACGAGTTCCCATATTAGAATAAAGGTTAGTGAAAATAAAGACTAACATACTTTAAGACAAGTTTGTGTGAGTCATTGAAAGATAGATTAGAATATATATCCTAAATATTTTCATGTTATTAATTACATTATATGTATGATGTTTGAGAATACTCTCGATTGGATTGTTAACTTGTGCTTCTAATTCAACATAAAATGAAGTTCTATTTTGTAATCATAGAAAAAGAGTCTTTGGCTTGAGAATGATTAATCAAACAAAATAGCCCCTTAGTAGAGTATAATGCACAATAAACAATAATACCAATATAATGATATAGATTAGTATCTTATGTTAAAAAATATAGGTGATAGCAAATCAAATTGACTGAGGATAAAATGAGATGCATGAAGTTTCATCAAAGTCTTGTTATCTAAGAAGGGGCTAGGAAAAGGAGATGAAGAAGAGGATGCTGAAGGTGCAGGTCTTTTAATCTAGAAGAAGAATTACCCAAAAGAGAGGGAATAATCCTATAAAATCACATAGGTTGGATTGAAGGAATTAAACCACGAAAAGTTTATTTATATTTTTTCCAACAATTAAAGTGAAAAAAGTCCAAATTGGGCTCACTGTACCTCAAGAGGACATGTGGATTGAAATAGATAATGAAATGGGACTTGCACTAATATCTACAATAAGTATCATCCTATGTTTAATAGTGATGATATGTAAAATTATTTTTTCATCATCCTAGAGGATGCTCATGGTAACACTTATGTTCCAACCAAAGTGATCAATAAACATGATGATATGTTTTACATCCTTTAGAAAGGATATGCTTTAAATATCCTCTAATTTTGCTTACACAATTTTCAAATCCATATTATTAAGTATCAAAGCAATAAGAGATGGGTTAAAGATTAGCAATAGAAGATCATTTATAACTTTTCCATATAGACATGACAAACTAATATGCATATGAGAGTTCACATAAAAATAATTAATGCATTGTTATCTAGATAAACTTACATACAATATGATTATACCTTGACAACTATTTATAAACTACTAATGTTGTAATAAAACAATAAATATCATAGAACCTCACCCCTCAAGCTTCTAACTTATCACTTAAAAGGAACTTTGCCATAAATATATTGCATCTTATCAGTCGTTGTATACAATATTTATTAGATAAATGAATGTGTAAGTGCATATCATATCCAAAAAAAATATGCAAGATATGAAACAAAGAAATATAAATATAAATTTATCAAATCTACATATGGTATTAAAATGGTACCAAGGGAAAGAGGTCTACCTAACTAATCCAATTCATGTGTGAGGTAAATGTTTGGATAAGGAATTATTAGATTCCACAGAGTAATTAGATGGTATTGGACAACAAATTGTCCAACATGTATGTGTGAGATCTTATATGGATACAACATTTTTATTGCTCGAGAACCAAAGTGTACGTTGGCGTTAATTGTGAGCATAGACAGTATATCCGGTAGATGACATCAATGAAAATTTCAAGTGGAACACAATTCAGGTTGATTTGTTAGCAAGCATTTTGGATTATGTCAATTAATTTTTTAGTTGCAAAACAACAATGAAAATAATGTGTGGCAATTGATGGGTGATGGTTCTATAACTTCGTAGATTTATATAATAAAGTCCTTCCTTTGAATGGGATATAGAAGGGTACCCTAAAAGATTACTTGGGGTTGGACAATCCTCCACATTAGCATAAGATGACTAGAGGAGGGAGATTGAGTGAAGGACTTGACTATGGCACAAAAATAGTAAGAAAATACACTCTTTAAAGAGGGGGTGGGTTGTTTATACTTGCGTTAATTTGAGGACAGGGCTAAAGCATTGTTCCTAGTGCTCCTTGAGCATTATCAATAAGGGCCAACTTCACAAGAGCTAAAAGAGATGAAGGAACACAAGGGAAACATAAAATAATGTAGGGAGAGAAGATCTCAAGGCTTCCATGAGTAGAGATAGAAAAAATTGGGAGTTAGAGGCCAAAAGAACTAAAAGATGACTAAGAGATATCTCTATAGCAAAACTAACAAAAAAGGTTATTTTACCCTTTTTAAAAGGCTTCAGAAATAAAGAATCGCTCGACCTAAAAAAAAATGGCATATTGAGATGAGTCACTTCAAGGGGCAACATCTTAGGAAGGATATAATTTCAAATAAGGCCTATTAGATAATATTTTCTTGGTGCGTACATTATTTTATTATCATTTTAATTATTTTTTAAAGGATAAAATCAAAAATAAGAAATGATCCCAATCATCACCTTAGAAAATGGATGCAATTTTTTATTGAGAACTAAATCTTTGTAAAAAATTTATGTTCTCAGGCTTTTTAATTCGTACCAACATTTATCACCTTCACCTTTACATTCATAACCTGCACAATTCACCCCTTGAAAATTTACAAAATTTCACCTTTCTTCAGTTGAATCAAATTTTTCAAAGCCTTCTATAATTTAAAATTTTGTAATTAAATACCTTCACACCTCTTGCATGGGTGTGCACAAGAGCCACTACTACAAAGGAGTCCACTAAATTTAGTGGTTGCTAAAAAAAATAGTATAAATGAAATAGTGTAAAAAGAATATTTTAGAGTTGTTTGAATGAGTGTAAAAAAAATTCAAGTGAATGATTTTTTTTATTTGGTTTGAAACAAAATGAATATAGTGTAAACTTTAAAGATGTCAGGCGGCAATGGGTGACGAGCGGAGGGTGGTGGTGGTGGTGGTCGGTGGGATGGTAGCAATGGTGGCTGATGGCAAGTGGCCGACGGCTAGCGGTGGTGGTGGAAGCCAGAGGGTGATGGTGGTGGCCGGCGGTGATTGCTAACGGTTGGCAGCTGCGATGGCTGTTGGTGGTGATCAGAGGATGGTGGTGGCAGAAGAAGGGTGGTTGCGGTGGTCACTAGCAGGTGGCGGTGGTGGCGGCACATATCAGTGGTAGTCAAACGAATTTACTTGTGATGTAAACCGTTATCGCTCAAAACTAGACGAGTTTGATTTACCTAAAAAATGAACTAGAATAATTTTCACAACATTTACTTCACTTCGTATTCTTTTTTCATCTAACCAAATATCAAACTTCTCAAAACCCTTACATTTTCATTGTAATTTTCACATATTTTATTTCTAACCAAAAAACCCCTTAAGAACTGATGCAGAATGTTCAACCATTACATACAATAATAAGCTTTTTTTTCAAAGGACCTTGTAAGAGGATATATCTCTCCATCTTTGCGACTCCATCATAAAACTATTCTTATTATCTAAAGAATCACAATCTTAAATCTTCCTAAAACCCAATTCATGTTCATTGAAAATTTTATAAGCACGTTAAATCTCTCTGTTACAGTACTGTTTATTTGCCTTTTCTTTTAATTTGCTAAATGAATTGCCTCAAGCAATAATGAACTGTCAGATGGCAATGTTTAAGGTAATATTTGAATTTTCAGTCCTGAATCAATCTTAGGCTTCGTTTGAGACAGCTTTCTTACAGCAGTAAGAAAACCGTCACAAACGAAACCTTAACCTATAAGCCCAATGCCGCTCTCAATGCTCCATAAAGTTATTTTTAATAAATATGACCAACACCATTTCAATAAAACTGATTCAATGTAGATAAAAAATGTAGTGACAATAATAATAATAATAATAAAAAATCTTATTTATCATAAAGGATATGAAGATATTAGACTTGTCTCCAATCAAATCATCAAACAACCACATAAGGAAGAAATTACAACTTATTGCACAATGGCATATACAAAAGTAACACTACCAGTTTTCAACAAAAAAAGAATTAAATTAAATATATAAACAATAACCAATTCATGTTAACAAGTCTGTATTCGAATCAAGACTTTAATGTCAAAATTGTTAGCAATATACAGGACTACTATCATTTCCTCCTTTGGTCTCTTGTTACAAAAAAATAGTAAAAAAACAAAAGCAACTTTGACAGATAGAGAGAGAATATCAAAAGGCATTAGAAACTATTGGGGAATATTGCCTCAGAAGTAGGGCAACCCATTGAACTCTCATGTCATTATCAGAGTAGAAGAACTCTTCACTAATAGAACCTCTCAAGAAAATTTATGTTGACGGTTCTGAGGGATTATGCGCCTCAATGTCTACATGTCTGATTCCTGGAACAATCCTTTGAATCTCAGTTTCAAGTCTGTCCACTTCACTCCCTAAGGCTTCAACAAGACCCTCACCTGCCATTATTCCGCCGTTTATCAGAACTAATTACCAAGGTTGTGAAAACCAGAAGAATAAGAGATTTACGGTTCGATCGGTCGAACCAGATGACGTAATAAATAATAATATTATTAAAATTAATATAATATAATACAAGTATGTGAGCATATAATAATATTTATTATTAATTAATAGAATTTAATAAACTAAAGTATATTGTTTAGAATTTAATTAAAACAAAAATTAAATTTTTTTTATAAACTAGCCGGTTCTTTCCAACCCGGACTGGTTTTGCGGTTCACCGGTTGAACCGCCGGTTCAATCCGGTTTGATCCGGTCTGATGCAGAGCCAGTTTTGTAAGCTGGATTGGACCGGTCACCAGACCGATTCACGGTTGAACCGGCCGGTCCGGTGCGATTTTCAAAACAGTGCTAATTACAGCATGCTTAAGAGAGACCTCTCATGCTTGCAATTTGGATTAACTTTCAAGAAATAATATGAATGGTATGCATACCATAGTTTGCCATAGCTTTAAGCAATTCAGAATCATCACCACTTTCTGCAGCCTCTCGAAACTATAGGAATTAAGGAATTAAAAAAAAAAAAGTTAGAAGCAGTAACATCACTAGCATAAATGTTGCATTATCAATTAGAAAGTAACAATCAAATAGAAGTTAATGGGTCAATTAATTATAGGTGACAATATGGTACACCCAAAAATGGCAAATGTTTGCAGAAATTAAAAAAAAATGACAATATAAAAGAGTTCCTCAAACTAAATAATGCACTCATCATTCATGATTTTTGCAATGATGTCAAAGTATCCCACGTATAAGAGATAATAATAGCGTATCCACATCATGGAGTGCTCTTGCTACTGATTCAAATAGATTTCCTGGTTAATGAGGACGTTAGAGTAAATGCTGTTATTTGTCCAAGTTTCGGGCCATTAGGAAACATATTGGTTTACTAAGTCAATTCAATCAAGTAGGGTATAGAACTCAAAAAACATGTAAGATTAAGATTGTGGAAAAAATACATGCTTCTCTAATGTTATTATTAAAAATTATTATATTTAAAGATGTTATTATATCAACATTATTTAATATTTATTAGTACATATAGTATTTATTATTATACAATATCTTAGTTATTGAAGATATTTTTTTATTGTATTTTTTTTTTTCTTGCTCTCTTTCTTGTCTTTATATAGACATGCTTGTACTAGCACCATAATCAATGAATTAAAGTGCAGCGCAAGCCTCACTATTCTTTTTAAGTGAATTATAGTAATAAAAGTGCGGGAGGAATTGAAAACTAAACCTACATCATCATTATTCTTTTTAAGTGAATTATAGTAAGGATTTATGTATTTTTTTTATTTGTTATATGAACCTGAATGGTGAATCTAGTTGTTGGTTTTAAATAATTTTTAATATATATATATTTTAGCCCACATCGAAATTGTACTATTTTGCTCTTACTATTCTCTATTTTTTGGTTTCAAAGAGTGTGGATTTAGGATTTAAACAAACTCGTAATCCGATCATGCCATGGTGAAAGTGAAGCGCAAGCCCCAGAAACGACGTTGGGAGCAATGACAATAGCGAAACTTACGCAAAGGGTGGCCTTAAAACAACGGACGTTTTAGCTGTTCGTAGAATTTTAACTAGAACAAAATGTTGCTTTTGTTGTGCTGATAATGAAACAACTTCCCATCTTTTCTTTGAATGCAATTTTACTTTTAGCATTATCAAGAAATTCCTTCCCTGGTTGGGTAATCACCTTTTGCGCCCTAATCTTCATCAAGCTCTGGATAGTGTTTTGGATCAAGGGTTCTCAGGTTATCAGATCAGTTATTTCTTATTAACTAGTTGTGCTACTGTGTACTTTATTTGGAGGGCTAGAAATGACAGACTGTTTAGTGGCATTTTTGACTGTCAAGCCACAATCTCCGCTAAGATCAATCAAGCAGTTATCAGGAAAACTGCTAAGTGGAAGCACGTCCAGAACGATTACTAATGGATTCTCTATCTTGTTCGTTGATTGGGTTTTGTATTGCCGGCAATTCTTTTTTGAAGGACAATGATGATCGCTGCCTTTGCAGCAGCCCTTTGGATGGTCTTGTTGGCAACCAAGGGCATGGCTATGGTGCAGTCCCTTCGAGTTTTTGACCCTATCCGTGTTCACCATTATGCCTCCTGAGTCCTTATAGTTACTTTAGTGCTCTCTATTTCTTCTCAATTGTAATTTTTTTTGTGTTTGGCTACTCTTTTTGTTGTTGAGTGCCAAGACTAAAGTTTTTTCTTTACTTACTTGTAGTTTTCTTTTTCATCAATGATACGGGCTTGCCCCTAAATTTCCCAAAAAAAACTTACACAAAGGGAAGATCATTGTTTCAAAAGCAAATTTTCAATCTTGACTTCTCAATCAAGTTTTTCTGACTTGCTAATTTATTTTGTTCTTCATAATATTGCTGGTGAGATGAACAAGTGATTTTGGTCAATTACATACTCTGCAAACATTTTATTTCTTTGGCAAAGTAAGATATATAATGTACAAAAATCTCTATTGATGGCAATTTTCCGTAGTTGTATGTGTCTAGGAATATGTACCTAAGTTGAAGTCTACATGAAAATTGGGCATAATAGCTGTTTCTAAAGAACATGCATATTTAAGTTGAATATATGACTCATTCCATTGAAACAGCCAAGATTCCGATCATGCCATTATTTTCATTTATTGCAGTTTGTATTTACGTTTTTAGTCTTACCACATTAGGTTATCATTCAAGTTAGGTGTTAATACACCTATTATATAATTTTATATCTATAAATATTGTACAATCTCCTTCGTGTAAAGATAAACTTTTTTTTTCCTCAATTATAATCTCGTATAACTCTGCCGTTGCCATGTCCCAAGTTCTGGATGAGAAAAATAGAGGGTTGCGTTAGGTAGTCGACAGTCAGCGTAAAACTTGTCGAACAATAATGACATGACCTTTCTTTATTAGATTTAAACGAGAATTTGACTTTTAATAGGACACAATGGAGAAAAAGGATTCATGTAGCCGACCCCACGTAGTGGGATAAAGGCTTGATGTTGTTGTTGTAATTATAATCTCGTATATGGCATTAGAGCCACACATCTCAATTGAGTTTTCTCTATGATGCACCCACACTCCTCCACAAAGAGGTATGCAATGTCCAACACGCATTAGACGCGCCAAAGACGTGTCCAATTAAAAAATATTAAAAATAAATTGAGCATGTCTGACACGAGTATTATATATTTTATGAAATTTTTTTAATATAATTTTATGTACTTCAAATTAAATTTAAATTTCTTTTTTGCACTCCACAGCCCCAAATAAATCATCTGTATGCAATCTCATTCTCCAAATATTCTCATTTTCATTTCTCTAGCAGGTTACGACTAAGGTTTCACAACAACGTATGATGCCCTCTCTCTAATACCATCATAACAACAATATTTTAAAATCATCTCAACATTGAAATCTGATGTTGTCTTTACATTGACACTCGATGCCAGCAATTTATACACCCACAATCACAACCTCTCAACATCTCGACATCTCATCTTTGTCTAACGTCATCTCAACATCGATGACCAACGTCGTCTTGACATCGAGGGTAAACACTATCTCGACATCGATGTCCAATGTCCATTACACAACATCGATACCTGACTTTAACAGTATTGTCATCTCCATTCTCGATGTCTGACATAACATCCACGTCCGACTCTCGACAACTTAATATTAATCATTTTAAGTATAGATTCTAGTTAAATGGTTTATTATTTCTCAATTATTCTTAATATTTTGATTATTCAATTTCTATACACTATTTTTAAGATATAAAAATTATAATACTGTATCCAATCGGTATCCTATTTTTTTAATAATTTGACGTGTCTCATATCCCTGTGGTGTCATATTTGTGCGTGTCATATCCGCATCACTGTGTCCATACCTATGCATCATAGGTTTTTCTCTTATTCTTCCACAGCCAGCTCCCCTTCAACCATCTCCTCCAACACAAATGCTTATATTATTCATAACCCATTTGACAGATCTCAATTTATCATTGCCATTAATACCAAAATGCAAATTAAACTCACTTCATCCAACAACTCATCATGGTAATTTCAATTTCATATTACTCTTATTGGGTATGATCTTTTGGGATTCATCGATGGATCTTATCCATATCCATCACAAACCTTAACCACAAGTGAGAAAATGTTCCAAACCCTGCCTACTCACCATGGATCTAATAGGATCAACCTATTTTTAGTGCCACTGTAGGCTCCATCTCTCCTAAGTTGATTTTCTTGATTGTTTCATCTCATACAATGCAAGAGGCATGGAACACACTTGCAAATACCTTTGCCAAATCATCTTGAGAGCCTCTCACACAACTTAAAGAAGAGCTTTGCCTTCTTAATAAGGAAATAGAAGCAATCACTGAATACATGCAATATGTCAAAATTATTGTCGATGAACTGCCTATTGTTGGCCATCCAATTGACGAAGATGATCTCACACAAAAAATTCTAAGGGGTCTTGATGATGAATATAAAAATCTTTGCTATATCATGCGTGCGCATGAGACCCCAATCTCCTTTGAAGAGTCAAATGAAAACTCATAAACTTTGAATCTCATCTCCCAATTGGAGCACGAAAGAAAATGACTTTCTTAAACATGCCTGCCACAACCTACCATGCTAAAAAATCTAACCACTCAACCAAAAACCTACCCAACCAAAAAATTTGTACCTTCATCTCAAAAACACACCCAAATCTTCACCAGACCAACAAAGTTCAAACCCACCATCATCGTCACTATCTTGGCAAATGCCATTTTTTTCGACAACAAGATCATTCAGCACAACAATGTACCAACTTTACCTATACAACAACTTCCTTAAAATCCAAATCAAATACATCCTCCCCCATCACGATCATGTCGCATATCCTCTAGCATCCTCTAAAACGAAATGGCTCTAATACTTCTCACCATATCACGAATGATCTCCAAAATCCATCAATGCACTCGGAGAATCCTATGACAGAAAAAAATTATATTGGTGATTGTAAAAGACTTCATATCACTCACACTAGCTAACAAGTATATTTTCTTCTTTTTCCAAATCATTCCTCTTAAATAATGTTCTTTGTGTTTCCTCTATGAAAAAGAACTTTATTTTTTTTACACATTGTTGCTCAAAAATAATATCTCTATTGAATTCTCACCACATTATTTTCATGTGAAGGCATTCATTCGGGAAACATACTAGTGCAAGGTGAAACTAAAGACTTTGTTTATGAGTAGCCTCGTTCATCATCCAACAAACAATCAGTGATTGCCTTCTCTGCCACTAAAACCTCCATTCATCAATGGCATCTTCGTCTTCATCATTCGTTCATCAAAATCCTAAGTTACTTAACCTCTTGTTATAAACTATCATTATGTAACTCAAATGTAACATAACTTGTGTGAAATTCATGCTGTTGTAATAAAGCTTACAAGTTATCATTTCATTCATCCTTGTTGACCTCAATAACATATAAAAAAAAAGAAAATGAAATAAATGGATACATGAATCCATAAATCTTGCTCAAATCCCGGCTAAAATCGACAAAAATCCGGCTCAAAAGCCGCTGAAAAAACACTATTCACTCAGCGCCGTTCGAGTTGTTTCCCATGATTCGCGCATTTGGCAGAAGCTTTCGCTCTTCAGCGTCTTTAAAAGCCGACCAAACGAAGCCAAAGGGGCTGCTATCCGATTCCTCTCTCTCGCAAGCTGCGACCACCTCAGCTCTCCTGTCGTTTTTCCTCCAAATCTCTCTCCTCCCGTCGGCTTCTTCATCCAACGCCTTCATCTCCACCAAACCCACAAGCCTCCAGCTCTCCAACCTCCCCATATCCAAACCGAAACCCCTAACACCAGATCTCCTCCTCCCACAAATCCCCATCCCGTCGTCCTTTAAAGCCGCGACCCTTACCCGACCTCTCGGTCATCCCGATCCCGAGAGAGAGAGAGAGAGAGAGAGAGAGAGAGAGAGAGAGAGAGAGAGAGAGAGAGAGAGAGGAGAAAGTTTGCTCCATACCTTTCCCTTGGTCGACTCTTGCACCTACCCGTAGCCAATGCCTCTTCATCCGACACCTCACTCAAATAAAAAAAAAAACATAACCTAATTAAATTCAACTCAGTCCAACTCAACTCCACTCAGCCTCAACTCAGTCCAACTCAGTCCTCAGCCCCAACTCAACTCCACTCAACCCCAACTCAGCCCAAACCCAACCTAGGCCCAATCCAAGCCAATTTCACTTTCCAAAGGTAGTTTGTCTCTCATCTCCCCTCAGTAATGATAATATCTTTATTAATGTTGAAAAAACATCATTAATATTGATATTATTAGTATTTAAAATAATCGAGTTTTTATTTATTGTTATTATTAGTCTTTTATGTATATATACTTATGTTGATATATATATATATATATATATATATATATATATATATATATATATATATATATATATATATATATATATATATAAAGAAAGAATACTGCAAAAAAAAAAAAGAGAGTAAAAAAGAAATAAAAAAAAGGTGAAAAGAAATATTTTGTATTATTGTGCCACTACCCGCCGATGTCGCCAAGGTATATCCTCCTAAACTTTGGAAAATCCATCTCGGCGCTTGCAACGCGACGAACAACCACCCATGCACGTTTTTCTTAGCACGGTGGGAGGAAGTTCGTCGCAGTGCTTATGTCGAGGCGGGTAATCCCCTCAAAAAGTCCTATTTTCGGCATTTACAGCGCGACGAGGGACCCCCTGTGCACGCTTTTCTTAGCGTGTCGGGAGGAAACTTGGTGCAAAGCCTACGACGAGGTGGGCAATCTCTGTGTGTGATTTTCTTAGCACGACGGGACAAAAAAATATAAGTACCCGTACACGGGGAAAGAACTATTTTTTTTCAAAAATCTGCTTTTAAAAAAACCCATGCACGTCTTTCTTGGCGTGGTGGATGAAAAACGAAAAAATCACTGCCACGGTGTCTCACAAACACCAACCGTGCACATCTTTCTTAACGTGGCGGGTAGGCGGCCTCTTGATTTTTTCCCTAAATGTGGGAGACGCCGGGAGGTTGCCGAAATTTTGTCTAAAGGATAAGGACTTGAACAAAAAAAAATGAGCTTGAACTTGCAAAATGAACAAGGACATGAATTGAACTCAAGTGAACTTGAATTTGACTTGGACTCAGATTTGAACTTGATTTATACATCAAGTGGACATGACTTGAACTCATACTTGAACATTTGAACTCAAATTTGATTAAATAAGAACTTGAACTTGGACAATTTGAACTCAAGCAAATATTTGAGTTGGACAACAGGGGGCTCGAACAAATAGAAGAGATTCATGAAGAGCCTAAACTATACTTGAACTCAAAGCAAGAGCTTATGAACATTGAATTTGGGTTGAGCAACATCAAGTAGAACTTGAACTTGAATAAAATGAACATTGACTCAAAGTTGATTTGGACCACAAAGAAGACATTGGCTCAAACTTGAACATTAAATTGAGATTAATTTGGACACTAATCAAGTATAATTTGAACATGATTTGAAAGATTTAGACTCAAGTAAAGTTTTGATTTGAGTTTACATTGAACTCAAACTTGAGCCTCAATGAACCATGTTTTGAATGTAAAATCAAATTCAAAAATAAGTTTGAGCAAATGATGTTGAACTGAACAAAGATCTTCAATACTACAACTCATTCAGAATGATTACATCAATCATAGCGATAGCACCAATAGGTAGTAATCCACCTATAAGCATATGCTGGGAGTTCATGAAGATGAATCAAGGGATTTATGGTGGAGGGAGCTTCAAGCACTGAAATGTGGCCCTCTCATAGTTAATGCAAGTTGACATGCAAGAAAAACACATCGATCCCCTACAAGCAAAAAGATCTGATGTACAACGGATATAACGATACCTTGCATTCAGCACTTGAACATGAGAAGAATCAAATGAGGTACAACAAACAAAAATGTGTATGGGGCACTGCAAGAGATCCATCTCATATTTGACATGTCACTTGCAACTAGTGAAGAAAAATACGTATGTGAACACAACAGTTTGCTAACCAACATGCACAAAGAGATTAGCAATGAATGCAGCCTATCCGGTGGTCCAAATCGACATACAAATGTGACACACTACCTATAAGCAAATACAAGGAGAATTGTAGTAAACAAAACTCACCAGCATTCAAACTCTGCGAGCAATGAAAATCAAAAGAGATATAATTTGATGGTTGCTAAAGAGCAAAGGGCTTTAGCAAATATATCACCTACAAATTATGATATTTAATGTGTAGCATTCACAGCAATCCTACAATCAAAAGTATGAAGCTTCTGATAAAATGTTGAGAATCTTTCATGTTAATCAATATGCTAATACCAACCAACACTAGAGATCAGTATACAAGTAAATGTACCAATTCGCTGATCAATATGCAAACGAATATACCAGTTTCCCATAAATACAAGAAAGCCAGCATGCAAATGATGACAAAAATCCCACAATGTGCGTTATATGTTACTTAAAAGTGAGAATGAAGGGCCATAATGCATACAAGAAATATGCAGTGAATATGATGATTTATCAACAATCACATATGTTTGAAGCTAACATCCGTAAGCAAATCAATCAATGTCAATTCGCAAACAAGCATGTTGATCTACTTGCAAGCAGTGATAGCAGAAATGTTACAGGACTGCAACAAATACAAATTCTTATAGACCGCTGTCAAAGACCCTTCATAGGTGCAACAAATTACCTACAAACATGGGGAGTAAGTATATGATGAACACAAGTGTTCACAAGCTATGGCAGTAGATGGAAATGAACACTATGGCACCTTCAAGATCAGTCACTATTCAATGTTGAGTAAATACATTGATCCCTTACAATCAAACACAGGAGGATATGCAACAAATGCAAGTATCCACGGGCCACTGTAGAAGACTCGTAGTATACCCAGTCTATTGTCTACAAGCAAGATACAAATTGACTATATCAAGTGCAAGTGTTTATGAGTTACAGTAGGAAACTCATCGTGCATACAACAAGCTATCTACGAGCATCTACAAATGCAAAGCAGGAGATTCATTAGTGCACTACAATCTATCTGCAGAAAGTAACAAATAGTGTACGACAGTCTACCTGTACAAAGCAGCGGACAACTCAATCCAGAAGCTGCTATGCCACGCCATCGGATCTGCAACACTTATACAAGCAGACAGAAGGCGTTTATAATCTACAATGTCACGCCACCGGATCTGCAACACCTATACAAGCAAATAGAAGGCATTTATAATCTATAATGCCATGCCACCAGATTCGCAACATCCTTTCAAGCGGACAGAAGGTGTTTACAAATATTTCAAAATACCACTGCACATGCACTGTAATTTGTATACACATAGGTACACAAGGGGTATGTCCAATCAATGAAATTCTCAAACACCCGCATGTGCCCCGACGAGCGTGTTACTGGTACACACGTGCGTCTAGGGATGTTGCGCAGGTCAATAAGTGAATTCATGTTCGAACCGGATCCTTCTATAAGGATCAATAGGAGTCGAAAGGGTTCGAACCATCGAACAAATATACAGTTGTGGCAACCGATATATTTGTCCTAATACATTCATATTAGGCCTTCAAGGCTTATAACAGTAAGAATTCACTAATAAGGGCACAAAGCCTATGAAACACGATCCTCCTAAGCAGGTAAATAGGATTCGACAAGGTTCAACAAAATAATTATAAAATGCCCTCAAATACCCGCATGGGCCCCGACGAGCGTGTTGTAGGAACACATGTGACGTCTAGGGATGCAGCGCGGGTTAATAAGTGAATTTAAGTTCGAATTTGATCCTTCTATGCGAATCAATAGGAGTCGACAGGGTTCAAACCAACAAATAAATACACGGTTGTGGCGACCGGTGTATTTGTTTTAATACATTCATATTAGGACTTCAATACCTATAATTAAGATAATTCACTAATAAAGGCATAAAGCCTACGAAACCCGATCCTCCTAAGCAGGTAAATAGGAGTAGATAAGGTTCGAACCATCGGATAAATATGTGGTCATGAAGTTGACCAGAATATTTATTTTATACATTCATATTAGGCCTTCAAGGCCTTTAACAAATAAAATTCACAAACAAAGGCATGAAGCTCGAGAAACCTGATCCTCAGTTGACAAGGTTCATCCACAAAATGAAAATATTTTCAAATGAAAATGACCTCAAAGTCACACCGATGATGGTCGTGTTGATTGTATATCTCAACCGGAGGGATTAATTTCAAATATTTTGAAGGCCCTCAAATTCCCATAAATACAAATAGGGGTGTCAATTCGGGTCAGTGGGTCGGGTTCGGGTCGAACCCGGAACTAACCCGGCACTGTTCGGGTCGACCCGAACCCGACTCGATTCAGGTCCGGGTCAACCCGACACGACACGAATGACCCGAAGTTGACCTAAAATTGCTAATTTTTGGGTCAAAATCGGGTCAATATTCGATTTTCGGGTAAAAATCAGGTAAAAAAATGGGTCAATCTCGGGTTCTCGCGTCAAATATGAGATTTCGTGTCACTTTCGAATCAATTTCGGGTTGCTGGGTTAACCCGAACCCGACCCAATTTTTAAAACGTATTGATTTGTTCAACCCGAACCCGACCCATTCGGGTTCGGGTTGACCCGAACCCGGATTTTTCCGAGTCGGGTTTGGGTCGTGTTTCGGGTCGTGTCAAAAATTGACATCCCTAAATACAAACATTTTCAAATGACCCCAAACACCTCGATGATGGCCATGTTGAATAAAAATCTCAACCGGAGGGGTTCACAAATAATTTCAAAATGCCACTCAAATACCTACAAAATTCAATGATTCAAAAAGTCCAAAATCCAACAATTCCAAAGTCATCCAAGTTCAAAATATTTAAAATGGAAATCTATCCATCAAATCATTTAAACCAAAGTCCATCCACCCTGGACAAAGCAACCCATGGCTGCCGTGGTACAAGGATGACCTTAAACGACATGTCAGGTTGGGTCTCTGTTACTACCCCCTTAAACAAACATTCACCCAGTCTACAAGATTACTTGGAAGTACAAGACCAGGGACTACACTAAGATGGCCTGGGATGACGGAACCATGGGATCTTGATTTGGTCCATCATCCATTCTCCCACCATCCGCTTTAAGTGCAAGATGGTGCAATTTCCAATTTTAAATATCAAATCTTCAAATTATAAACCCTTTTCAATACCTATGCCCATGCTGCTACTATATGCCAGATAACACGTATTTCTACATATCTGATTGACGACTAACCTTAACTGAAAGTTCTCTCGTGATCGAGAGGAGTAATTAACTATAGGGGCTTGCGCCTATAGGAAAATAAAACTCAGGTCATAAAGTACTCACAAAAAGAGGGCGAAATCTCTAAGTAGTGTCTTATCTACAAACCCATCAGCCTTACCAAAATTTATCCTGGAACTTAATCCGTTAAAACTCCCTCATCAAAAGAGAAAGTAAACAGGCGAGCGGAGGCCAGGGCCGAATTTTCGGAGTCCACAATCCTCTATCACTAGTTCACATCCACTTGAAGTGCTATACTCTGATGTGGACCTCTCATATTTACTCATGTAACAGCCCTAATTTTGAATAGTATGAATTTCCATATTTTTCAGAAAATTATATATATATATATATATATATATATATATATATATATATATATATATATATATATATATATATATATATATATAATTTTCTGAAAGCTCCATGTAGTGTTGTGGCGCTATGCTTTCGGTCGTAGCGATGTTAAGAGCGACATAGTGGTGCCTTAGTGCCATAGCTCTATGTTTTACAGTAACATTGGAATCACATGTAACGCAACGGCGTTGGGTCACTTGGGAGTCTCAATGCCACTGAAATGTGTTTATATATATATATATATATATATATATATATATATATATCTCCACACAGCCGACCTTTTTTCCCTCACTCGCTCGGCTTGCCTGGGAAGGAAAAGAAAAAGAAGAATGGAAAGGAGAGAAAAAGAGAAATAGGGTTTTTGGCCATCGATTCATTTCACAACTTTTATGAAAATTTGTTCTGATCATTATAAATGACTTTCTATCCTATTTCTATTTTTGAAGATTTTAATTTCTACCGTTTAATTTCCCACAAATCGATTTTATTGCATTTTCTCCTGATTTAGTGGACTTCCATAACATAACTTTGGTATAACGTAATATTGATTATTCTATTTGTTCTTACTGGTTGATTTCATATTTTTAATACAAATATTTTTTGAATGAATATGAGCATGTGATTGAATAATAGTTGGTTGCTATTACATTTATAATATTGTGATAATAGTGTGTGTAAGAACAAGTAAAGACTGATTATTCACAAACATTGACTAGAGACTGTTTATATCTACACAAGATGGTAGGTGACTGGCTTTTTATTAACTATTGTGGCTTTTGATATTATCCTCTACTGATTCACGTTATTCATTGATTGGGAGTAATAAAGAGTTAATTATTGTGCTAACTTATTGAGCCAATAATTACTGATTTACTAACTATTGAAAAACATCACACATGCTGAAACTCCTTATTTAGTGTACATATAAAATAATGATTTACTGTACTAATTTACTGTCATTATACATATTTATTGTTATTGTATTGATTTATTATTATGATTTTGTATTTACTGTTACTGAGTACACGAATCTTATTCTTGAATATGTGATATAAGATGACAATGTTGATACTGGTATAACTGAGCATCTTGTGTACACTCCTACACGATTATTGGATAGTATTGTATGGTATCGCTATGAATTTTGATAGTTTCCTGAGTACTTCCACTTTATTGGTTTATACGATTTATTTAATATTTAAATAGTATTGTTACAATGTATAATTTAAGAATGATTGTTTACAATTTTACTGCTTCTATGCCAGCACTGTATTATTTTATCGAGTTTACTATTTCAATATATGTTTTACTATTTCTGCACGGATTCATGATCATGTTGACTGCTAATATAACGAACTGAATGATTTCATACATATTGTTTATTATTCGGTATTTGAGTTCAGTAATAGAATTTTAGCGATTTGTTGGGCTTTATAAATGATTTCAGGTCAGGAAAAATGTTCGAGAGTGTGAGGCTGATCAGATATAAGATTCTTCGAGTTTTACTGTTATTTTATTTTTAGTTATTATTTTGTAGTCAGAAGTGGGCAAACAAAATATTGTATTTGTACGACTCATGGCTATTGTATATGATTTTTTGGAGTAATGAATAAAGATGTATATTGATATTTTGATTAATAGATTTGCTTCCGCTGGTATTTTATATTAAAAGAAATTAGAAAGATTTGATTGTTGCTATAAAATAATAAAAGATATAATTATTTTCAATTTAGATTCTAGGTCGTGACAACTCGTGTGATGGATATTAATATTATATTACTTTTATTAATCATTTTCCATGTTATATTTGGCTTTATTCACTCAAATAAAAATCTAAAATTCAAGACATTCCTCTCTGATTTAAAAAACATTGGTAGAAAAATACTTTCAAAACCCAATTATTTTCCTATACACTGATAATGGTTCTGAGTTTCTCTCTCCTAAATCATTCTTGCCTCTCATGGCATATCTCATCTCAACACCGCACAGCACACTCTGGAACACAATTGCCTTGGTCGAGTGACATCAACCTCACATTGTTGAAACAATATTGAACCTACAACATCATGCCCATCTTCCCCTCCCCTCATGGAAACATGCTTTTCTCACGAAAACATATCTTATTAATCACACGCCCACCAGCACTCTCTCTATGCAGTCCCCATTTGAAAATTTATTAAGTCAAGCTCCAAATTATACAAAACTAAATTTTTTTGGGTGCTTGTGCTTCCAATAGATTTGGTCTTATGGTATTCACAAATTTGAGCCTCGCTCAAGATCTTGTGTGTTTTTAGGATACTCAACAACTCAAAGTGCATATCTTTGTTATGCTCCCACCATCACAAAAATTATAGTTTCTCGTCATGTTCAAATCGTCAAACATATTTTTTCTTTATCACTTCAAAACTCTCAGTCCCCCTCCAATCAAAAAAGACATTAACCTCTGTACTCAACTACCAACCAATCTTTCTAAATCTTTCTCCGACCTCCATAACTCACCACACACCGCTCCCCAAAAACTCCTCCCAGTATTCAAAATCGAATTGCTCCTCAAAAGCCCACTTAGCCCACCCATATCACAACTGTCCAATTGCATCATCATTTCACAAACACACCACAATGAATAACTTGGGCCCCCCACCACATTCCTCAATTAAAAAAAATTCACCTATTACCATTACTTACAACCAACCCGAAGAATCTCTAGCCCACTCAAATTCATCCCATGCTTCCCCTTCAATGCAACGGGTCCCAAACTCCTTATTGCCTAGTAACACACATAAAACTTGTCATCAACAGCACAAAAAATGTTCCAAATACTACCAGCTCCAGCCATTCAAATTCTCATAAAACATTAACTTCGCCTTTCTCAAATAACCTTCAATCGATACAATTAGTCCCACAAACTTTAATACACGCATTAACTACAAAAAAACCGCCCTTGCCACCCCCTATCAACAATTAATGTGACAACAAATATTTTAAATATGCATGCATTAACTACAAAAAATAATCTCCAATTAATGTTGTGAGTCGCACCACATTTATCAACAACACAAATTAAAACCATTCAACCATTTTGCTCTAACCTGCGCCAACCCCAATTGGAACATCCCTCACCAGAAATATCCATATTAAATCCACTTATCTTGCCTAAACATAAATCTCATATTAATTTGTTGAATGCACCCTCTTTAATTTTTCCATCAATTCAAAATTCAAAACTATTTTTCCCAAATTACAGACAATAACCTATTCCCCATTCACCTCCAATCTCACCTCCTGTGGATCCAATTCCTCCAGCCTCTTCACACCTACAAACCTCCCCATGCCACCTCCAGCTTTCTCGCCCACAACCACAAGCCCAGCCCCTCATTCAGCATTTATCAACCTGAACCCAGCTTCCAAAACGCTTGCCACTCACTCGACCTCCCCAAATAGAAATCACTTGGACAATTCTCCACCCACTCATATTCACCATGACTCTCACCCTTTGCATGGTATATTCCCCTCCATTACTCAAAATGACACACCATCTCACCCTGAACCTTCTGCTCCCCTCCCCCAACAACAGTCACAACATGCAAACTTGAGCAAAAAATTTGTGGGCTCCGAAAAATTCGGCCCCGGCCTCCGCCCGCTGCTTTTCTTTGGGGGAGTTTTAATAGAATTAAGTTACGGGATAAATTTTGGGAAGGAAGGTAGGTTTGTAGATAAGGCACTACCCAAAGATTTCGCCCTCATTTTGCGAGGACTTTATGATCTGAGTTCTAGTTTCCTATAGGTGCAAGTCCCTATAGTTAATTACCCCTCCCGATCACAAGAGAGAAATTTTGATTAAGGCTAGTCGTTAATCAGATACGTAGAAATACATGTTATCTGGCATATAGTAGCAACATGGGCTTGGGGAATTTGGGAATTCGGGAATTTTGATATTTAAAATGATAATTTCACCATCTAGCACTGAAAGCGGATGGTGGGATAATGGATGATGGACCCGATCAAGATCACATGGTTTCGTAGTCCCGGGCCATCGTGGTCCCTAGTCTACTTAGTCAGATGAGGTAGTCAACCCAACCTGACAGAAGGATCATTGTCGACCGCCATCGGTTGCTTCGTCCAAGGGTACCTTGAAGACCTGGGGTGGATATTTGTTTAAAGGGATAAATTTGAATCCACCTTAGCTAACAAAGAGCTTTGTGCCCTATCAATCATATCCTATTGATTCATATCTCAAGGATTTGATGTCACTAAGAAACATATTGGCTATGGTCATAATTGTTATCTCGAGGTGTCATTTGGCGGCAAAATCATTCGGTTCAAAGGGCCCCGGGTCATAATCGTTTATCCTACGGTGTCATTTGGCGGCAAAACCGTCGGTCAGAAGACACGTACCACATCCTTACTAGCAGAAGATTGTTTTGAGAATGAATCATAGTGATATTTTCGACTAGGAATTAGCTCTTTGTGAGCTGAGTTTATTTTCAACTTGTCTACCTCAGCAAATTGTTGCGGATGATGGATGAATTTTACTTTTAAGTGTTTAAATGAGTAATTTCAATTTTAAACATCTTAGACTTAGATGATTTTGGAATTTTTAGATATTTATGTGGAGTTTTGGAATTTTTTATGAGCATTTAGGTGGCATTTTAAATATTTGGAGTTAACCCTTTCGGTTGAAATCTACATTTAACACGGCTATCATCAGGGTGACTTTGATGTCACTTTCAATGACTAAACCTTGACGACCTAATTAACTTGCCTATAGGGGATCGGGTTCGTCGGCATTGTGACTTTGTTAATGAATTTTCTTGGTTGAAGGCCTTGAAGGCCTTATATGAACGTATAAAATAGATATTTCGATCGACACCCTGATCGTATATCTGTTTGATAATTCGAGCCATGTCGACTCCTATCTATCCATATAGAAGGATCAAGCTCGAACTACGTCCATTTATTGACCTGTGCAGCATCCCTAGACGTCATACGTGTACCCATAACACGCACGTCGGGACCCATGCAAGTGTTTGGGTGGCATTTTATAATTATTTACTGAACCTTATCAACTCCTACTTACCTGCTTAGGAGAATCAGATTTCAAATTTATTGACCCGTGCAGCGTCCCTAGACGTCACTGTATTTCTACAACACGCTCATCGGGGCCCATGAGGGTTGTATGATTGTACTTATCCCATTTTTGTGTACCTATGTGTATATATATTACAGTGCATGTGCGAGGGCATTTCAGAAGTATGATTGGTCCACTATGGTAGCCCAAAGAAGCTTGTGCTTGTCGTAGCGCTCCTACATTTGCCCGCAGGTAGTATGTTGGATGTGCGACCACTGTTCATCAAGAAGCTTGCAAGTCTTAATAATCTTATCCAACCCAATGTTCAAAACCTAGTTTAACTGAGACTCACTCACTTCGTCTTTGAACGCGATTTGATCTAGTCTTCTCTTTCAAGAACTCGTATGAGAATCAACAAGCAACTTCCAGGTTATGCCATCATCATCATTTTTTGTTGTTGGTTTAAATAAAGAATCAATTATTTCTAGTTTGGATGACTGAGTCTTTATTGATGCTTTATACTTCAGAATTAGTGGTCACTGCCTTGTACTAATGGTTTGTCTCTTCCGCTATATATTGAATCCTTATGATTGTAAGGAATTAATGCTTTTGACTGATACTAAGCGGTTGCTGACTATGGGGCGGTTTAGCACCCACCACACATTACTTGTCATAACCTTTGATTGGACTTTTGTTTAAGAAATAGCGTTCCTACATCCACTTGTAAATGCCTTTGTTTGTATGTGATGGGTCTCCTACGATAGTTCGTAGGAGATTGATACATTTGCTTCACACCAGATTGTTGTTACTTCTTAGGGTATCGTGGTGTTTGTTGCATGACATTTGTTGCAATTCTGTTGATGTCGCTTGTAGATGAAGTGTTGCATGCATCTAAAGTCTATGCCTTCCTTTCTTTAACTCTCAAGTCAACCTTTGTATGCATGATTAATCTTCTACACTTGTTTATGGATGCTTGAGTTCGCTGTACACAGCACTAAGTGTGTTGGCAAGAAATCTTATTATTAGCGAGGATTATCGTATCTTCCTGCACAAATGCATAGAGTGTTATTCATTGCACCGATCTTTATGTTCATAGAGGACTGTTTTGTCACTTATGTATTGTTCATAATTTGGGCGTTGATTGTGGTGACATCTTTGCGATCATTGCATATCTCTGAATATTACTCATAGATGGGTCATCATTTGTATTACAGACCTTATTGTCATTTGATATGTGTGTTTGCAATTAGATGACACTAACTGTATGTAAGCTGCATTCACTTTAAGCTTTTCAAACACATATTGGTCGTCACTGCTTGTATAATTGATGTAAATATTGCTTGCACTTGCTCATGAGCAATGCATTTATCGTTCGTTGTATTCAACAAGTCTTTTGTCTGCTCATTAGTATTTGTATCTTAGTTGACATGATGACTCCTTGAAATTGATCAAAAACTTCGTCCTGTTGATTGAAGGCATGTCATATTGGAAATTCATTTTCATTCAATACAAATTCTATGCTTATTGACTTGCACTCAATTAGGAGTTTATCATTTTGCATGTATTGAGAATTTATCTTCACTTGATTACTTATATGATGACCTCAATCGTACATCTATTATTACATCTATCATATATCCTTGCTTGCATGATTAACGTTGTTGCTTTGCAAAGTTACATACCATTCATTTGATGTTCAAATTATAGCTCAGCTCACTGTCATTTGTCCAATGTACAAACTTAAACCACCAGAGTTCAACTCGAGTCCAGAGTACAAGTTCAAGTTCTTTTTCAAAGTCTTATGAAGTCTTTAGAAATTAAAGCCTCTTGTAGTTTAATTGAGTTCAGGTTCTTTATCGTCAAGTCAAGTCTGAATTCAGTTTGAGTTTAATATGCAAGTTCACTAGCAAGTCCAATGTGTATGCACTATGTCACATTCAAGTTTAAGTCCAAACTTGAGTCCAAGTTTCGGTTCCTTTCAACCTCATTTAATTAAGTTTGATTTTGTGCTCAAATTAAGTTCCAAATTTTTTGTCCAAGTCCCCTATATTTGCTCTGAATTTCAGCAGCCACCCGACGTCTCCCCCGTTTAGGGGAAAAATCCAAGAGGCAACCTTCCCCTCTACGCTACATGAGCGTTTCAGGTAGATGTCAGGTGACACCGTGGCTGTATTTTCTTCAATCCCTACGATGCTACACGAGCGCTTAAGGGTCTTTGGCACATGTTAAAAAAAAGAGCAAAGTGATTTCCCCATGTATGGGTACTTAAATTTTGTCCCCTTCATGGTACATGAGCGCTCCAGAGATTACCCACCTCATTGCAAGTGTCGCACTGATTTCCCTCCCCTTATGCTACGTGAACGCGTAGGGAGGTTTGTCTGCTCGTCGAGAGCAGGTTTACGTTAGGGAGGTTATACCTTAATGGTCGGCGAGGGAATGTTGTGGAGTCAGGTACACGACGGTCATGGCGCATACACTTAATTTATAATTAATTATAAATTAATTATAATTAGTTATATTTAATTTATAACTAATTATATTTAACTTAAGATTAATTATAAATCAAGTATATTTAATTATAAAAATTTCATAAGCAATTATATTTAATGTATAATTAATTATATTTAATTTAAAAATAATTATAGATTAATTAGATTTATATCATAATTAATTAGAAACTAATTATGATTAGTTATATTTAATATATAATTAATTATATTTAATTTTAAAATTATTATAAATTAATTAGATTCAATTTATAATTAATTTAAAAAATCAAAATTAATTATATTTAATATATAATTAATTACATTTAATTATAAATTAAAGTAATTAACAAATTATAATTGATTTTAATTAATCATAATTAAATAAAATTAAATATAATCAATTATAATTAAATTAATTAAACAAAAATTAAAAAATATTTGTGTAAGATTTACAGGTTTTAACAGGATTTAACCAAATCCTGTTAAACAGGATTAATACAGAAATTTGATAAGGATTTTGCTAAATCCTCGGCAAATTTGCAGGATTTGGTCGAAGGAGCACACAAAAGTGAGGTAAATTACCTTCACAGCAAGCAAGCTCCTATCGTTATTTCCAATTCAACAGAGAAGGGAATGTCATTTGAAGAGGCGAATAGAGCTCAGGGCCGACGACAGAAAGGAGGATGCTCTGTTGATTGGAGGCTTCGAAGGAGGTCGTCCAGGTGTGGGGCTCGGTCGGAACTTTTGCATGGAGTGGAGATCGTTGGTATCACGAATGGAGGCGTCGGCTTCAGTGAGGGGAAGAGATAAGACAGGGAGAAATCTCTCTCTCTCTCTAGATCGAGGGTGTGGCTTGCAAACAGAAATGGGCGTATGAAACTCAATGGAGCTGGAGATGTCGAAAGCTACATGATGAGGACATCGAAAGATCAAATGCTACGATCTGGAGTTTTTTTTTGTCTTATGTACTAGTTTTTTTTCCCATTTTACCCCTAGGGGTGGTCATGTGGTGTTGTAGCCCGAAAGGGTGTTTTAATCTTTATTTATTTTCTTTCTATGAGGTCTATTTATAGGCTAACTCTCTTGTAATTGTAGAAGGAAGATTATGAATGAAATTCCATTTTTTTTTTTTTTTTACTTTGATCTCTTTGTGAGTTTGTGAGAGGAGAAACCCTTGGAGAGGGCTTGCATCACCCGTCAACCACCGGTGGATTCTGGGGGCTCGCGATTAGTACCTAATATTCCCCCTTTTCTCCTTCTTTGGGCACCACCACCAGCCGCCTAGCCTAAGCCCCTTGTCCGCCGGCCTAAGCTTCCCAAATCCCTTCCCTTTTCCTCCCTAACCCGCCACCCTCACCACCTCCCTAAGCTGCCGGCCTCCCCTCACCCGTCTGCCTCCATTCTCCCCCAAACCCCCTCCCCACCGGCCTCCCCTCACTTCCACTAGCCGCCGGGCCCGTCTCCAATGATCTTTGAATTTTGAATTTCAAAATTCGAATCTACCTTAAATACTTTCCTAAAATAACCTCCCTCAATTAGGAAGGTGAATTCATTTGAATTCAATTTGATATTTGAATTTTAAATATTTCCCTCCCTAATAAATCCCATTTAGGAAGCCTCTAATTTAATGAAATATGAATTTAATTTCAGATTTAAATCAATTCCTAAATCAATTCCATGACTCCACATACATTGAATGTGGACACAATCTCCCCCCTGTCTAGGTCGGCCCACCCAATCCCTCTTTCTCATTAAACTTTGCCATTAATAATCCCCAATTAACTCCCTAAATTAAGTCCTATTCAAATTCAAATGGGATTGATGAATCTTCTCATTCCTTAATGAAAATCACTGATTAGGCAAGCAATTAAACCCTTCTCTAAAACTTATCCCTCTCCTGGATGCCGCCAGCCTAGTCATCTCCCTCCCCCACCTTCCCAAAACTGATTCCAAACCTTCCAGTCAGGTGGGATTCCTTCTCTCCCAGCTTTCCTTGCCGCTATTTGAGATTTTCAGCAAATACTTCTGCTGTTCCGCTATCTATAGAAGCTACACTTGTTGTCCAAATCTCAAGGACAACCCAATTTACACGTCCAAAAGTTGTCCGAAGCCAAACACCTTGTTGCCTTGACCTCCCAGCAAGCCCCCTCGTTGTCCAGCCAACCAGAGCCTGTCTTGATTGTTGTCCTGAGGAGACAGAGTGCTGTCCTGCGGCCAAAGGAAGTCCCATTGCTACTAGAAGGCTCCAGAAACCTGGAAACTGCTGTTTAGTAATTTCAGCCCACACTAGTAGGCTGTCCAGTTGTCCAGGGAGTCCCCAACTGTTAGGCCAGAAGCTCAGGCACAATTCTAGTAACCACCCCCCACTCTAACGAAGGTAAACCTGTTCTCCAAATCTTTTCATTCCAAGTCTTATCTTGACTTGTGGTTTAATTGATTTCTAAAGGTTGTGTCAATCCGCTTCGTTAAAACCTAGTTAGTTAGAGAGTTGAGTGAGTGAGTGAGTAGACCTCCTTCATAATACTAATATTATTGTTAGTCTAGGATTTCTTGTTGAAATCTTCCATGTATGCAATGTTAGATTAATTGACTGTTTTATGATCATAACTCCTACGTATGTGATTTAGCCTAAGCTTGGCTTACCGCTCTTTGTGTTTTATTTTTGTGGGCTCCAAAAATTCGGCCTCGGCCTCCCCGCCGCGTTGTTTGTGCTTTTTCTTCGGCGAGGGAGTTTTAACGAACTAAGTTCTGGGGTAAATTTTGGAAGGCAGATGGGTTTGTAGATAAGACACTACCCAGAGATTTCGCCCTCATTTTGTGAGGACTTTATGATCTGAGTTCTGGTTTCATATAGGCGCAAGCCCCTATAGTTAATTACCCCTCCTGATCACGAGAGAGAACTTTCGATTAAGGCTAGTCATCAATCAGATGCGTAGAGATACGTGTTATCTGGCATATAGTAGCAGCAATTGGATTAGGATTTGGAGATTGAAAGGTTTTGGAGAATTTGATATTTAAAATAGAAATTTCATCATCTAGAACTTAAAGAGGATGATGGGGGAATGGATGATGAACCCGATCAAGATCTCATGGTTCCGTCGTCCCGGGCCATCATGGTCACTGATCTACTTAGTCAGAGGAGGTAGTCGACCCAACCTGACAGAAGGATCATTGTCGGTAGCCATGGGTTGTTTCGTCTAAGGGTACCTTGTACACCTGGGTTGGATATTTGCCTAAGGGGACAAATTTGAATCCACCTTAGCTGACAGAGGACTTTGTGCCCTATCGATCATACCCTATTGATTCATATCTCAAGAATTTGATGTCCATTAAGGAAGCGTATTGGCTCTGACCATAATGGTATTTCGTGGTGCCATTTGGCGGCAAAACCACTCGATTCAGAGGGCTCCGGGTCATAACCGTTTATCCTGCGGTGCCATTTGACGGTAAAACCGCCGGTAAGAGGACACGTACCATATCCTTACTGGCAAGAGATTGTTTGAGAATGAAGTCCCTAGTGATATTTTTGACTTAGGCATTAGCTCTTTGTGAGCTGAAGTTATATTTGAATTTGTCCACCTGGACAAACTATTACGGAGGGTGGATGGATTTTGCTTTGAGTGATTGATGGATGATTTCAAATTTAAATATCTAGGAATTTGGGATTTGTTGAATTTTTGGATTTTTGTAGAGTTTTGGATTTTGATGGGCATTTGGATAGCATATGAAAATATTTATGAACCCCTCCGGTTGAGATCTTCAATCAACGAGGCCATCATCGGGGTGTCATGGGGTCATTTCCTTTTTGCTTGTGAATTTTCTTTGTTAAAGGCCTTGAAGGTCTAATATGAATGTATAAGATAAATATTCCTGGTCGACTTCGTGATCATATATTTATCCGATGGTTTGAACCTTGTCTACTCCTATTTACATACTTATGAGGATCGGGTTTCGTAGGCTTCATGTCTTTTGTTACTGTAAATTCTTTTGATTTTAGGCTTTGAAGGCCTAATATGAATGCATTAAAAAAAATACACCGGTCGTCACAACCGTATATTTGTTTTATGGTTCGAACCCTGTCGACTCCTATTAATCCATATAGAATGATCGAGTTCGAACTTGAATTCACTTATCAGCCCGCGCAGCATCCATAAACATCACGTGTGTACCAATAACACGCTCGTCGGGGCCCATGCGGGTGTTTGGGGCATTTTTATAATTATTTGTTGAACATTGTCAACTCCTATTATTTGCTTAGGAGGATCAGGTTCGAATTTATTGACCCGCGCAGCATCCCTAGACGTCACGTGTATACTAATAACGTGCTTCGTCGTGGCCCATGCGGGTGCTTGATTGTATACCCCTTTTAGTGTACATATGTGTATACAAGCTACAGTGTATGTGTGGGAGTACTTTGAAATTATTTGTATACGCCTTCTGTCCGCTTGTAATGGGTGTCGCGGATCCGGTGGCGGGGCGTTGTAGATTGTAGACGCCTTCTATCTGCTTGCATAAGTGTTGCAGATCCGGTGGCGTGGCGTTGTAGATTGTAGACGCCTTCTGTCTTCTTGCATAAGTGTTGCAGATCCGGTGGCGTGGTATTGTCCTGATGTTATGAGGTATCTCCTCATCTTGATATTGACTCCCCTTTTCTCATTCACCGGGGAGGGCTTCTTCTGGACTTTGAAATCTGTTACTTTGCAAAGAACTCCTTTTGAGATCATCGGTGTAGTGTACTTGTTATTTCTGGTGTTTATAGATATCAAAATTGTTTTCTTCCTGAGTACAGAATTGAGAAGAAATTTTGGAACACCATGAAGTTTAGTTCTAATTTGTTCAAACGTCTCCTCCATTATGTCAGGAGGTGTCCTTTTTCGTACATCGAATTGCCTTTGTACCCGACATACTTGAAGATCTTAATCACCGTTGTCGTAGGTGACATCTGTACTTGTGCCCACAGTGGTTCATTGTACCAATGATATATCCACTGTTGTTATCCACAAGTGGCTTAGTTTATTTGCAGGGGCCCGTGATATCCGCTACGACTTCCTAGAAGTATTCGTAGGAGAGCCATTGTTTTTGCATCGAATCCACCTTTCACCAATCTCAGGTGGTTCTTGATTGTACTTGTTTGTAGGGTACTAAATCATCCACTACTGATTGACAGTATTGTCATCTTCAATCAACAGGCATTGTAGGTACTGTTGTAGGAGTCTATTACACTCTTTGTCTGTGCGTATTGAGGTCTTGCAGTATGCTTGCTCGTATATTGATTCGTCCTGTCTTGTAGGAGAGCAGGGAACTCACTCACAATCAAATGATATTGATTGTGCAAAGACTGCATTTGCTTTGGATTCTTCGAATATGCCTTTATTGCTAACCCATTGCATGTGGGATTCTCTTGTCGCTCGTAGATGAGCCGCATTGAATGTGACAAGTTCTTTGTTGTTCGAGTTTGATTCAAGTCCATATTTTTCAAGTAAAGTTTGGGTTGGCAAGCCTTGGCAAAAATCCTTGTATATCTGTTTTAGCTTGAATTCAAGTCTGAGTCCAAATGTACAAGTTCGAGTATTTGCTTGAGTTTAGTCCAAATTCAAGTTCTCATTTGATCAAACTGAGTTCAAGTGCGAATTCAAGTTCATATTCGAGTGATTTGAATTTAGCCCCAATTTGATTTCATTTCATTTGGATTTGACTTTTAATTAGTCACTTGAGTTTTGTTCAGGTTCAAGTCCAAAAGTCCTCTGTTCTTGTTCATTGGAGTTCAGGCTCTTATTCTTTTGAGTTCAAACAGGTTAGGGTCCGAGTTCAAGTTCAGCTTGTTCAAATTCTGTCCAAGTCCCCTATTTCAGTGAAAATTTCGGCAGCCTCCCGGCATCTCCCCCGTTTAGGGGAAAAACCAAGAGGCAACCTTCCCCTCGACGCTACATAAGGGCTTCAGGTAGGTGTCAAAAATGACACCGCGATCGCAAATATTTTTTATCCCCGCCCGCTACGTGAGCGTTTAAGGGTGTTTTTTTTATTATTGTTTATTATTTTATCCCCCTCGTGCTACGTGAGCACTCCGGGGAGTACCTATCTCGTCGCAAGCGTCGCACCAGTTTCCCTACCTACAATGCTACGTGAGCGCGTAGGGTGTTTGCCGGCCCGTCACAAGCATCGAGAATAGGATTTTAGGCGACAGCCTGCCTCGTCGTTGGCGTCGCATTGGCTTCCCTTCCTACAACGCTACGTGAGCACGTAGAGGGTTTGCTAGTTCGTCGCGAACGTCGAGGACAGGACTTTAGGCGATTGTCCGCCTCGTCGTAGACGTCGGGCTAGCTTTCCTCCCCACAACGCTACGTGAGCGCGTAGGGGGTTTGCCACCTCGTCGCGAACGTCGAGGACAGACCTTTAGGCGATTGTCTGCCTCATCGTAGGCATCGGGCTGGCTTTCCTCCCCACAACGCTACGTGAGCGCGTAAGGGGTTTGCCACTTCGTCCAAAACATCGAGGATAGAACTTTAGGCAATTGTCTGCCTCGTCGTAGGCGTCGGGCTGGCTTTCCTCCCCACAACGCTACGTGAGCGCGTAAGGGGTTTGCCACCTCATCGCGAACGTCGAGGACGGAAATCTGAGTCTAGGGATTATACCTTCAGGACCAGTAGTGAAGGGCGTGGAAATCGAGCCAGGCGAAGCACATGAGCATATTATCATTTTAATTAAATTAATATTAATTAATTATAATTAATAATAATCAAATTTAATTAATTACATTAATGATAATTAATAAAAAATGAAATAATTAATTATGATCAAATTTAATTAATCATAATTAATTAAAAATCATTTTTAATTAAAATTAATCACAATAAATCAAAATATATATATATATATATATATATATATATTTTTTTTTTTTTTTCCCCCCCCCCCTTTTTGTTCGGCTGATTTACGGGATTTGGCCGAAGTAGCTCGCGTGAAGGGAGAAAGTTACATTCACAGCCGGCGAGCTCCCGTGTTGCTTCCGATCAAACTGGGAGGGAAAGCCATGGAGGGAGCGAGGTCGACCAGCCACTAAGGAGCCGGAGAAGCGAGCTCCGCTTCTTACTTCCGATCAAAATTCATAACTTCTGATCTGTCCAGTAAAGTCGAGGAAGAAGCGAAGTCGGATGGCGGCTCGGGATTTGGTCAGAGGTAGGGAGGTCAGGTAGAGAGAGTTTTTGGCCACCTCCACCGACCCTTCTTCGCCTCCTTCAACCCTTTGGCCAACGCAGAGAGAGAGAGAGAGAGAGGAAGGTAAGCACGATTCATTATCATTTTTTTTTTGTTGGGCACGGTTAAGGGTCAACACTTTTGTCGGTCAAAATCAACTCTAAGGATATAATTATTGTGCTCTAAAAATTAAGCATGCAAATTCATTAAGTAACTCATCTTTGCATGTACGTTTCACATCACTACAGGTGGGGTTCGGCCAGGAGTTGGAGTGGGGAAGGAAGATTTGGGGTATGTTTGCTTGAGGGCTTGCAAAGGAGGAGGTGTCGAAAGGGGTTGACGAGCGGAGGATTTGCAGAAGAAGGAAGAAGTGAGTGAGAGGTTCCTTTACCGTCGTATTTAACGACTCAAATGAAAGCGCAATCGAAATCTCCACATGCGGGCGACGAGACCATTCGGTGCCGTTGCAGACTGGGGACGCGACACTATAGCAAGAAGTAAGATTTTTTGCCAGATTTGCATACAGGTATGGCAGAGGCAATCATTTATTTTTTATTTTCTTTGGATTATCTGTTAGAGGTCAACAAAAAAATATTTGCAAAGCTCTCTATCAAGCTTACTCTCACTACCTCCTTTTCACCCTCTCATGTCACAAGCCATGCAACACCCTAAATGGCGTGCTGCCACGTCAGAGGATTTCACAAATTTTATATAAAAAAAGGAGTTTTTATAAAAAAAAAGGGAGTTCGCAAATTTTATAAAAAAAAGGAGTTCACAAATTTTATGCGCAACAACACTTGGAATCTTGTTCCCCCTCATCCATCACAGATTATTGTTGGCTGCAAATGGGTGTTTCGTCTCATACACAATCTTGATGGCTCTATCAATCGATATAAAGCTCAACTTGCAAAGGCATTGACTACCATGAGATATTTAGCCTAGTCATTAAACTAGCAACTTGTACTTAGCCTGGTCCTCTCTAATGGCTGGTCATTCAAACAACTTGACGTCAACAATGCATTTCTTCATAGGCATCTAACTGAATATATCTACATGCACTAACCACCAAGATTTCATAATCAAAACAACCCAATGCATGTATACCACCTACAATAGGCCATCTAGTGGCTCAAACAAGCCCTTAGAGCTCGGTATCAACAGTTTCATCATTTTATTATATCCATTGGCATTGTCAACTCAAAGTCTGATACAACTTTATTTATTTACTCACTTAAAGTCTGATACAATGTATATTCCAGTTTATATCAACGGCATAATTCTTATAGTAAGTGATGGCAATCGCCTTCAATAAGTCATTAATAGGTTTGCACTACAATTCTCCATCAAGGATCCAAGAGATCTCTCTCACTTCCTTGGTCTTGAAGTCATTCCCTCCCCTCAAGGTCTGTTCCTCTCTTAACTCAAATATATCTAAGACCTTCTAGAAAAGACTCATTTTGGCCAATGCAAATAAAACCCCCACGCCCATGTCTCCCAACCATATGACAACCATTCTTAATTTTATCCCCCTCATCAATGCAACTGAAAATCGCTCCATAGTTACTAGACTTCAATATCTCTCTTTTACAAGATCGAATATAGCCTCTGTGGTAAACAAGCTTTCACAATTTATGCATCCATCGTACACTGGAGAACTATCAAACATATACTTTTCTCTGATGCTATCTCCTCTCTTTACATGGATTCTTAATGTAGCTACATAAATCATAGGTTATTTCTACGTAGCTACTTCCCACTCACTTTACATTAATTCTCTTATACCAATACGGCTGGCAATATTGCCAATTGTACCTCCGCCAGCACTTATGTTATTTTTCTGGGTCATAATGATATCTCCTAGAGTTGCAAGAAACAACGCATAGCTACTCATTTCTCCACTAAAGCAGAATATCGCACAATTGATTCAGTCACAACTGAACTCACATGGTTCCAATCACTTCTTCATGAACTTGGCATTAAATTACCTACAATTCCTACTATCTATTGTAACAATGCTGGTGCACCTACTTTTGAGCCAATCCAATCTTCCATTCTAGCATGAAACACATTGTTATTGACTTTCATTTTGTTGGGAAAAAAATCAAAATGGAGAACTTTGCGTTTCTCATGTCTCCTCTGCTGATCAACTTGTAGATGCACTAGCCTCAATCAACTTCATATCACAATTGGTTTCCTCTCTCAGGACTCCACCATGAGGGAGCATATTAGAGGAATATCATAAATTATTTTTATTATATCTTATATTTATCTTTTTTAGTCTTACCACATTAAGTTTTCATTTAATTTAAATGTTAATATACCTTCATTAATTACATAATTTTATATCTATAAATATTGTATAAACTCCTTAGTGTAAAGATTAACTTTTTTCCTTCTTAATTATAATATCTTTTAAATATATGGAATATTGTCTACATCATACATAACGCAAAAGAGTAAACATGCAACAGAATATCCCAAAGTACATTGCATTCCAGAAAATATCAATTTTTAAATGAATAAACAATAGCGCCTCCACCTAGGTTCAAGGGTAACTTTTTCTTGCTTGTTTCATGTGAACGTTTATGTAAATCCTGATTTTCCATTAAATGAAATGAAATGTGTCTTTTGCTGGATGCGAACTCCTTGAATCGTCAGATTTGAAACTTGAAATAATTGGAGGAATCACATCTCATCTTTTTGGTTCATGTTTTTCTTTTAGTTTTGTTTATCATCATTCTTTTTTCCACCACCTTATATTCTTCAATGCAATCTTAATTATGTAGTACGGAGTATTGTTAATCAACGTGTTTAAATAGGAAGACAATATCATGTGATTACAATAATGAATGGCAAAGAAAAAGGATATTGTAATCTCTTCTAGCTTCTTTGCTTCTAGGTTGGATTCATTCATCATTCCAAACCTTCAAATCTTCAATCAAGATAAATTTTTTCAATTCATAAATATGTTGTAGTTTTAATTATTACTAAATTTGATCTTGTGAATGCTTATGTTAGATCTATTCCTGTACATGTATCACATGAGGAATTCAAATCTCTAAGACTAGGATTTTTATTCTACACTTTTAAAATCTTAAAGTTCCATGCATGCTATAAGATCTCAAAGATATAGTAAGTAGTAACATGCATCTCATTCTAGAACTAAATACATCCAGTATAAGGGATTTGGTAGTTTTAAGGTTTCCTAAATTAACTCACAACTTTCTAATCAAACCAACATTGCAGATAAATTCCTACACAAAAATATATAGAAATTATGGAAAACCAAACTCATATTAGATCATCATGGAGAGTCCAATCAACGTGAATATTTTTGGTCAGATCATTAATTTGATGAGGATACTGGTCCAATGAATGCTATTGATTAACCTAATAAGTAGGTAAGATTTCAGGTCCGTTAAGTCAACTCACTGATGGGCTTAATTCTCACATTAATAGAGTTTTTAAAATTGCTCTAAGAGAGAAGTCTCTTCATGGGTAAAGAAAATGAAAGCTACAAACTCTAAATAAAAGTACAAACAAGGCTAATATGTAAAATACCTTCCTTGCCCATTCTTCACGTCCAGTTCTCTTTAAATAATTTTGCACCACTACCACACCATTAAAGTCTGTCATAAACAACATTCCGAGAAGAGCAGAAAAAGAAATTGGTCAGGGCTAGATGAAAGCTTTGTTTGTAAAAACATAATTAATTTTGTAAAAATATAAATTCCAATAGACCAGAAAAATCTGGGAATCAGGTTCAAGTAGATTGCTTGTGATTGAGCTGGCAAAACTAAGTTCAATAAACAAATATGGGTTTCTACTAAGATAACAGCAAATAAACAATACAGAAGTTCCCCTATCCATATGGATTCATTTCTTCGTTTTGATTTCACAATTATCAATGAAAACTATGCCAACTATCTGAAGTCAGATTTGTAAGTTTCTCTTAATTATTTCTTCCAATTAAGACTCGATACTTGCAAGAATCAAGTATCCCTGACTCATTTTCATCAACTGTTTAATATTAAAACTTTAGCTCGTCCCTTCTACACAAACCTTTCCCGTAATATACCTCTCCAATGCGTTATAAAAGTTTCTTCTGATCTGCATTGAACAATATCAAACTGTCTCATCCTAGTTCTACCACCTTTTCCTCCTTCAGTGGAAATACTAATATGTTAACGATCATTCCATGCATCCATCTAACATCATGCCTAAGAAGCTAAAGAACTATTCTCTCTCAACTGCAAATCACCCCATGGTCAACACTAATAAGCTGCTTCCCTCGAACCTAACATTTCCCTGCTCATCTCGCCTGCCTGTCCTCAGAGTACATATCCAGAAACCCTTTTTACTCATTATGTTCTCTACTCCATCATCCTCTCCCTTCTCTATCCTTTGCATCCACCACTTATGTAGCAATATTTCTCATCCATTAGCTTCATTTAACCTTCTTTCATTCTCATTCTTTGATCCCCTATACAGATACCCATACCAGACACACCAAGCCAAGCTCACCATCATATCTCCAAATTCTTTTTCTTCAGTTGCTCCATTCGGATCGTGCTTAGATGCCAAAGAACGTCAAACTGGTCCAAACCTGTTAACCAGAATCCGAAACAAGCCCTCTGCTACTTCATCTCACTTGCTTTCACCCACCAGTGCTCCAATATCACCCTACACCATTTGCCTGACATTATCTCATATTTTTATGCTTTTAACATATTTTTCTTTTTGAGGAAGGCTTCCTACTAAATCTCCATTATAGAAAGGAACTCACTCTCTACATGAACCCCTTTTATCTATGAATTGAATTTGAGTCTATCCTAATCTGACATAGTTTGTCATGAGGTTTGGCTTTGATGGCATGTAGCTCTGAATAGGGTTGCTTCAGCTTGGTTGGGATTGTGCTGCCAGAAAAACAGATCAGAAAGTATCTAAGCTGAACTTCAGAGCCAAAGCACCAAGGTGTAATCATAGTTTTTAAAGGTTTATGAGTTCTCCTTGGTACAATCTGGCTTCATAACGAATACAGCATTTATCCTCTTCAAGAAACTCAATTGATCTTACAAGTTTGCGCTTTCTTAAGATTCCTTCTAGTACTGGAAAATTATAATATTTGCAAAGATTAACAAAATCAGAGTTAAGGATGGCAATGGTCACCTATTTCAGCTTTGAATCTAAAGAATCCAGGTCCAATAACTTCACTCTTGCAATCATACAAGGCATCTACTACCTGTTGCAGGCCGATAGTCAAATTAAGAATCAATCTTAGGGTGCAAGTGCAACATAAAACAAAAGCTGCATTCTCATCACCGGATCAGATTTTAAGAACTGGAGCACCCTTTGCATATCATGATCATCAATTGCCCTGCCAATAAGAGCATGCCGGTTCCTTTGAATTAGAAATATAGCAACCTGCGACAATTTTATGATGTGGTTAGACTTTCAACAAGAAAAAGTAAAAATTGCAGTTCAATAAATCTAATTATTATTACATGCTACAAACATGAAGCTATTTGATAAACCATTCCCAAAGGAGGAAAATTCAGTAAAAAAAAGGAAAATGTAATCTAAATATTCACAATTGAAATAAAGATAAATTGGTACCTAGTTCTTTATAAAGGATCAAAATGGACCCCGACTATATAAAAATCTCATTTTAGTCCCTTGACTTTTTAAATAGGGACCTAAATGATTCCATAGAATGACTAATTTGATCCCTATTAAAGAATCAAGGGACCAAATTGAAATTTTTATATATTCAGAAACTATTTTGATCCTTCAAAATTAAGGGATCATTTTGGTCATTATCTCATTTATAATTCAAAACCAAGTCATATACTACAACCTACGATGTACAGAGACGGATACGGCGACACGGACACGACACGACACTGACACAGGACACGTCAATTATTGAAAAATATATGGCACAAACACGGGTCGAACATGGTATTTTAATTTTTATATCTTAAAAATAGTGTATATAAAATAAATAAGCAGAATATTAAGAATAATTGATGAATTAGAAGACATTTAACTAGGATCCATGCTTAAAATGATTAATATTAGAATGTCTAGAGTCATGTGTGAATGTCATGTTAGTCATCGAGAGGAGAGATGACAATGCTGTCGAGAGTCAAGCATCGATGTCAAGACCAGGGTTTTAAAAGTCGGACTGGACCGGCCTGTCCGACCGGTTCAACCATGAACCGGTTTGAAGGCTGGTCCGATACAACATAAAAACCAATTTTGTATCAAACCAGGATGAAGCGGGCAAAACCGTCAGTCAAACCGGCGAACCGGTCCTAGTTCCCTTGAACTTGCCCGTTCAATTTCTAAAATATTTAAATAATTAAATAAATAATTTTAATAAATTATAAATAATTAATATGACACAATGGAGAAAAAGGATTCATGTTGCCAACCACACATAGTGGGATAAAGGCTTGTTGTTGTCATATTAAAAATAAAATATTAAGTAATATTTATAATTTAACAAATAAATTTAAATTTAAAATGCTTAATTTTTAAATAAAGAATTTCCAACTAAGCATTTTACATGTCTTCATCACTCCAAGTGAGTTCTTACCCAATCCAAACTCAAAAGGCAATATAAAGTATAAACATTACCAAGAGGAAGCTCTACAAGTAATGTGAGACTAAATAAGTTGAAATTCTTACTTATTAAGTTTACAACATACACTATATATTTTAAAATAGATTTTTAAAAAAAACTTTTTATGATATAAATAATATTTATTTTTAATTAATAATGTTAAATAAATTATATATTTCCTTTATTATTTATGTACTATAAAATTTATTTATTTATTTACTAATAATAAATGATATAATTTTAACAATTTATTAATGTAAATTTAGAATACGAACTTAACATATAATTTATAGGTATAAATTATATCTAAACATATAACATAAATTAATAATAATTTATATTAAATTTATAAATTTATATGTAATCCAATGTTTTGTTAATTTTGAATTAAATTTAAAGATTGAATGTGTTTAAATTTAAAATTACATAAGATATTATTAATGTGTTAATTTAATTTATTTTTTAATAAAATTTTATATTATTACATGATTCTTCTATCATTTAAAATTAATTTAAATAATTTTCATATTTATGATGTCATCCAGGTTCAACCTCGATTCAACTCCAGTCGAACCATTGAACCCTGAACCTTTCTCCATCTTTCGGTTCTATGTCTGATCCGATTTTCACAATCTTGGTCAAGATAGCATTAGCCTTTGATGTTGAGATGACGTCAATCGTCAAAGTTGAGATGATGATGGACAGTATAGGGGCATAATTGTGGGTGTATAAATTGTTAGCATCGTGTGTGAAAGTCAAGACAGCATCAGACGTTCAATGTTGAGATGGTTTTAAAAAATTCATGTTATAGCAGCGTCGGACATATGGCATCGTGCGTTGCTGTAAAACATTAGTCGTAAATGACTAAAGAGAAATGAAAATGAGAATGTTTGGGGAATGAGATATTGGGCACGAGTGATTGATTTGGAGCTTTAGAGAGAAAATAAAAAATTTAGTTTTTATTTTTTATTTGAAGACTTGAAGTACAAGAAATTACATTTAAAAAATTCATAAAATATTTAAGACATGCATATCGGACAAGCATGTCCAATTTATTTTTAATATTTTTTTAATCGGACATGTCTTTGGTATGTCCAACACATGTTGGAGGCATGTCGAGCATATGTAGCATTTAATACGTGTCGGACACTGCATGCTTCTTTGAAAAGAAGTGTCGGTGTATCAATAGACTATAACCCTTCCATCAACATCCATAAAGCAAAAAATTTTAAGAAAATATTTAAGAAAATACTGAGGGCTAAAGTGAGATCTTGCATTGCACAATTTCCTAAGTAATGAAAATGAGTTTTGTATGGAGGAATTGATTTATAATGTTTTAAGCATATATCAATATCCCTAATGTAACTCTGACACCATTTAGAGTTGCTGTCATGTTTTATGTTGTGAAAATGAGTAAAGTAAATAACTATTTGGTAAACTCAAGTCAAGATTGTTGTCTAAAGCATTCCAAGAATTCTCGATGAACTGCTGGGGACTAAAGTGAGGTGATTGAATGATTGAAATAAATATTATTTATTATTATTAATTTCAACAACAATAATACAATATCCTAATCATAATTACTATATAAATTAAATTAAATATTTATTAATTAAATAAAAAGCTAAAATCCCAAAGGTGCTTCTCTATGATGCTACTAAACTATTGTTTAAAGAATGCTATTGTTTATATTTTATAAAATCGGATTTTTTTTCTTACAGTTATTGAATGAAAAAGCCTTAAAACTACTTTTGTCATACACAAGGAAGGAGAAACAGGCGGCAAAATACTACGCTAAATGGATCCTTACTTCCATAATAATTACTCAAGAAGTTTCAAATTGCAGTTTATATTATATTACCATTGTTCACAACAATATTTAACGTCACTTCATAACATTGCAATTCATAGGCACCTATAGAGAACTCTCCATAAAACCTTCCTTTCACAATAATTTTTTAGAACTTAACTATCATTAGTTTCAAGTTACCCGTCTTAGTTCTACCGTCAGTGTCAACTAAACTCACATCTCTATCCTAATCTTCTAAAAGCTAAGTAATGTTGGTTTTTATTTGAAGAAAGAATTATCATATTTAACAACTGAAATCAGATGCCTATATATGGGCAGAATAGATTAATACAGAAGGAAGAAAAAAATTTGGCGAGCATATAAAATGTAATACAAGTATATCACTCTGATCTAGTACTTTCTAGAGTTAGAACTTACCAACCAAATAATATTTGTACAATAACACTCTTCATCAAGTTAGAGTATATATATTAGTAAGTTCTAACTTTTTACAAATATTAAAAAAAAAAATCCTAGAGCTGTGATAAAGATATTGTTTTCTTTTTTCCGAGAAGATTGCATCTTTGATAAAGAAACAGTATATTTTAATATGTTTGATTCTGTTACAAAAAAATAGAACTGCTTGTAATGTAGATAATTATCTGAATATCATGTTTAGGATAGGTTATGTGATAGGAAAGTCAAATTATTCTGCAAGAAGTTTAATCAACATCATTTCACAAAGAAAACTGGTCATGACCCTGCATTCAACTTCAATAATTAATCAAGCTAGAACCGACTGCTTCTAGCTTTTCTAAGAAACAAGATTTCCACCAATAGAGATAGTATTATGAGGTAGATTCATAATCCTCATTAGATTCTGCATAATATGAATAAGAAAAGCTTGAAACTTTAAATAATGGTTTCAAATAAAATGAATGTAAAGTTCAAAGATGGTGGTAGTGATGGGTGACCATGGCGGTGGCGATGGTGGCTAGCGACTAACAGCGGTGGCAACAGGTGAAGCCGGTGGTGGCTGGCAGTCGGGGACAAGAATAGGTGATGGTGGCTAGCAATCGGCGTTGGGTGGAGATGATGGTGGCTGGCAATCGACAGCGAGTGGAGGTGGTGGCCAATAGGTGGCAAGGGTGAACGACAACGAGGGTGGCGACAGTGACCGATGGTGGTTGGCGGCGGTGGATGGGGATGGACAATGATGGTGGTGGCCAATGGCGAGCTGGCGGGGGTGGTAGTTGGCGGGGAGGAGGCAATGATGGTGGTGGCCAGAAGCGAGTAGTGATGATGGCTGACAGTGGGCAGCAATGGTGGCTGGTGGCAAGTAGTGATGGTGGCCGGAAACGGCGGGTGATGGTGATGGTTGGCGGTGGGCAATAGCAAGAGAACTTGCTTACAATGAAAACCGTTTTCACTCAAAACTAGAAAAGTTTACTTTACCTCAAAAATAAACTAAAACACTTTATATTGCATTCCTTTTTCATCGAACCAAAGACCAATATTTTCAAAACTCATGTCAAAGTTTACTTTACACCCACCTTCAAACCAAATAGCCCCTACGTATTTAATCACAACTACATATGGTGATTTATAAATAATTAGTGAAAGTTGCACTTAGAAACCAATTCATTGAACTGATTAGGTATTTTATAGCTAATTTGAGATCAAATATTGTCAGTTATCCACTAAGATACACAATTAAATATAAATTATGTTAAAACCACCAAAATGTGATATACAAATGTAACTTGTCTACTATTTAGTTGATTAGGAAAAATAAAGCATGATTAACCACTAATTAATTTTTTATTAACTGTAAAGTAATGATCTAAGAATGATAAATTAAATTTTGATAGCAGTTAGTTATTACAAATTACAACTAATAATAAATTATGTGCGACTAATTAACAACTATTTACAGTAAGCTTCAAAAATATAATTTAATACAAGTTAATATAAGGTAAGGCTAATATAAATTAATTGTTCAATAATGCTTAGCCAGTCATAATTACATTCACTCGGTCACTAAATATAGCTCAGTGAAGATCAAGCATTGCTAATTACAAGCTTCTGTTATCTATATGTATAAAACATAGAGAACAATGCAGAAAAATGCTGCTAACAGTGTAAGAATAATACTATCTGAACTGTTCAACGACTAAGTATTCCATACCATGCCGAGCAAATGACCAACTATGATAGAGCCAATTGGGTCATAAATTGGATTTCCAGTAGTATGAACAGCCACCAATGATGCTCCAGCAATAACAAGACCTGTGACTGCAGCACCATCCTGTAAAATTGTAAGAAACTTTGACAAAGTGAAACAATATTCCATATTAATATACCATGGAAGAGGAAAATATTAGATATAGCTGATAAGAAGCAACATCATCATCATCATGAGGAGTTTTATCTCAACAAATTTGAGTCAGCATAATGAATAATACTTCCCCATTCATTATTGTCTAGTGATTCATATGGTGTAAGATCTATTTTGCATTTTTTTTTTTTTTCACATCTAATGATGTTACCTTTGATCGACTTCCCTCCAAATCAATCGACACAATTCCATATACTACTGTTATCAATACATCTTTTGCTCTCTAATACACATACTAAAATAAAATATATCTATTTTCAACAGTTATCCTCAATAAGTCTCTCTAAATTAATAATTTATCATTACCCTACCAAGTTTTTTCGACACATCTATAAAACATAACATTCACACTCTTAACTTATCCACCAATGAATTTCTCATTTCCAAACACTAAATCTTTATAGCCTAGTCATTCAAACTGAAATTTAACTAAAATTAATCTTCAAGAGTCCATGATATGAGAAGGAAAAAATAAAAATAGTTGCTAAGTAGGCCTGTAATGGTGTGTGATGCATTTCACAAAAAATCTACTCATCAATTTAATTGCAATGCATTATCACCTCTGTCATGACGGCGACAGATGTAGGATCATGACCACGCCACACATAATCTCGGATTGTCATTCCCTCTGCAGCTGCCCCTTTCTTGACTGCTTTTACAGCAACAAGCAGTGAAGCACCTAAAAATAAGCAAATAGAAGATATTGCATTTCAAAAAATTTAAGGAAATAAACTACGCTTTAATTTACCTTCAAGAATGAATGATCCTCCAATTACTATGGCGGCATACTTAATGTTGTCTGGAGGCTGCTCAAAGATTATTTATTCTTAAGCATCAGCCAAATTTAATATGGACCAAATACAGTTAAAAATGTCAAATTGGCACCTTTACCACATAGAATTAAGAAAAACAACTCATCTGCGTGACATACATGTGCAATCCACAAGTTTTGAATTCCATGCACAATCGTAGCACCTGATCCCAAACAAAAAATACCAACAGCAGATATCAATGACCAGACAAATCTTTCCTTTGAATAACCATATCTGCAATAAAAGCACAAATAAAAAAAATGCAAATCAGGAGAATACCGCAAGAAACATTTGAAAATCAAGAATTCAACTTCATTAGTTTTTGCTAATCTAAGAAGACAACGTGTTTTTGCATCTTTTACCTAGAAAATATGCATTCATAATTTTTTTTGACAATTTCATAGCACTATGGTATAATTTTCAAATATAAATGAGAGAGAAGATGGATAGTAAATGGATTCCACATGTGGCCAAAACAAAACTTACGGATGTAAGGCATCTGGACCACGCTTAGAGCTATTCAAGCCATATGCAAGAAGTACCTACCATATAAGACATAAAACTTTAACATAGATAACAAATGATTAAGAGCATAAAATACAACAGATATTTGAACAAATATTATATATATAATTGAAATTTCATTTAATAGTAAAAGATAACCAGAAGTTCTCAAAAATATTAAACCAAGTCAAATGAGACAAATACCTGATTCGCAATGTCTGCAACTGAATGCACCATTTCAGCTAGCATAACATGGCTAGAAGTTGCCAACCAAACCCCAAATTTTAGTGAGAAGACAAGGAAATTGCACCACAAAGCAGTGGTAACTGCTTGCTGGCTGAGAGAAGCAGAAATTTAAAAAAAAAAAACACAAGTTAGTCAAGGAAAAGGTTTGGGTACTAAATGGGTTGGCCAAGTTTATTTATGCCTATTTGATGAGGCCCTCAAAAGCCCATTATGGATTTGTAATATCACAGATTTATTATGGGCCATCCATTGAAGTTCGTTGAGGTTCATTTAATTTGCTTTTGCAAGCAAAGACCTTAAATAGATTCCAAACCTGAGATGCACAAAGACAAAATAGATTCCCATAGTTTACGTATTTGATTGATGGCCTCTGTACACTAAGGCTTACTTTTAGAAGAGTAAAACTCTGAGAAAGCAAGGAAATTCAAAAGTAAATTGAAGTGCCTTCAATTCTTTGAGAAAATCCAAGTTTTGGAACCAGTCTCATGTTTCTTTTTTTGAACAATACATTCTCGTAGTGAAAAACCAAGGAAGTCTTGCTTAGAGATCCATAGAACTGATTCAGTGCTGAGAAGCCTTAGATCTCTTTCAGCTACCAATGGATCTGATTTTGTGCTTTTACAAAGTTCAATAACAGAACAAACTAACCCAAATATTTATTCATACAAGTTATAATCTCAAATACTAAAAAATATTTGAAATAAAAGAATACAATAATTAGCAAAGCATGGTGATATCGATCATAAGAGAACTGCACAACTATTTAATTCTCTCCTCTTTTCCCCTCAATCTTTTGGATTTCTTAATTTCTAAAATAGTTACTGTAAAAATATCAAGGATACTATTTCAGGCAAAGTACAAAATAACCCCGTTTTTGTATTTATGATAGTTTTCTTATTTAAAATTCTTCACTAGAAAATGTAGTTACCCCTGCTCAACAAGATGGAAACATCCAAGACAAACTTCATTGATCCCTCAAAACAATTCATGTTAAAAAGGAGTGTAACTTTAATTTGTTTTGCACTCAGCAAATACTTGTTTCCATTCTTTGTTTTGTTTTCTCAGCTCTCTCCAATCTCTTCCTTTTTTAATGCCTGTTTAGCAAAATCCATTCAATGAGCTCTCCAACCTACCTGGCTGCCAGTTATCATAGCCAGAGGATGACAAAATTCTTGTAATAGTAAGTGGTTTCTTGTAGTTATAAGTATTAAATGGTGTGTCGAGAATTTCCATGATCTTTATGATGGGCCCTTCTAAGTTGCATTATTCCTCTTGGTTGTAGTGCGTATAGATTGGTGCAAAGAAATTCAAGTTGAAAAGGCAGAAGCATTGTTTGAAATTGCACAATATGAGGCTCGCTTTGAGGCCCGGCTCAGCGCAATTGTAGTGAAAAACGTCTAGAGGATTACGCCTCGGACTTTTTTTATGAGGCTTATGCCTCATCTTGGCTGAGGCGCGCTTTGCTTCGCTGGCATGAGGTGTAGGCCTCACAATATATATATATATATATATATATATATATATATATATATATATATATATATATATATATATATATATATATATATATATATATATATATATATATATATATATATATATATATATATATATATATATATATATATATATATATATATATATATATATATATATATATATATATATATATATATATATATATATATATTTATTTATTTATTTATTTATTTATTTAAAACTTACCTAAATCTTATATAAAAGCCTAAAAAAAATCATGCTTTCTTGCACCCCCAAGCTGCAACAACTTTTTCGCCCTCTAGTCCTCCGCCTTCACCATAGCCACTACTGTTGTAGCCGCCATAGGGGATCACTTGAAAGTCACATGCCACCACCATCTCCTCTAAAAATTTTGGAGTATTACTCTTATCTTTTTGTTGATGACAAATATTTATAAAAAATGAAGATAATTGAAATAAATGAAAAGAAGCACATTGAGAGGTATCCACCCTATAAATGAGGCACATGAGAGATCAAATTGTTATGACAGTACAAATTGTTATGACTCAAATAAAAATCTACTTAGTAATGATAGTACAGATGATTTTTTAGTTATTGTCAATTATTTTAACTTTCATTAGTAATTAAACGTAGATGAGCAGGGAACTAAAAAAGAAAATATTTAGAGCTAAACTGAATATTATATGATAATTTTATGCAATTCATATATTTTATGTTGTTTTGCTCTTATAATATTTGAATTTCAATTGTATTTCACATAATTTATCACTTATCACTTTACATCTTATGCATTTTTTTTTTTTTATATATGCATGTAAATTTGTTACTTCATAGTTCAATAGAAGTTAATATGTTATCTTATAATATATTATTTTTGTATTATATAAAAAATCACTTTTAATTTGTATTTTTACTTTATGCAATTTTTAGATTTTGAGGCTTACGCCTCAAAATGCATTGAGGCTTATGTCTCGCCTCACAAACGAAAATTGTCTCAATACCAAATTGCAAAATTTTAAATCTTGGGCAGAAGAGTTTGATTTACCATAATATAGAAGATTCATTGGGTTTCAGTTGTTTACCAGACAGTAGTTTCTCTATACAGTTATTTTAACACTCAGGATTTCCATTATCACTAGATAATAGAAGATACCTGCAAAAGATCATACGTTTTGGATACTTAACATGCTTTGATAGTTATATTATGTGAAACCAAGCCATTATCTAGTGGCTGGCTTTTGCGAGAAACAAGTCAGCGTAAGCAAACTGAATATAACCATAAGATTTGTTGACCCAATCCCAAAAATTTTTATATAATCCGGTATTCAATCACCATAACAATGCCAATTATTGGATTTTCGGCCTGAAACACAATCAATGTAGGGATTAATTTGTGAATAATGGTGGTCAAAGTTTCCTAAGATGAAGGCAACAAAATGGTCTACCATCAAATTCTATTTCTTTTAAATTCATTTACGTTCCATCAACCAATGAAGCTTCACATTATCTCTTCTCATCATTGTCTTAGTCCTTTCAATAGTATAGTTTCAAACGGCCGTGATTATCAGAATATAAGCGAATAAGAACAGATCAAATAGATCACCTGGCGTCTTCAAACTTGGCTGCTTTTTTTATCTTTGCAACTCGAAGAGAATAATCTGCACGTCAGGAGATAAAAAATAAGTTATAAATAGAAGGAAAACAAACCCAGAGGCAGATAGCATTGCAAAGGACATAAATGAGGGATGAAAAAGGAGGCAGAAGAACCGACAGCGAACAAAGGAAGTGGAAAAGGGTGATTGCCGACCACCGCCACAAACAAACGGCGCCGAGGACGATACGTCGCGGAGCGAATCTCTGAAGAAAACCGCCGGCAGCCACGACGGCGCCGAAGGAGAGCCGCGGCGTAAGAACAACGGCGGCGAGTCCTTTTCGGGTTTTGAGTATGATGAGGAGAAACAGATGTGAGAAGAAGGTTTTTGGAGAAAGAAAAAAGGCGAAAGGGATTCTTTGACGCAAATGATCGAGCGGGATTTGAGCATGCAGCAGGAGACACGGAAGATCTTTCTGCCGCTACTGCCCTGCATAATCTCTCGCTGTCTTCTCGAGCTCGCTGCCTCGCTCCACGGCCAGCGCCACCGCCGGGTCGCTGGAGGCTTGCTATCTGCAATTTTTCACGAGATAGGGTAGAAATTTTCCTTGAAGATCACAAATCGTTTGATACAGGTTATCAAAACGGGAGATATTATTACTTGCGGCTCAACGGACCATCGGAGGTCCGCACTTTATAATTTCGCTCAAAAGTATGATCTATTTTTAACTAACTGGGTTCGACAAGCCACTATGGCTAGACCTGTCAATTTCGGGTTACGGGTCGAACCCGACCCGAAACTGACCCGGCTTTATTCGGGTTCGGGTCAACCCGACCCGATTTTATAAACGGGTCGGTTTTCGAAACCCGAACCCGACCCGATTCGGGTTCGGGTCAACCCGACCCGACCCGTTTAGGGTTTAGGGTCACGCGAAGTCGAGCGGTGCACGGGTGCAAGCTGGCGTGCAGCGGTGCAGCGGGCTGGACACGCGGTGCGGCGAGCGTCGCGGTGCGTTGCAACCAGCGACGCGCGGTCCCGCGGACGCGGTGCGGTGAGCGGGGCTGTGCGCGGTGCGCCTGTGCGGTGCAGCTAGCGACGCAGCGCAGCGAGCCAGCGTGCGACGCGCGGTCTCGCGGACGCGGAGGCGGTGCGGTGCAGCGAGCGACGCGGTGCAGTGCGCGGGGCAGCGGCGAGCGGGCAGCAGCGCGGCAGCGTGGGGCAGCGGGCGGGGGGAAGCGGGCAGCAAGCGGGGTATGAAATTTCAAATTTTTTAAAAATAATCGGGTTTTCGGGTTGACCCGGCAACCCGTCGGGTCAACCCGAACCCGACCCGTTTTTGCAAACGGGTCAGTTTTTCAGACCCGAACCCGACCCGCTTCGGGTTCGGGTCAACCCAAACCCGAAAATTCCGGGTCGGGTTCGGATCGGGTTTTCGGGTCGGGTCCATTATTGACAGGTCTAACTATGGCTAATCCTTTTAATAGAATTTAGATCAAATTTGCTTGCATCATAATTAAATCATTATAATTTATATATACAACAACAACATTAAGCATTTGTCTCACTACATGGGGTCGGCTACATGAATCATTTTTTTTCCATTGTGTCCTGTTAAAAGTCAAATTCTCGTTTAAATCTATTAAAAAAATATCATTTCTAATATTTTCTAACAAAATCTTTTTAGGTCTAAATCTATCTTTCTTAACATAAGTCAAATCTAATATCTCTACTTTGCTAGTCGGGTCATCATAATACCGCCGTTTTATGTGACTCATCCACCTGAGCATCCTCAGGACCTCATCTCCGCAACACTTAACTTAGTATTATGCTTTTCTTTTAATGGTCAACATTCGACACCATAAAGCATTGTAGATCTCACCACCATCTTATAGAATTTTCCCTTAAGTTTGATTGGTACATTTCTATCACACAACAAGCCCGATGCATTCCTCCAATTTATCCACCCAAATTGAATTATGTTGATAATATCCCCATCTATTTCACCATCACTCTGAACAATAGATACAAGATATTAAATGTGTACTCTTATTAATGACTTGCTCGCCCAAAGTCACAATCCTCTTGCTAGATCTATTACTACAAAAATTAACCTCCATATATTCAATTTTAGACCTACTCAAGCGAAAACCTTTAGACTCCAAGGTTGACCTCCATAATTCAAGTTTACCTTCAACTCCTCTAGGCTTATCACCTTAAACATTTGTGATTAAATATCTCAAATTAAGTTTTTGAACCAAAATATCCCTAAAATACATTTTCTGATAGTTTAGGAAAATGTAAAAGCGAATTCCAGTCAGGATCTTTTAAAGTCTAAATGATTAAGGTATTATTTTATAATCTAGTATTTGATTATTTTAATATATAGAATTTCTTGAGCTAGATTAATGTATATATATATTTTTAATGAAATTAAAAATGCCGCGATGTTTTATTATTTAGATTTTAGTAGCTCTGATTATCAATACTAGAGTTTGAGTTGTTTAATTATAGGTTTAAGATTTCAATCCTTCAATTATATCCTAAGACGTCACATAGTGCTTGAAAAGTACCTCCAATCCAACTTACTTATAATATTTCAGGGTAAATTGGTGTGGGTTGCCCGCTAGGTCGACCGAGGTTTTAACTGGCCTATGAACAGTATTTCCTCGTCTCAAAAAAAAAAAAAATTTGAGATGTGACTTTATACTTTCTTTCTTGAGTATCAATATAATGAAGTGGCAACTAACAATGTAATGAGCTTTAATAATATTATCTAAAGTGCACATTTTTATTCAATAACTATTATGATAGAGTTCATGAGATATACAACATAGAAATGGTTCCTTTTAAGATGTAAAATTGCTATGAATATTAAATTTATTTTATCAAAGGAGATTTTATTAACATTGGACAATCTCTTAATAATGCTCTTGATAAAGGACAACATGAGTTTAACCTACCACAAAAAAAAAAAAAAAAAAAAAAAAAAAAAAAAAAAAAAACTTTTAGCTACGGTTTAAAAATCATTGCTAAGGAGATACTCCTCTAAAATATTAGACGCAATATGCTGAAAATTTTCTTAACTTTTAGGTTTTGTTTGGACAATTTTAGATATTTTTTTTTCTTGCTTTCAAAATATTTTTGTATTGAAAAGCAGTTTTATAAAGCAGTAAAAAAGCTGCTCCAAATGAAGCATAAATTACAACTTATCAAATAATAGATTGTTCTTCCGTTTTACTATATATCATTTGTAACTATATCTTTGAGGGTTGAAAGTATGCAATCATTCTATTTACTCTTAAGTGAATTTGAAGATATTGTCATCAAAATGATAAGGTGATGATATTGAAGACATTATCTTATAATGTTAAAATATGTGATTGTGAAATTTTCTAGTTGTTAAATTATATATATGATGCACTAATCTTAAAGTAAATCTAACTATTTTCAAACATATTGTATTATGATACAATATGTTTATGAACATCGTGTCATAATTTTATTATTTTTCTATGAAACAAATACATAGTTTTGTCGAAGATAGGTTGATGATAATGAAGATGTTTTCTTGATATGAGGAGATATGGCAATTACATTTCTATTATTTTAATCAAATAATCAAGAAATTAATTAAAGGAACCTAATAAAAGTTGAAATGATTGGTTAATTCTCTTAGTTCTTAATATATTTTCTTCATAAACAAGGATTAAATTGTACTTCATTTAAACCAATAATTGCCTTATATGAAAATGGACTTTTTTGGAAGGTTATATTTCAAAATATAAGAGATGTGCATTTTGTCAAATTTTTTATATTTTTCTCTATTTTTTAATGCACACACATGAAAAATAATATTACAACAACATGATGGAAGGTTGAATTTATAAATTTTATATTTATATTTTTGAGACGTTAATAAATAATAGTTTATACATATTTCTTTAGGAAGGACAAATTATGACTATAGTTCAAGATGATTGTATTATGGTAGTTTTATAGGTAGTATTTTCTGGTAATTTGTTTGATGTTTGTGTTGGAGCAATTGAACAGGACCATCGACTTTTATATTATCAACATTTTCAACATTTTTATCTATTTTGGCATAAGTTTCGATGCAAAATTATAAAATCCAAAGATCTAAAAAGGGTGAATTTTTTTTCCAAAAAAGGATGAAATGAAAATTTCTTGAATTAATTTTAGGATCACATGAATCTATATTTTATATGTTTATAACTAGAATGATCACCTCATTATAATGATCCCAACAACATCAAAATTGTGTAGCACATTTAGACTATACATGTAATAGCCCGTATTTTGACTTCGTAAAATTTTTTTTGAAGTCATTATAACTCCAAATCACAAATAGTCTTTGTCATAGTGTTGTTATTGTAGTATTTTACTTGCATAATTTTTTTTGTAATTTTTGGGCACCAGTGAAAATCCTTAAGAAATTGATACCTATCGGTATAGTGAGGATTTCAAGACTGCTAGTTATCCCTTTTACAAACTGATTTCATCTATATTTTTTAAATAAAATGATTTATCCTATGAATATTTTTCTATAATTTTTAATGTCCCAAATTGATTTATATGATTCTTTTATTAAAAATTTGATTAAATTAAATAGTTATATTAAATAACTATATTATATTATATTATAAATATCTTAAGTCATTAATTAATCCTTTAAAAAAATCCATTTCTGATTTCAAAGATTTTATATTTTTTGATATTTTTTTGATCAAATTTATATTTTCATTACCAAAAAATATAAATAATTTTATATTTATAAAACTTTTAGTTCTTAACTTTTTGTATGTTATAGAGATTGAGATTATGAGTATTTTGAGTATTTATTTGAGATTTTTCATCAGGTGATTTTGAAAATACAGTAATTTTTTTCTATTAAAAAATTATTTTGACGTCTAAAAATAGTGCTTCAGTTCAACTAAATCTTCAAAATGTTATTTTATGCAATACTTGATAATTTGGTTAAATTCTAACAATATGAATTTTTGCTTAGTATGATCTTCGTTGTTTATTATTAGGACATTTTGACATTTTTTAAATTAAGCTCAATTATAATTTATTTACTACAATGCATTGAAAATAAATGTGGATATGTATTGAGATTACTATTATAGTACCGTGATAATAATGTGTGTGTTAAAGGTAAGTAAAGATTAGTTGACTCATTGGTTGGAGGCTGATTGACTTGTAGAGGATGGCGAGCCGACAAGCTTTCCTTTAAATATCGTGGTTTGGTGTTATCATCTACTGATTCATGTGATATTAATCAAGAGTTATAAGGAGATGACTATTGTTCTAACGGGCAAATAGTAACGACTCTATTACTAAGCCAACAGTTTACTAATATTTATATAATACTGAAAAACACTATGATAGCTAGGACTTCTTACTTGTGTAATGGACTACTTAAATCCATGTTATTGAGGCTTTTTTCTTATTATTGTATGAATTTATTGCTACTGCTTGGATTTACTGTTATTGCATTATTCTACTGATTATGCTACTAAATTGTTATTATTATCGATCTAGATACATATACTATTCGATAATATTGATTCAATGTACTTAATACAAAGCATGCAACACATTGAACATGTGATATATGAGGTTTAGATAACATGTGTACATTCTTATATAATTTTACTACATTGATTTAATTTTGATAGTCTTTATCGATATTTTGATTTGATGCTTTATATAATTTCTATAATGATTGATATTATGGATATGATGATTATTTTATAAATTTGACACTTGTACTGATTTACTATTTTACTGGCTTACGTACTATAGTATTTTATTATTTATAGATTCTACCACTACTACATATGAATTTTACTATTTATGTATTAATTAAATGATCATATGAATGCAACTACAATGATATAATTGTTGACATGTATATTGCGCATTTGTCATGCTTTAAATTAAGATGTAGGTTTTGGTTGTTTGATGGACTTATGAGCTTATTATATGTGGTTAAAATATTTCAGGTCAAGATAGGAGAACAAGAGTGTGAGGCTTGTCAAAATTTTTCAAATTCTGTTTCTTTTAGTTTTTCTTTTATACTCAAGACATAATAATTATATGATGATTGTGTAAATCTTGAGTAGTATATATAATTTTTGGGAATGAATATAGATGCGTACATTAATATTTGAATTATAGAATCTATTTTATTGTTTATTACTGATATATGATATTAGATAGCTATGATTGTTATTTATTTAAAGAATAAATAAATAATTCTTCCAATTTAGATTCTAGGGCATTACAAAGCATTGGTTGAATTAGATAAAAATTATGTTCCATCAAAAGGAAGTCAACTGACCTTTCTTCTCCGTGACGGATAAGTGAAGGGTTGATTGAGACACACGAATGGTGTTGAGGAACACCATTGATCCCCTTTTAACCTTTTCAAGTGATGAGATGGGGTGTGGTCCACTGAACCATCCTCATGACCACTTCTATTCATGAGATCATCTCAAAACATAGTAGATATCACATTTATGTCATTGTATAAATTTGTGGCAAATATATATATATATATCAAAACACACTAGATAGCTTATGTTTCATTTATTTCAATAATTTATTTCTTCCTATTTAATCTTTTAAATTTGATAATACGACTTTATTTGAATTATTAATTAATTATAATTTTTTATTTATGAAGGAATTTGATCATAATTTTTTTCATAGAATTATTTTTATAGTTCCCTTAAAAATGTAATCCTATATTTTGATTTAAACTCATTAAATTGTGGTAGAAACAAAAAACTTAAGTTCTCTCTATTTATCCATTTATTATAAAAAAATCATTAAACAACTTATTTTTAGGTCCATTAGAAATTAAGTGTTTGTTTAAAAATTAATACTTTGAGTTGATTTCCCCTCTCTATTTATCTCCTATATATTAAACATGTTCTAATAGTTTATATATTGATAATTTCACCAAAAAAGAAATCTTGATTCCTCCATATATAGTAATGTCTTCTTCAACCTAAAAGAAAATTATAAGAAATTTTTATTATATATTACAAAATCATTTTACATAAAAATTGTATAATCTTTGCAATTTTCTTCACTATTTTTTATGTAAAAAATCATTTATTCCTTATGTCATGCCCCGAGATCTAACTTGGAAAGAATGTCGATCAATAGCTAAACAATTTACCAGAGTTATCTATAAACCATCATTTAGCAATCTATCAAACATCTATAAAATTTAAACATCAATACACAAGTCGATTCATATCACAAAACATCATATACAATACTCAGGAACTACACTATCAATGCAAGTAGAAAAGCTATCCTGTCCTGAGTACAAAAGAATCATCAATCTATCAAAAGAACTAAAAACCTATAGATCCGGATCAATTCCTATCTCCTGCTCCCGAGCCCTGACCTGAAAATATCAACCACATATAATGAGCTTTACAAAGCCCAGCAGGTCACCTAATACCTATAACTGAAATCAAAGCACGGCAATGTTATCAATATGCATGTCAATCTATCAATCTTTCAGTCAATGGTCAATGAGTCTATGCAGCGGAAATCAATAGTCAATAAAACCAGTCAATGCAGCGGCAGGCAATTCGATAAATCAATTCAATCAATCATCGTCCGTCAATCAAATCAATACGATCAAATCAATACGATCTAATCAATGAAATCAATTGAGAAAAGCGATACGAGACAAGGAATCTATAAATCAGTCAATACGGTGTAGAACAGTCGTAACAGTGAATCTATAAGTCTATAGGCAGCAATACAATAAATCTATAGGCAGTAGTGCGATGTCCATGCTATCAATGCAATATCTATATCCATCCATTTCTATATCAATGCTCAATGTCGATGCACAGAAATCGATCAGTGAAATCAATGAAATCGTACGATCTAGTAAATCCAATCAAAGTCGATAAAGCAGAAATCTATAAAACAATGAAATCTATAAAGCAATACAGTGAACATGCATTTCAATACTATATACTGAACAATGTATAATCAATGGTCATGTTGCTGTTGTAGAATCCATATTACTGTTGTAGATATCAATACATTGGTTCTATGAAAAGAGTCGTCACTCTATTGCCCGTCGGCTTATAATCTCCTTATGACTCCCATCGTTATATCCATGATCCATGATCTATGATTTAAAGGAAAGCCCGTCGGCCCACCATCCTGTACAGGTATCATCTCCAACCAATGTTCAACCAGGTTATACGTGTTCCAGTATCAATAATCAATATTATAGCAATCATATCAATAATCATATCTATATCGATTCAATCTATCAGTTTCATACAATTCAGGAATCATACGAAAATCGGGCAGCATAACGGTAGTCGGTCAAAATTACACAAAAATCCTGCAAAAAGACACAATATCCAAATCTTTCCAAATTACAATAGAATATCTATAACATCAATACAAGACTATCGATCTATAGAATCCAAATCAAATCAGGTCCCGATTATTTTCTATTCGATTAAAATCACGTAGAATCAATTCCGACCGGTAAAATCTTCGTAGAATACAGTCAAATCGTGTGCAATAATCATATCTATAACATATCAGAAGTTGTGCGGTGGAAGTTGTGTCAAATCAAAACCATGTCGAAAAGTCGACTACGAAAACACAAAACAAATCCCAACTCGGTCAAAACACAACATCTTTGAAAACAGAAACAGGGTTCGGAGTCCTTACCACGAGATCTTCACTTTTCCCAACAGCAGCGTCGGTCGAAAAGCGCTCCGCGGTCTCCGAAAACCAGCTTTTCTCTTTTTCCTTTTCTCTTTCTTTCTCCTCAGATATTTCTGATTTTTTTTTAAAATGAATTTCTCTCTCTTCAAAACGAGCTCATTTCCTTATATCATACACATATCGGCCTGGCCGATCGTCCCAAGACGATCAGACCAATTCTGGCCGTCCTGGCCGATACTACAGGGCGATGATCAGGACGATTTTAGGAACAGTGCAGATCGTCCTGGACGATCTCAATATCGTCCTGGACGATTCTGTCCAGAAATAGCTCCAGAAATCAGCTGTTTTCAATGCACTGATCGGCCTGGACGATCCAAACTTCGTCCTGGCCGATTCTGGGAGGAAAAATCCAATTCAGAGAGGAACAGTAAGGAAACGAGATATTACAATCTCCCCACCTTAGAAAAATGTCGTCCCGACATTTCCCTACAGGTACGAAGCAAAAACAACCAATGCAAAACGAATCGATCAAAATCCAAATCCAAATCAAAACTCGTCGGAATCCATACAAAACACACAATGCAATCAATCAAATGTCAATATGCAATGTTCATATGTCAATATCAATCGGTTAGTCAAATCAATCTTACCAGTAAAATCTTCTGGTCGTTGCTGATCCTGGTGCTGTAAACTCTGTAGACTGTAAATGCGTGGCACCACTGGAGGAAGTGCAGAAGGTCGTGGCGCAACTGTCTCCCTCTGATCTCTAACAGTCCTATCATCCATCCGGTTTCCTGATCTCTCACTGTAGGCCCTCGAGGCAACAGTCCTCTGTTGTCCTGTACCCGTACCAGAATCAGTCCTTCCGCCCTGTCTTTTCTGAGGACAATCTACTGCTCGGTGCCCTTGCTGTCCACAGTAAAAACACTGTCCCGTCAATAGGTAGCACGAACCTGCATGTCGTTTGCCACAGTGAACGCACGTGCCAGAACCACCAGATGATACTATCGATGCTGATCGTGACGCAGATCCCGATGCAGATCCCTTCGAACCCTCATACCTGCTTCTCTTCTCTCTATCTCTGAAATCATCTCGTCGTACCTCATCTCTCCTCCTCCTGGTATCCTCGTACCTCGATATCGGTGTCGCCAGCTCAATCTCTATCAATCGTGCCCGCTCCACTAGCTCAGAAAACTCATGGATCCGGAAAGGTACTAGTGGTTGCCTCAGCTCTCTGTTCAATCCGTGCAGAAATCTATAACATTTATCTTCGGCAGTAGGGATCAAATGAGCAGCATACCTCGCAAGTGCAGTAAACTCGGCCTCGTACTGCATCACTGACTTGCGGCCTTGCTCCAATCTCATGAAAGCTTCCTGCATCTGTCGCTGAGCTGACGGTGGTACAAACCACATCCTGAACACTGCAGTGAACTCATCCCAGGTGATCTCAGCATTGGTCTTCCCCTGAAACTTCTCTCTCTGCTGTCCAATCCACCATCTCTCTGCCTCACTCTCCAACATGAATACTGCCAAAGGTACTTTTCTGTTCCCCGGACACTGCATACTATCAAAAATCTTTTCTATCCTCATTATCCAATCCTCAGCAGCCTGTGGTCCTACAGCCCCTTTGAACAACGGAGGCTTCAGCTTGTGGAACATCTGCAAGTGTCTGTCTACCTCTTCTTCCTTGCTCCCACTCATCTTGCTCTGAGCATCCCCCATAACATGTGCAATCGCAGTAGCCAACTGCATCATACTCTCTGACGGTACTGGAGCTGCGCTGTGTTGCTCATTCGGTACACTGGATTCTGCTGGAGGATCCATATCTGTTCACCTGCACAATTCAGAACAATAATACACATATGCAATGATGTATGCCAATGAAGCTCTTAAAGCTACCCAATCTACCCAATCTCTCAATCCAAACCTACAACTCTGGTAACAATCCATTCTTCCAATAACATTGCTCTGATACCAACTTGTCATGCCCCGAGATCTAACTTGGAAAGAATGTCGATCAATAGCCAAACAATTTACCAGAGTTATCTATAAACCATCATTTAGCAATCTATCAAACATCTATAAAATTTAAACATTAATACACAAGTCGATTCATATCACAAAACATCATATACAATACTCAGGAACTACACTATCAATGCAAGTAGAAAAGCTATCCTGTCCTGAGTACAAAAGAATCATCAATCTATCAAAAGAACTAAAAACCTGTAGATCCGGATCAATTCCTATCTCCTGCTCCCGAGCCCTGACCTGAAAATATCAACCACATATAATGAGCTTTACAAAGCCCAGCAGGTCACCTAATACCTATAACTGAAATCAAAGCACGGCAATGTTATCAATATGCATGTCAATCTATCAATCTGAATCAGTCAATGGTCAATGAGTCTATGCAGCGGAAATCAATAGTCAATAAAACCAGTCAATGCAGCGGCAGGCAATTCGATAAATCAATTCAATCAATCATCGTCCGTCAATCAAATCAATACGATCAAATCAATACGATCTAATCAATGAAATCAATTGAGAAAAGCGATACGAGACAAGGAATCTATAAATCAGTCAATACGGTGTAGAACAGTCGTAACAGTGAATCTATAAGTCTATAGGCAGCAATACAATAAATCTATAGGCAGTAGTGCGATGTCCATGCTATCAATGCAATATCTATATCCATCCATTTCTATATCAATGCTCAATGTCGATGCACAGAAATCGATCAGTGAAATCAATGAAATCGTACGATCTAGTAAATCCAATCAAAGTCGATAAAGCAGAAATCTATAAAACAATGAAATCTATAAAGCAATACAGTGAACATGCATTTCAATACTATATACTGAACAATGTATAATCAATGGTCATGTTGCTGTTGTAGAATCCATATTGCTGTTGTAGATATCAATACATTGGTTCTATGAAAAGAGTCGTCACTCTATTGCCCGTCGGCTTATAATCTCCTTATGACTCCCATCGTTATATCCATGATCCATGATCTATGATTTAAAGGAAAGCCCGTCGGCCCACCATCCTGTACAGGTATCATCTCCAACCAATGGTCAACCAGGTTATACGTGTTCCAGTATCAATAATCAATATTAGAGCAATCATATCAATAATCATATCTATATCGATTCAATCTATCAGTTTCATACAATTCAGGAATCATACGAAAATCGGACAGCATAACGGTAGTCGGTCAAAATTACACAAAAATCCTGCAAAAAGACACAATATCCAAATCTTTCCAAATTACAATAGAATATCTATAACATCAATACAAGACTATCGATCTATAGAATCCAAATCAAATCAGGTCCCGATTATTTTCTATTCGATTAAAATCACGTAGAATCAATTCCGACCGGTAAAATCTTCGTAGAATACAGTCAAATCGTGTGCAATAATCATATCTATAACATATCAGAAGTTGTGCGGTGGAAGTTGTGTCAAATCAAAACCATGTCGAAAAGTCGACTACGAAAACATAAAACAAATCCCAACTCGGTCAAAACACAACATCTTTGAAAACAGAAACAGGGTTCGGAGTCCTTACCACGAGATCTTCACTTTTCCCAACAGCAGCGTCGGTCGAAAAGCGCTCCGCGGTCTCCGAAAACCAGCTTTTCTCTTTTTCCTTTTCTCTTTCTCTCTCCTCAGATATTTCTGATTTTTTTTTAAAATGAATTTCTCTCTCTTCAAAACGAGCTCATTTCCTTATATCATACACATATCGGCCTGGCCGATCGCCCGATCGTCCCAGGACGATCAGACCAATTCTGGCCGTCCTGGCCGATACTACAGGGCGATGATCAGGACGATTTTAGGAACAGTGCAGATCGTCCTGGACGATCTCAATATCGTCCTGGACGATTCTGTCCAGAAATAGCTCCAGAAATCAGCTGTTTTCAATGCACTGATCGGCCTGGACGATCCAAACTTCGTCCTGGCCGATTCTGGGAGGAAAAATCCAATTCAGAGAGGAACAGTAAGGGAACGAGATATTACACCTTATCCTTCATAATTTTTTAATTATGTGTAAATCATTATTGATACGGACTAGAATATACGCGGCAGTAGAGTAAAAAATATAATGTCTTAGCAATATACGTATATCCAGCACACCAACAGATAATTAAGGGAGAAGCACCAGAAACTTTTTTACGTGGAAAACCCAAAAAAGGGAAAAACCACAGGGCTTGGCCCAGATGAGAAATTTCCACTATATCTGGATTGGTTACAACATTTGATTCACCCCTTTACTTGAAGATGTCAGAATTACAACAAGTTAGTAACATACAAAAATCTAGCGATGATTGATGAAACGACCAAAATAAGGCAGTGGTTGGGATAAGCTTCAGCGTCAGTTAGAAGAGAACTCAGGCGGTGATCGGAAGGAAAACCGGCGGTGGTCGGCAGAAACTCTGATAGTGGTCGGCAGGAACCTCGGTGGCGATCGACAGGAAAACCGGCGGTGCTTGACAGGAAAACCGGCGGTGGTCGGCAGGAAACTCGGCAATGGTCGGCAGGTGCCCCGGTGGTGTTCGGCAAGAACTCCGGCGGTGGTCGGCAAGAACTCCGGCGGTGGTCGGCAAGAACTCCGGCGGTGGTCGGTGGCAAGAGAGCTCCCAAATTCCTCCCTTCTCTTCTTCTCCTTTCTCTTCACTTGAGCCCTCATGTGAAGAATGAGGGCTCTATTTATAGTTTTTCTGGAGTGGCATGGCTTATAAATAGGTGTGAGATCAAGGGCGAATCGGGAGTGGTTTGAATGGACGGTTGATATTGGATCTCTTGATTATGGACCGTTCGTTGGACATTTGAAGGCCTTGATGACGTTGGAATTTGGCGATCTTAGGCTCGTTGGATTTGTCTCGTCGAGACGTTCGATTCGAGTATAAGCTCTAGAAAATCGGAGACCGTTTGGTAACTCAAATTGTGGTTTGAATCTCTCAACAGCGCTTTGGGTCTTTGATTCGGACTCATTTGGGCTCGGATTGAGTTGAGTTTGGTGTCATTGGGTTCGTGTTTCCGAGACGCTCAGTTTGACTATAAGCTCGTTGAAATTGGAGTTCAGATGCTCCTAAATTTAATCTTTGAAGTTTCCAACTCAATTTTGCTTCAAGATTTGTTCATGATCAAGCTAATTTTTCTTATGATGTATCAGTTGCCCCCCTGTTTTCGGAAGTCGATGCTTGCAAAGTCCAAAAATATATATATTTGTACCTTCTCATAAATATTTGCCAGCATAAATATCAAAGAATGACAAATACTAGTCATAATTAATTTATCCAAATTCATAACATATTTGTTTAATTAGACAAATATAAATTTATGTATATATGAAATTTTTAATAAAGTTTTTATAGAATTCTGCATTTATTTATAATGAATTGAAGAAGGTATATTGTTTGGTTCAATTTATACTATTGATTGGACCTTTGAAGCCTTAAGCTGTAGTAATTTTCTTAGAAGCCAAATAGCCATGCGTTGCCCTTAAATTATAATAATTTTCAAAGCCATTGGTTGGCATCAAGCTACTTAGCTACACAATTTATTTATATAAATATATGATTTTATATGATACTAATAAGCTAGTTAATTTAACTACACAGATAAAAATGAAAGAGACTCAAAGTTGTCATCTCATATAATTTGCTATACTTAGGCATGGCATGCACTGCCGTGGATATTTAGTTGGGTTATTATATAGAATATTTTATTGATTTATAGCTATAACTGTATAGTAATTGGCAAGCCATAAAAACTCTTCGATTCACATGCCTATATATATATATATATATATATATATATATATATATATATATATATATATATATATATATATATATATATATATATATATATATATATATATATATATATATATATATATATATATATATATATATATATATATATATATATATATATAATAGTTAGAAACATCTGGAATTTTGGAAACGAAACAAAAAAAATTCAGGCGGCACAGTGAACACTGAAATGGCTCTTTGGAAATAGGAATAAGAGCTTAGAGAATATAAATTATTAATAATAATTTTGTAAATATATGTTGTTTGTGGCTTTTAAAATTCCATTTTTTTTTTAATTCAAGAATTTTCTAGAATATCTTTTCATCTACCCCACCATTTTTCCTATAAATACCTCTTTAGGAGGTGGAAGAAATCACAATCTCTTGTGTCATTCCAAGCCCTCCCCTTGAATTGATAGCTCGGAGATTGTCAGCGGCGATCAAAACCTTACTCTCTTGTGCCAGTCCAAGCATTCCTCTGGATTGGTAGCTCAGGGAGTGTAGGTAGCGATCAAAGCGAACATTGGTGGCGAACATAGACAAGCTCTCTTGTGCCGGTCCAAAATTTTCTTTGGATTGGTAGCTCGGAGAATTTTGGCATTTGTTAGTCTTTTTCAAATTTGGAGATAAATATGGCCGACAATCCCATATTTAACAATCAACGAAGATCCTTGGATATCGCATCAAAAAGGCCTCCTTCCAAAAATCTGGAGAATACTTCTGGTAATAATATTTTGATTTTCTTCGCTCAAGAGTCTTGATATCTTATTTCATCAAAAACTAAATATTTTTAGGTGGAGGATTGACGGATGCCTCAAAAATTATTCCTTCTGCTCATGATGGTAAAAGGAGAAGATCTGATGATGTCGCATCCATCATTACATCTGATAGTTTGGCAGCAATTTGCAAGAAATTTCATGTGCCGAATGAGGTGTTGATTATTGCTCCAAAGAGAAGTGACAGGGCACATGCTCCTCCACAAGGATTTGTAGCAGTATATGAAATGACGATGCGTGCTGGTTTGAGATTTCCTCCAGCACCCGAGTTACTTGAAATTTTCAAAGCATGCAGCGTTACTTTACCCCAATTTTTATGTAGAGCGATAACAATTATAGTGGGCTTGACAGTATTTTTTAGAGAACGTGGAGCGTCTCTAACCGTAGAACATCTGTAAAAAATGTGTAAATTTACAAGTGATTCTTATGGCCGGATTTCGTGCCGAGCCAATAAGAAATGGTTGGATTTTGTAACGAGGGACCCTTCAAAGAATTGGTGTAACTCATTCTTTTTTGTGAAGAATGAGTGGGGCTTTCCTGAAAAATGGGATAAATTGAAAGATTTGCCAAGCTCTTTACATGTAGGAGAGGAAGATATTTTGAGAATTTTGAATTTTCCTGATACGGAAAGTCTTCAACAGGAACTACGTTATATTAGTCGATGTGTGACAGAGGAATCTCTTTTTAAAGTTGGCCTTTCCATTCAGGCAGGAAGATCCCATGCAATTCGGTTGAAAAAATTTGAGAAGGTTCGTGAAATAACTTCTACCGCTCTTAAGCGTCCAGCAAGCCAACCTTCAGAAGGTCAAAGAGTAACTGATTCTTCCCACCTAAAGAAAAGGAAAAGAAATGATAAAGCGATCCCACCGAGAGATGATAGGGGAAGCAAGGAAGCTGCACGTTTCCTGACTATCGATACAATTTCTCTTGATTCAGATATTGAAGCTCAATCCTCAAGAATACATATCCCATAAGATGTATTGAAGCATACTTGTAGCGAGCGACGACATGCTAATGAAATCGTAAGTAATTTCAATCTCTTTCCTCTTCTTCTTTTTTTTTTAATCATAATTAAATTTCTTATTGCAGATGATTCAAAAGATGGATATGGAATCCCGATTTGAATCAATTTTGAATAATTGGAATGATGAATTTGTAAAAGTCAAATATTTACAAAGAGAGTATAAATGAAGATTGGATGCAAAGATTAAAGAAATATCATCCATGGAGAGCCAATTGACAGAATGTAGAACTGAATTGGCAACAATATCCACCTCTCTCTCTTTCCAAAATCGAGAAGCTGACCTTTCTCACCATGAGTTGATTGAGGCTCATGCAGAAATTAACCAGCAAAAAGAAGCTTTGAAAATGCTTGCATTAGAGAAGAAAGCTCTTGAGAAAGAGAACAAGAAGTTACAAGATCATCTTCAACAAAAAGAAACGATCACTTTGGATATTGAAGCCACATCATTGAAGGCCATTGAAGAATTCAAGAAATCTGCAATTTATCATCAAGAGATTCAAAGTCGTGCTCAAGAGGCTTATGAAAAATTATTTGATATTGAAGTAAAGGATCTGAAGCGTCAGAATCTCTAAGAAGGCTTTACTCGTGGTTTCCTTAAAGGTGTTCGGTTGGTTAACCGTAAGACTGGGGTTGATATTGAAGGGCTTAACCCAAGTCAAGCATCTGAGGATTCTTCTCCAGACTCGAGCGATGAAGATATTGAAAGTGAACTAGAAAAGGTTCTTTTTAGCGATGATGATGATATTGCATAAGATGTTTATTACTGGTTGTATTTCATCTATTTTCTTAGAAATTTTTATATATCCATCTTGTTTCTAGAAATGTATCCTCTGGTCTATATATTGATTTTATGAAATATTAAAGTTTTTAATGTTCTTAAGAATTTATGATTCATTTAGTTTAATATATTATTATTATTTTTATTTGAAAGAAATAAGTGACATCCTTTTAGGATGTTAAACCTATTCAAGGTTGTGTTGTCAAAGCATCGCTTGATGACATTAACTTGTGTGGATGAGGTTGGATTGAATCCCCTTGGGATTGATTATAAAAATTTGAAAATATTGATATATATCCTCTTAGGATGTTAAACCTATCCAAAGTTGTGTTATCAAAGCATCGCTTGATGACATTAACTTGTGTGGATGAGGTTGGATCGAATCCCCCTGGGATTGATTATAAAAATTTGAAAATATTGATATATATCCTCTTAGGATATTAAACCTATCCAAAGTTTTGTTGTCAAAGCATCGCTTGATGACATTAACTTGTGTGGATGAGGTTGGATCGAATCCCCCTGGGATTGATCTTCTGTTGATTGAGATACAATGAATATTATGTTTTTCTCAAATCAATGATATCTTAATGTTTTATTTTAGGACCACTTATATTCTCCTGTTTAAAGAAGATGACATAAATGATAATGATCAAGCAAAATTTTACTATATAAAAGATAATATAAAATTTCATGGTGTAAATAGAAAGGTTACATAATAGTTCAATTAGAAAATAATTTTATTAATAACTACTGATAATATTTGCGGATATTTCTGATATTCCAAGTACGGGGCAGCATTTTTCCGTCGCCATCTTTTAACTTGAATGTTTCAGGTTTGATCATGGATGACACCATATAAGGGCCTTCCCATAATGGTGATAGCTTGTTACGTTAGGGGCCCTTTCCAGCTGCTTCAAGACTTCGTAGAACTAGATCTCCGACTGAGAAGCATCGGGGTTTCACCTTTCGATTGTAGTGGCGAGCTATTCGTTGATGATATGCTGAGATTTTAAGGGATGCCATGTCTCGTGTCTCAGGAAGAAAATCCAAATTGTCTCGGAGTTTTTCTTCGTTATTGTTAAAGTTGAAAGTCTGAACCCTGAGGCTCGGGACTCCAATATCAACCGGGATGATTGCTTTCATGCCAAAGCAGAGGTTGTATGGAGTTTCTCCTGTTGGAGTTCTAGCAGTAGTGCGGTAAGCCCAAAGAACATTTAGTAGCTCATCAACCCATTGCCCCCAGCCTTTTCAAGACTTGTTTTTAGCCCTTTGAGTATAGTTCTATTTGTAACCTCCGTTTGTCCATTTGCTTGAGGATGAGCCACAGCTGTATGCACCAGTTGTATATGGAGGTCTTTGCAAAATGTTATGAAGATTTTTCCAGTGAATTGGGTTCCATTGTCAGTGATGATTTTTGCCGGAATGCCAAAATGACAAATAATATTCTTCCATACAAATTGTTTTGCATTTGCTTCTGTAATTTTTGCAAGGGCTTCGGCCTCCACCCACTTGGTGAAGTAATCCACTGCCAAGATGATAAATTTTCGCTGTCCGGTAGCTATTGGAAAAGGTCACATTATATCGATCCCCCATTGAGCGAAAGGCCATGGGCTTTGAAACGACGAAAGTTCAGTGGCTGGTAAATGAGTGAGATTGGAGTGTAATTGACAATTATTACACTTCTGAGTGAACTCTAGTGCATCCTGCTTTATTGTTGGCCAGTAGAATCCTTGTCTTAAGATTTTATTGGCCAATGCTTTTCCTCCAAGATGTTCCCCGCATATACCTGAATGAACTTCTCGCAATGCATAATCAGCATCTGAAGGTGGAAGGCACTTAAGATATGGCCCGCTGAAGGCTCATTCATATAATTCTCCACCAATGACAACAAAATTAGATGCTTGCCTTCGGAGTCGTATTGCAGTTGTTGGATCTTCAGGTAGCACACCTTCTTGTAAGAAAGATAATATAGGATCAATCCAAGAAAACTCTTTTGGCTTGTCGATTGATTGTATAACCCATGGTCCTTCGATGCTAGGAAAGTGCACTTCTTCAATATATTTTCTCTTGAAAAGGTCACCGGTTAGTGATGTAGCGAGTTTCGAAAGAGTATCTGCACGAGTATTTTGTTCCCGAGGTATATGAATAATTTCAAATTTCTCTATGCGGGTGAGAAGTAACTTCAACATTTCACAATATTGTGATAATTGTGGATTTTGAGCCTCAAATTCCCCTCATATATGAGAGACTACGAGTTGTGAGTCTGTATGGACTATTAAATTTTGCACTTCACATTCTATAGCTAGCCTCAGCCCGGCAATAAGAGTTTCATATTCCGCGACATTATTAGTTGCAGGAAATTTTAGTCGTAGTCCATATTCAATAGTAACATTATTAGGAGAGATTAATAAAACTCCAGCACCAGCACCAGAACTTCCAGAAGCTCCATCAACATATAACATCCAACGATGAGAAAAGGAAGGATGAATTAGTGGTTCATCAGAAATGGGAATAGTGCACTCGACCACAAAATCTGCCAAGACTTGTGATTTTATATCTGGTCTGGGTAAGAAGTGGATGTCGAACTCTCCTAGTTCTATTGACCATTTGATTAACCTTCCTGAAGCTTCAGGTTTTTGAAGGATGGTTCGTAATGGAAGATTTGTGTAAACCCCAATTGTATGAGCTTGAAAATATGGCCTTAATTTTCTAATAGAAAATACTAATGCCAAAGCTGTCTTGTCGGCCAATGGGTAGCGTCCTTCAGTCTTAGAAAGAATTTTACTGACATAATATATTGGTCGTTGAATAGCATTTTCTTCTCGGACTAGCACTGAGCTTATGACATTTAAAGAGACAGCCAGATATAAATATAACCTTTCTCCTTGAATTGGTTTTGACAGAAGAGGGGGCAAAGCCAAATAAGTTCGAAGTTGTTCAAAAGCTGCTTGACATTCATCTGTCCATTGAAATCCTTTATTTCGGACATTTCTTAGTATTTTGAAGAAAGACAAATATTTATCTCATGAACGGGCCAAGAAACGAGATAAGGCAGCTATTCTTCCATTCAGACGTTGAACTTCTTTTATATTCCTTGGGGGCACCATATCTCTCAAAGCTTTGATTTTTTCAGGGTTAGCTTCTATACCTCTATGAGTAACCATGAATCCCAAGAATTTTCCAGATGTGACTCCAAAAGCACATTTTGCAGGGTTGAGTCGTATGTTGTAATGTCGAAAGAGGCTAAAGCATTGCTCCAGATCAAAAATATGTTTTATCCTTTCAAGAGTTTTAACCAACATATATACCTCCATTGAACGACCTATGAGGTCTTTAAAAACTTTATTCATGAGGCGTTGATAAGTCGCCCCAGCATTCTTGAGCCCAAAAGGCATGACCTTATAGCAATATAGCCCCTTATCAGCTTGAAAAGCAGTTGCTTCCTCATATGCAGGATCCATTCTTATCTGATTATATCCAGAGTATGCATCCATGAAACTTAACATTTGATGTCCAGACGTTGCATCAACTAATTGATCAATACGAGGAAGCAGGAAACTATCCTTTGGGCAAGCCTTATTGAGATCTGTGTAATCTACGCACATCCTCCATGCCCCACTTACTTTTTTAACCATTACGACATTTGCAAGCCAAGTTGGATAATATACTTCTCTTATGAATTCAGCTTTCAAAAGTTTATATACTTCTTGCTCTATAGCTTTTTGGCGATCTGATGCAAAATTTCTCTTCTTTTGGATAATTGATTTATACGTAGGATTTATCCTGAGAGAATGCATAATAATATGTGGGTCAATTCCAGGCATATCTGCCGAACTCCATGCAAAAATATCTTGATTTGTTCGCAAAAAATTTGTATATTGTATCTTTTCTTCATCAGAAAGTAAAGACCCAATCTGCACCGTTCTGAGTGGATCTTCTTCTGATATATAGACACAAATTAAATCCTCTACAGGGGAAGCTATATAAAGGACATCTTCATTTTGCAGATCAAAATTTTTAATGCTTAAAGCAATATATGGGCAAGGTTGAGCTTGTCTAAGATAGCAAGATTGTGCCTCCTATTGATTTCCTCGCACTTCTCCAATCCCTGCTGGAGTTAGGAATTTCATCTTCATATGAGGTACTGAAGCAATAGCTTTAAAAATTGATTGCAAAGGTCGCCCAAAGATAGCATTATATGCCGATTCTGACTTAACCATAATAAATTGAACTGAATGAGTAACTTGTCAAGGAAATTCCCCCATTATGACAGGGAGCGTAATTGTTCCTTCTACTCCTACTGGACGATTATCAAATCCATACAATGGTCCAGCAGCAGGTTGAAGCTTCTCTCTAGCTAACCCCATACTAAGAAAAGTTGAGTAAAATAGGACATCAACAGAACTCCCATTATCGATTAAGATTCTTTTAACGTTATAACATGGATCTCCAATACCAGCATTAATGACAAGTGGGTCTTGGTGCGGAGTATGAATCCCTTCTAAGTCAAAATCTCCAAATGTGATGGAGTGATCAAATCGTGCCTTCTTTAGAGTCGGTTCCTCCGGGCTGGTGAGTAAGACTTGAGAGGATATTAAGGGTCCTCCTGCAATAGTTTCAATTTCTCCAACTATCTGGCGGTTTGTATGCTGATGCCTTTGTTGTTGTTGATGCTGTTGTTATTGATTCTGCCCCCCAGCAGGATTAGCCTCATTTTGCACAGGTGGATTTTGAGTGAATTAACAGAGATATCCCTGTTGAATTAGCCTTTCAATTTCTTCCTTCCATTGTCTACAAGCTTCCGTTGTATGCCCCCGGCTTCGATGAAAATGACAATAATAATCTTGATTTCCAGAATTTGGCTTTAGTGGTTGGGGCCATTTAATAGTTTGCTCATGTTGTATAGCCATAAGAATATTAACACGAGTTGTATTCAACGGAGTGTATTCCTTCTTTGGCCTGTAATCCCGCTTTTGCTAAGGGGGTCGTGGTGGAAGATCTTGATTCCTCTTTTGAGACTTTTGAGCTCCAGCTCCAGCTTCGTGGCCATTCTTTCTCTTATTAGAAGGCTGTTCAAATTGTTTTCGATGAGCATTGATAGCCTCATCAACAGTAATTTGAGCTTCTACTATGTGAATTAAGTCAGCATAAGAATGAACTGTTTCTCTCATTAATGCAGAGTAAAAAGGTCCGGGGCGCAACCCTCCAAGAAAAATACCTCGTAGTAATTCATGATCAACGCCTGGGATTTGTCGAGCTTTAGAAGAAAATCTTTGAAAATATTCTTTCAAAGATTCTCCTTCATTTTGACGGATTCCAGAGAGATGTGATGAATCTTTAATAATTCTTCTATTAGCAACAAACTGTTCGACAAAGAGTTTTTCAAGATGAACAAAACTATGGATTGTATTTCTAGGGAGAGCATAGAACCAGGTGCGAGCAAGACCCTTTAGGGTCGCAGGAAAAACTTGACAAAGAAGCGCATCAAAAGCTCGATGTATGTGCATAATTGTTCGATAATGATCAATGTGTTCATAGGGATCAGATGACACATCATATGCATCAATGTTTGGTAGCTTGAACCCTGTTGGAATAGGGTGTATAAGAATTTAATATGTTAGTGGAGAAGATTCTTGAAAGCTTCGTTGTATATTGAAATGATTCCTTTCCCGTATTGGGAATTCTTCTTGGACCAGTCGTCGTAATTCATCTCTTATGACATCGCGAGGAGTATCTAGAGCAGGTAGAAGATTTTGCATCTGATGGGCTCTAGGTGCAGGATGTGTTGAACTAGCAGCATCATCTATTTCCGGATTTGTTGACCTTGATTTTCGTTCGAGTGTCATTGAGGGGCTTTGATTGATTTAATCAAGCCCATAAGGCTCAATTCGAGCACAAATCAGCTCGAGTTGAGTCGAATTGGGCTCGATCGGGATCGATTAGTTCGCCTTGGCCACATCGAGTTTGTTATGATTTGAGTTGTCATTTTATTTAAATTTAATTAGGTTAATTTGACCAAATTAAATTAAATTTTGAATTGACTCGAATCTAATTTTGAGCTTAAATTTATTATTAAATCAAGCAATTAAATCGATGGCTAAATCACATCAATTCCCTCTTAATTAGCCTTAGGATGAATCCTAGCCGTAGATCTAAGGGTTTGATCATTTAAATACTCTTTTAGGGCTTCATGAGAGGGGGCTTCTATTCTCTCCCGATCCACTCTCAACCCTCACTTCTTGGTGTGAGAGCTCTTCCAACTTCTCTCACCTTCTTTCACTCAAATCCACCGGTCAAACTCCGTCGGCAGCGATCCTCCGACGAGATCAAGGCTAGATCCATCCAAGGCCTCGATTCGGTTGATCCAGAGCTTGTTTGATCGTGATTTAAATTAGAGAAATATACGAGGACAATCTACAAGCTCAACCGTATAAAGAACTTGAAGATCCAACGGTGAGATTTCTCAAAACTTTAGATCTAGGTCACTACACTTAGATCTATATAAATTTTTTTTTTATATAAGTGCTTTTTTAGATCTTTCAAATATCACCCCATGCTTTCTCTTCATGATACTAATTTATGTTTAAAATTTCATTAAATTTAGATGTCTCGATCGAGAGAATGAAGCTTTTTTTTTCTCTCTTTTCTTTTCTTCATTTAAATTTTTTTTTGTATTATTATTATCATTATTTATTTAAAAATTATATTAATTATGTTTAATATTATTGTTATTTTAAGTAATTCCTAATTTTAGATTGTCATAATTTAGTTTGTCTTCGAATTCAAATTTCTTCAAATTTGAAATTCAAATTCTTTCATAAATTATAAAATCTATTTTTATGAAAGTTTTTAAATTTTCCCTCCATTGGATTTAGAATGAATTAAGTTATCCTAATTAATTAGGATTACTTAATTCATTCTAAATCCAACCTCCAAAATTAAGGAAGCATTAAAGCCTCCTTAATTCCCTCCATGAATTTTGAATTTGAAATTCTTAATTCCCTCCATGAATTTTGAATTTCAAAATTCAAACATCCCTTAATTACTTTCATAAAATATTATTTTATTCTATTTTAATAATTTTTTTTAAATTCTTGCTATTTTAAATTATTTTTAAATCTCTTTATTACTTTAATTTTTAAAAATTCATACATTTGTCGTTTTAAATCCATTTTCGGCTCACAATATCTTGTTTTGATCGTATTTGAATTCTGCACGATTTAGGATCATATTTATTTCAAAATATTAGGTATACCTGTAGTTATTTTTAAAACAGCAAAAGAGCACTATTTTAAAAATATTCTATTATCGTATTTAAACTTCGAAAATGCGTAACTTTTCCGTTTCAGATCGGATTTTTGTGCACAGCACTTTGATTTGAACGTATTTGAATTTTGCACATTTTGAAACCAGTTTTACTCAAAAATGTTTGATCTGTCAGCAATTTGTTTTTAAAACAGCCAATAGCACTATTTTGAAATTATTTAATTATTATCTTTAAACTTTGAAATTACGTAACTTTCTCGTTTTAAATCGGATTTTGATGCACAGCACCTTGTTTTGGGTGTACTTTGAATTCTGCATAGTTTAAGACTATTTTTGTATAAAAATTATGTCTGTATTTTCTGTTATGCCAAAAACAGTGAAATGACACTATTTAAAAATATTATATTATCGTATTTAAACTTCGGAAAATCATATCTTCGTCATTTTAAATCGGATTTTTGCGTATAACCCCTCGTTCTTTTCAGCAAGATGAGCTTTATGTTTTTGGAACCATTTCTAGCCTCTGATTTTGACTGTCTTGACAGTTTTCTGTTCTACCTTATGATTTGATTATTTTAATATTATTTAAATTAACTATTATACTAATTATTTTTAAACTAAAAAAAAATTACTTTCAAATCGTTGCGAGTTTCGATTGGGTGATCAGCGGGTCTCCCATACACCTATTTATTATAATTTGACTTATTTTTAATTATCTTAATTTCCAAAATTTATATACATATATTTAAGTACTTTAAAACTATTTTGAAACTATTTATATATTAAATCTCTTAATTCCGGGAGATCCGCTATCGCATGAAATTTTAGACATGGGTTCTATGAATGAAGAGCAATCATGGGGGAGAGGATTAGTGGGTGATTGAGTTCCAATCATTCACTAATTCCTTCATTAGGTGTCTTTTCTTTTATTTTTCGTAGATTGCATGTGTAGGTCGCACTACCACCACTTAGTTTAGGCTCTCCTAGATCTAAGGACATGGCGTGTTTATTTTATTTATGTATTCCCCTGCATTTATTATCCCGAGGGTTAGTGTAAACATCACTTTAAACTTCTACAACGTAGTGACACCCTAAGGACAATAATTAAGGACTCGTCTAGCGAACTTAGAAGTTTTCTAGGAGCTAGGATAGATCCCGGATTGACACCAAAACTTCAACATTTAAACTTAGTGACATCATAAACCTCCCTGAATTTTCTAGAAAATTTTAGGAGCTTTTAGAGCCCTTAGCTAACTAACCCTAATTAACTGGTTAAATAAGGCCCCGAGACCTTCCAAAAAATACAATAAATACATTTTAGGTCAGAAAATTACCCATAATACCTTGAACTGACCAGAATCTGATCCTTGACTTTAGATAAATAGGGCTCCCTAGTTTGACTTCAGGTTGACCCATAATTTGACCATAGGTGGAAATTACTATTTTGCCCCTAATAATTTATTAAAAATTATTACCAAAATTTCCCCAAACACTTGGGATTACTTTCTCTGGTCATTCCTGACCTTCGGGGGTGATTCCAATCAGTTTGGAGCTTGTTTGGAGCAAAACAGTAAAAAAGGCCCTTTGTTAGGAAATTTAGAAAATTCCTTTAAATACCCCGATCTTTAGAAATCCATAACTAATTTTAAAAAATTCCAAATTAGGTAAACTCACTTGCATTGGATTCCAATTAGGGCCTAGTATTTATTTAAAATCTTAGGATTCCAAAAATTGGCTTAGATTAAACAGTCAACTTTTTGGTCAACCGTAGTTCATTTAGGGCCCGAAACTTAGAAAATTTATAACTTTGCCCAGAGAACTCCGATTTCAGCCTACTACCTGTCTAACTACTCGTATTAAGGTCTAGTATTTTCCTAAGGTAATAGAAGACCAAGATTTAGACTATTTTTGATAGTGACTTTTTGGACCCTTAGCTTAGTTCCTAGGAGGACCCGGGACTTTTCAAAATTGGCTAATATAACTTTAACTTCAAGTATCATCACCCTTAGCATTTAAAACTCATCAACAGATTGAAACAATTAAAACACACTCTAATTCACTAATATTTGAATTCAAATAAAATATCCTTTTTTAGACCCCCAATAAACCAGAACTCTAGATAATTTTAACTAATTATCCCACTTAGGATTTATCCAAACCACACTAGCCTTATACACATATAGAATTGTTTGCTAGGGCACAACTTCTAGATCTAGGTTAGGCCGCTGGGTTTTATTTTTCTGCTGTGTGCCGGAGTTTTCCGTAGTTTTCACTGCATGCTGTTTGAAAAATGATTGGTGTGTTTGCTTACTTTTTTCTGCACTCTGGATGTGAGCGTTAGACTTACCCATAGGTTAGGAGCGATATATATATAATATTTTCCGTGCAGGTGGCCATGCTCAAGCTGATAAAAGGGGGGCACCATTATATTTTCTAATGTTGTTTTATGCAGGTGCTTGCTCAGCCCCCCTAAATAAATGAGGGCTAAATTATTAATTATAACTGCACAGATGGAGCTGCTTGGCCCTCATAATTACGAGCATGGCTTGGCACAGGGTCAATGGTGTTAGCATTTTCATTTTCATATAAACTGTTTGGGATGATTTTTATTAGGATAACCTTGTAGGAATTCTTAGATTTACTATTTTCAATTCATGTAAAATTTGTAATAATTGTTAAGAGTTGTGAAAACAACTATGAGTTGGGATATTCTTATCCAGCTTGGATTCTAAAAGAAGAAGGCATCCCTAAGGGGAGAGTTTTCTTCCATTTAGAAGATCGAGCTGGATGGCTTTAGATATCCAAAGAGAAAAGGCAATACACCCCTGCTGGGGAGAATTGTCTCTTCGTTTGGATATTCAAGCCACGACGAATCCAAGGAGATTTCCAAGGAGTCTAAGGAGGAGAGATCCAAGGAGTTCAAGGAGGAGAGACCCAAGAAGTCCAAGGAGAAGATATCCAAGAGACTAAAGATTTGAAGACCTAATATCCCACTCAGAGTTGTTGGCGTCTGTCATAGGCTTAGAAATCCGGGTTGTTGGCAGTGGTGCCCGGCCACTTTATTTTCTGTAAATTCTGGTTGTAATAAGGGCAGTTTGCCTATGGACATTTAGATGATTTATTTTGGGATTTATATTGATGTGTTTTCCTAGTTGCGCAGTAGAAATTGCCTGCTTTTCTTAGGTTCCTTTTCTTGCATGCCGATTTTGTTTTCGTCTGGATTTCGTTAGACTCTTTAAGGACTGCAAAAATCTTTTCTACTCATAACCAAAATTTAATATTTCAGTTTTAAATAACATAGAAACCTAACGAATCTAGGGAATTGCCGGAATCGTCCGGGGTCGCATGCATATTACTGCATTTCTCTTTCCTTGCTATAAGACATCTCCCTGCCTGCGGGTAGAGTCCGGATAATCTGGCCTATGAGGATGAAGTGCCGGACCTAGGGAGACTCAGTCTTTTCTAAAAATTTATTTTCTATAAGCCTGTTTTTAAACTTCCATAGCATTCATGAGCTGACATTTCAACTAGCATGCATTGCATTAGAAATCAATTTAATTAAAATTTAATTGCATTAGTTAGGGGCATTCACCCAACATAAGTCCAGGACCACTTAGGAAATTCTCTAGATGTCGGTCTTCTTTCCAATAAACTGTACCTCCCACCCATCTCTCATAATTGACCTGATAGCATGGTTTTGAAGCGATTAGGTGGTTAGCTGGCTCCCCCAATCCAGGCCGGGATAAGTCCAGATCTTTGCATCGCATTAGCTAGGACATTGGTCTTAGTGTGTGTCGAACACTAAAGTCCAAACTAGATTTAAGATTCGAGGCTACTACATTCGATCTCGTAGTATGCCTTAAATAGTAGGTAGGTCCCTTCTTTTCAGGGACCCTAAATCCTATTTATCCGCGTCACAGGATGACGCCACCTCCATCCTTCTCTCACGCATGTGATTGGATGTCTTGACTTTTATTTTCCCCAGTTTCTCTTTAGTACCCTAGAGCCTCCGAGTGCTGGTATGAGCCACGCATGTCGATTCAGCCCTTCGGACCTTTCTTCCCTTTGAGTAGGATTTCCTAGTCTATACCCTTGTGCCGATCCCATTTTAGGAGAGGATAATGTATAATCCTTAATCGAGAGTTTTCTCAGGCCCCGGCCTGGGATGTAATTAACCACGGGGGCTTGCGCCCGTGGGAAACTCGGTCCCACACCTACTAAACCCCATTCGAGCTCCTTCATCGGATGGGGGAAACCCATGATTTGGTCATGTATATTACTACCCATCGAGATGTGTTGGTGAAAGCCTCTATCGTCAATGGTCAGTCGTATGCGCGATCCAATCTGTCCCTTCCAATCGGTCCGTTCGCGCGGTGCTCTTTCGGAGGTCCACAGGATTATATTGCGGAGGAGGAGCATGAGTTTGATGAACATTTTCAAATTGTTGATCCATATTATTTTGTTGGCGATGATGGAGAGGAGGTTCATCATTTTGAGACGGCATCCTTTGCTGGCCTACCTCCTCCAATATTTCGAGGATCCTTTCCTGTTGTTCCTCCATACTACGAATTCGATTTTCCAAGGAAGAAGGCCCTTCCCTCTGATAATTACGACGTCCATAATTGCCAGATGGGAATCTAGTTCGATGCGTATTTGAGCGAGAGAATCTATTGTTGGTATTACTTTGATCAGCCATTGAAGAAATATTGGGAAAGCTTTCCCACATACGGCGCCAAACTGATGCGGACTAGAATATACGCGGCAGTAGAGTAAAAAATATAATGTCTTAGCAATATACGTATATCCAGCACACCAACAGATCATTAAGGGAGAAGCACCAGAAACTTTTTTACGTGGAAAACCCGAAAAGGGAAAAACCACAGGGCCTGGCCCATATGAGAAATTTCCACTATATCTGGATTTGTTACAACGTTTGATTCACCCCTTTACTTGAAGATGTCAGAATTACAACAAGTTAGTAACATACAAAAATCTAGCGATGATTGATGAAATGACCAAAATAAGGCAGTGGTTGGGATAAGCTTCAGCGTCGGTTAGAAGAGAACTCAGGCGGTGATCGGCAGGAAAACCGGCGGTGGTCGGTAGAAACTCTGACAATGGTCGGCAGGAACCTCGGTGGCGGTCGACAGGAAAACCGGCGGTGGTCGACAGGAACCACGGCGGTAGTCGACAGGAAAACCGGCGGTGGTCGGCAGGAAACCCGGCAATGGTCGGCAGGAGCCCCAGCAGTGGTCGGCAAGAACTCCGGCGGTGGTCGGCAAGAACTCCGGCGGTGGTCGGCATGAACTCCGGCGGTGGTCGGTGGCAAGAGAGCTCCCAAATTCCTCCCTTCTCTTCTTCTCATTTCTCTTCACTTGAGCCCTCTTGTGAAGAATGAGGGCTCTATTTATAGTTTTTCTGGAGTGGCATGGATTGTAAATAGGTGTGAGATCAAGGGCGAATCGGGAGTGGTTTGAATGGACGGTCGATATTGGATCTCTTGATCGTGGACCATTCGTTGGACATTTGAAGGCCTTGATGACGTCGGAATTTTGCGATCTTGGGATCGTTGGATTCGTCTCGTCGAGACGTTCGATTCGAGTATAAGCCCGTGAAAATCTGAGACCGTTTGGTAACTCAAATTGTGGTTCGAATCTCCCAACAGCGCTTTGGGTCTTTGATTCAGACTCATTTGGGCTCGGATTGGGTTGAGTTTGGTGTCATTGGGTTCGTGTTTCCAAGACGCTCAGTTTGACTATAAGCTCGCTGAAATTCAAGTTCAGATGCTCCTGAATTTAATCTTTGAAGTTTCCAACTCAATTTTGCTTCAAGATTTGTGCATGATCAAGATAATATTTCTTATGATGTATCAATTATTTGTAATTAATATTCAAAATTTCTTCTCTCTATAAATGTGGTATTCCAACACGTGTATCGTTAAATTATTGATAATTGTATGAGGAGGACAAAGGGTTGCTAGACACTTAGACCATACGACAAGCAAATGATAACATTATCAAAGGCATGTAGCGTGTGATTTATTGGCATATTTTTATAATAATAATAATAATAATAAATTATATTATTTCCAAAATAATATTTAAATATAAGTTTTTTTAGGGTATATCAATATTGTGCAAGAAACCAATATTTACTTATAATTATGATTATATATATATATATATATATATATATATATATATATATATATATATATATATATATATATATATATATATATATATATATATATATATATATATATATATATATATATATATATTCAAAAATTCTATTGTCATATTTACGTTCAAATTAGTGTTGTATTTGTTTTAGAGCATGAATTTAATGAGTTGATCTTATGAAAAAAAAAATTGACTTAGACGATTCATCATCGAAAATTATCTTAATCAACACGAATATGAATGAATATTTGAATTGCAAAATTTTAAAATTAAATTGAGGATCAATCGAACTCCGATTCCAGCAAAAGTATAATCTAACTGAATGTCTCGACGAGATGAACACAATGATACTGAAAGTAGTCCAATATGAGTCTATGGCTTCGTATGGACCTAGATTTCTTATTGTTTCTTAAAGCAGCTTCCTAATACAAAAATTTTAGCAGAAAGTAAGCCGTCCCAAACGAAGTTTAAATGGGCCTAGATCGAGCGCTTGAGGCATAAATGAGAACTTTTGGATCTTTTGCCAACCAGCCTTAAAAATTGCCGCTTGGGTGTCTGTGGGATAGTAAAATATTATTAGTTTTATTCATTTCAATACTTTGTTAAGGGAAAATTGTCAAAGTCCATTGCTTTAGTTGTTGATGTAAATGGAGTAGTAGGTAACTGTTAAAATTTTACTTAATAAATGGGGACGAAATCATAAGTAAAAGGGCCTTAAGACCATCTCCAAGGGAAAATCGCATTTTTCACTCAAAAATATCGTGAAACTTAAAAATGCCTCGATTCAGCTCCAATCGAACTCCATTTTGCGAAGGTAAAAGTCTTTTTCTTCTTTCGCACGTTCTTGGCAAGTTTGGTATAGGTAAAAAAATAGCGATGATGAACAGTGCAACGTCAATGTTGGCGTCCCACTGTTCACCCGCAAGGAAATAGTGGAAGTTTTACCGTTCGGCTGGAGCTCTGGGGCGACGACATTCAAGCGTTTGGCGTTCCGTTGGAGATGCTCTAAGTGGTGAATTGCTAGAAAATTGAAAGCGATGGAAAATATCTGAAAGTTTAACCATGTTTTTCTTCCTCACCAGTTTTTTCTCCCTCATAATCCACAAAGCTTCACCCGCCATCCATTGCTCCGGTGTCTGGCAAACTTGAATAAATCATTTATTTTAGCTACATATATCAAAGCATAATGAACCACTTTTTCGTACTAATAACTGAGTACTGCTACTGGAACTGGCATTGTGTATGACATATTTGAATTCTAATAACAGATTGCTTGCATTCACAAATATAAATTGATTATAATGATACAGTTTTATTCAATTGATTTTAGAATTGGAGATCATTGATGATGATTTATTAATTGCTTATATCGAGAAATAAATTTTAGATTTTTTTTATAATGAAATAATCATTCAACTCTTTCGGAATATAAACAGTAGACGTTATAAATTGTAAGTTGTTTACTATCTTATATTTAATATTTTACATTTTTAAATAATAATTGAACAAAAATTTTTAAAACTGCTTATGTTAGTGGTGAATTGCTGGATTTTTCACGTAAAAATCTTCGGTATCTATTACAATTATCGCACCATTCTTTTATCTATATTTATGTTGGATCTTCGAATAAATGCTAAGACAATAAATTCTTTCTTTACATCATCACCAAATTTCTAGCATGCAACAAAAATAATCTTATTAATTTTTTAAATATCATGAATCCTAATATTATTAGATTTATTTTTAGATTATTACAATAGAAATTTTATTAATCATTTTTATATTTTATCATCTGTTAATAAATAAAATAATTTTGAAATGTATTTTAATTAAAATTTAATAAATTTTGTGATTCAAAAAATTTCCTCATAGCCAACAAAAGGAACTTTTATTTTGTCTGGTCACCTGATGTAGCTCTATGTTCGAAAGCTAGTAAAATAGTGACACGTGTTTTCACTATTTACCGCGCGGCCCAACAACCCCGACCCGAAAAGGAGACAGGATTGCTATGTTCGTGTACGTGTTGCTAGGTATTGCTCGGTATTGGTCGATTTTGCTCGGCAATAATGAGAAATACCATTATGTGAATATCAATACCGAGCAACACGCGAACATAATAATCTCATCTCCTTTTTGGGTCGGGGTTGTCGGGCCGCGCGATAAATAGTGAGAACACGTGGCACTATTTTACTGGCGTCCAAACGTAGAGCTACGTCATGAGGTGACACGTGGCACTATTTTACTCGGTATTTCTCGATTTTGATCTTCACATAGCGATATTTTTCATTATTGTCAAGCAATACCTCGCAATACCGAGCAATACGCGAACATAACAATCCCGAGTCAAGTTGTCGGGCCGCGTAATATTGAGTAAGATCACGCGACGAGATGTTATTGACGTCCGAACGTAAAACTACGTCAGATCACCTTACCTAATAATTGTTCCAGCAGAAGAGTTTTTTTTTTTTTTTTTTTTTTTTTTTTTTTTTTTTTTTTTTTTTTTTTTTTTGGGGAAACAGCAGAAGAGTCTCATTTTCAGATTCATCCGACGATACATTCGCGCCACGTGCTCATCTCTGCGCCGCCTATATGCGACCGTGGTTTTCGGGGTTTGGGAAGCTGGAAATTTGAACGCGCTTATGATATTTTGAGCGAGGATAAAATCACCGTACGTAACCTCACCACCTTGCGTCACCCAACAGCTCAAGTGCCTTCGTGGCTGAAAACCTCATTCTTCTGCGCGAAAGCTTCCGCGCAGGTAACTGGATACACTAAAAACCAGTAAATTAGAAAAAATAAAATAAATAGATTCTGAAACTATTTGAACAATTCGAGGGAAACGAGGTTGTGGCTCGTCATTGCTCCACCATCAGAAAATAGATAACAAAATATTAAATCATTAATAAATATTACAAAAACTCAGAATAAATAACCTTTTACTTTAATTCTAGCCACACATTTGAACAGCCCAGAAATCAATATAAAAAAATAAAAAAAAATCTGCAGGTCAAAATAATATAAAGTAGTCGCTCTCTCTCAAGGCGGCTTTCGCTCTCCGGGTTTCTCTTCAAATACCGCCTCCCCAATCCCTTCTTTTCTATCAGATTCTCACCACCTGTGATCCTCTCTTGCAGTTTCGCTTTCGTCTCGAAGATAGGGTTAGGGTTTTAGGAAGATGAAAAAGGTCGTACGGCGAGAGTGCGAGCTCTGCAAGGGCGAGGCATCGGTGTACTGCGAGGCGGACGCGGCATTCCTCTGCTCGGCGTGCGATGAGCGTGTGCACGGTGCCAACTTCCTCGCCGGCCGCCACGTTAGGGCTGTAGCCTGCGCCGGATGCCGTTCTTTCGCCGCCGGCACCATCTCCGGTGCCGGATTCGCCCCGATCTACTCCCTCTGTCGAGCTTGCGAACCCGCCTTTCCTCCCACCACCATCTCACGCTCTTCCTCTTGCGCTTCAACCGCTAAATCTGCTTCATCGGCGGTGGTATTTTCCGGAAGAGCGGTGAGGTTGAAGCGCCGCCGGCGGGGGCGGATTACGATGGTGATTCGAGTGCTTGGCGAGTACGGAAGATCGGCGGCGGAGGTGCCGATTAGGGTAATGATGGCGACGGAAGTAAGGAAGAAGGTGAGAGATGGTGCGAGGATGCGAGCGCGTAAGCTTGCTAGGGTTATTCTTCAGGCGGACCCGATTCTCGCACGTGCGGTCGTACGCCGGCGGTTTGCGAAGGAAGGCTGGGACCAGTGTCCTTAATCGCGGCCTCTCTCATGTCTCATCTATTGCTTAGTCTTATCCAAGGAAGGACGCTTCATCCAAATTTTTGCAAAAGGGTATGTGAATTTCTTGAAGAAGATGACCTCTCTTGCTTTCATATTCTACATAAAAAATATCTATATATTAGGATATACTGATCAAAATTAATGTATTGGAACATCAGGGTTGCAGCTTTTTATGATGAAGGTATTTTATAGCATATGGATGAAAAAAACTTGCTGGATTATAGGTTTGTTGCCTGTAGCAATGCTATCTTCATGTAAATTTTTTTTTTGTTCAAAGAATCAGTTGAAATTGAAGGAAAATATGCCTTCCGCGGTTCTACCTGCTTCACTTATGGATGAACAATTGAATGTGACTTCGTTTGATTGGAAGTTTTTGGTGCATATTCTGTTCTAAAACTACAAATTTATTTTGTCTTTAATGTTTGGTTCGTCAAATCACATTCCCAATAACATTTTTTTTTTCAATTTTTTTTTATGCTGTTTTGAAAAAGCTTTTTATATATGCGAGTTTTTGAATCACTGTTTATTAAAACTATCTTTTACAAAATGCCAAATAAAAAGTACCAAATAACCAAAAGGAAGTCTGAGCGGTTCTGCTTCAGATTTTTGGGTGTTTGCTTGATTTGTTAATATTTTTGCTTTCTGTTTGATATCATGTTATTACCCATTTTTTTGCCACATTTGGTGAAGTTAGGAATTTTGTTTATTTTTTTATTGGCGTATAAGTTGATTCTTTTAAAAATATAATTAATATTATTTGACATTTATAATTTAAAATTATAAAATTTTATGTAAGGCCTAAATTTTAATATTTTTAAATTATTTATATGTAAGTAAAAAAAATATAATATATGATGATATTTTATTTTTAATCAGTTTTTGTCTTATACATGGGCTCATTTCACTTATTATGTGCGGAAGTCAACCCCATCGAGATACCTAAGTCTGTGGCTCGGTATTACATCTTGGTATTACTGACGCGGTTCATTTTGATTGGTATCCGGATATAGAGCTGCGTTCGACATCTGAATAGAATAATTTTTTCATTTAGTTGCTTGAAATTATAAATTTTTTACAAAATTAGAAATATCTTAAATTCAATCATTTGGTTGTAATTGTAAATCAATATAATTTTTACCATAAAAAATCTCTAAAGTGAGGATTAATATTAATATTTAAAAAAAGTTAATAATAATAATATTTTTTAAATATATATTTTTCAATCATAATAACATTAAACAATCAAGCAAGACTTAGAAAATTGAATAGACCTTTTACTTGAAACAAATTGAATAAGACAATCTTTAGCTAGAATTGAGATGAGATTGAGGTAGGCACATAATGGATGGTGTCTTGTATGCTTTTTTAAGTTTTGTTTGGGACGGTTTTTTTATTGTTTTTAAAAGCAGTTTTTTAGTACAAAAATTTCTAGTTCTTAATATTTTTGTACTAGAAAGCTGCTTTAGAAAGCAGTAAGAAAGTTGTCACAAGCGAGCCTTAGAATAACTTCTAGATTTTGATAAATAAAATCAAGAGTTTGTGTATAGATTGACATACTTTATTTACTATAAATGAAATATTTGGTTTTGTGATAGTTAAATATTATAGAGAATCTACAATAGGTCTGAAAATGTTAAGGTCATAGAAATTTGAATCAGACTATGGGCGGTCTTGCACATAATATTTGGGCAGGCTTAGATGAATTGCAATAGGTGTTGGAAGAACTTGCATGCTAAGAACATATGATATAGAGTTGAGGCTACACATATGAGAACTATGATGAAGATTCATTATCAAGTTGTCAATAGTGGATGGATTGTTACTCACAAGAAGTATGTTGTCTATATAGATTATGATTTACATAATAGAATCAAATTGATGACAAATTAATAGTGATGAATCCATTGCAATTAAAGTGTACAAGGTCCTATATATGAGTATATAGCATAGCAAATCATTGATGATGCTTGCTTAAAATTATAAATATTTTTGTAAAGATAACCTACATAATTCGGATGCTAAAGATCACAAAATCTTTGTGATTATTTCATATAGACAACATTCATAACATTATCATGTTAGAAAACATTAGAAATATCAAGTTGAATGATACACTATGAATGCTATAATGCTACCATTATAAAAATATGAATAGTAGGCATTTTGCTACAAGATTAAAGGGTTCAATGTAATGGACTACATAATCTTGTTTGTGTTCTTGATCAACAAGTCTAGCTTTGTAATATGGACAATAGAAACATATGCATTTTGCTTTATTTTGTAAATCTATTGGCATCCTAAAACAATCTGATAAGTAGGTGAAAAAGTTATAATTCATGGTTCTTGTGATTGAAGGGCATGAAATGTAGCTAATATTGCTAGCCTCCAATTAGTATCTTTTATAGCAAAGTGAGTAGTAAGATAGTAGATTGAGGTATTAATATGATGCAAATGAAAATAATCTTTGATTTCAAATGATCAACTTTTATTTTTGTGAACATAGGATGTCTTGAATGTACATGACAAGAAGAGGAAGAATTGGAAGAAGTATAAGATAGGGAGAGCTGTGGTAGAGGGGATGAAGAGGAATATTTGGAAGAAGCATTAGTTGCAGAGAGTTGCGGTGAAGTGGAAGGATGTGATGATGATACAATGGATGATAGAGAAGCTGCAAGATTTAACATAATATTTGAAGAAGCAATAGTTAGAAATGTAAAAGTAGAAATTGAAGAGCTTAGTGACAAGGTGTCATTGAAGAGGTACAAGTTTAAAAGGTGGCATATAAGAGTTTGGAACAACTTGTTATTAGTCATTGAAAGATTCTAAGAGAAGATTTACTCATGAAAGATGACATGATGATATGTAACAAGTTTCACAAGATATTGATTGTAGCATCTCTAATCTTTGCCAGCTGAACTATGCCTGTGAAAAGTGCCTCGAGCATATTCAAGAGCGCACTTATGCATAGAATGAGGTAGAAGCACCCCTACTTTGAGTAGCTACATGGACCATAATAGATTTAGACACTCTAATGTATAGTTGTTTTTGAGCTGCTTCAATAGCAAAATTGATCTTTTTCACTACACAATAGTGAGTCCAAATCATCAACACTTAAGGGATAATTATTTATGTAGATTGGCATTTTAAAGGCTTGGTAAGTAGAAGGAATTACTATTCAAAGTATATAGAATAATGTTTTTCGGGTCAAGGGGTGAATTGTTAGCGACATTAGTGTCCACGTTTTATTTGATATCCAAGAGAAGTTATTGAATCGGATACTTTATATATATATATATATATATATATATATGATGTAGCTCATTCTTAACCCAAATAGTTACAAGAAGAATTTGAATATGGATGCCAATCTATGGTAGCCCAAATATTAGCACAAGTCTATATCAAGAATTTAAGGCAAGAAATGTGCGGAGATAATGGAAAATAATAATATAGCCAAGTTTTGATCCACTAACATCCATGTAGCATAGTTCATATTCGGCTACAAATCTCCTAGATCAGTTGTAAGATAACATAAATGTTTCATTGTTGATCTACCAAGATATCTTTCACACCTAATACCTTGAAAATTTTTATGAAACAAAAATAAAATTATAAAAAAGAGGTCATTTAAACAAATTAATTATTGCAAATATATTTTACCTCACTTTCATATTCAAGAGCGCACTTATGCATAGAATGAGGTAGAAGCACCCCTACTTTGAGTAGCTACATGGACCATAATAGATTTAGACACTCTAATGTATAGTTGTTTTTGAGCTGCTTCAATAGCAAAATTGATCTTTTTCACTACACAATAGTGAGTCCAAATCATCAACACTTAAGGGATAATTATTTATGTAGATTGGCATTTTAAAGGCTTGGTAAGTAGAAGGAATTACTATTCAAAGTATATAGAATAATGTTTTTCGGGTCAAGGGGTGAATTGTTAGCGACATTAGTGTCCACGTTTTATTTGATATCCAAGAGAAGTTATTGAATCGGATACTTTATATATATATATATATATATATATATGATGTAGCTCATTCTTAACCCAAATAGTTACAAGAAGAATTTGAATATGGATGCCAATCTATGGTAGCCCAAATATTAGCACAAGTCTATATCAAGAATTTAAGGCAAGAAATGTGCGGAGATAATGGAAAATAATAATATAGCCAAGTTTTGATCCACTAACATCCATGTAGCATAGTTCATATTCGGCTACAAATCTCCTAGATCAGTTGTAAGATAACATAAATGTTTCATTGTTGATCTACCAAGATATCTTTCACACCTAATACCTTGAAAATTTTTATGAAACAAAAATAAAATTATAAAAAAGAGGTCATTTAAACAAATTAATTATTGCAAATATATTTTACCTCACTTTTAAAATAAAGCTTCTTATTAATCTTCGATGCATCTGTAGCTCTGTCATTCTCATCATTATTATTTCAGTTAATTTACACGCATGTCGTTTGTTTACTAATGTTAAAAGCTCTTTCATATATGATAGGTGTTTATAAAAGAATAGATCAAACACTATATACTTAATATTATAAAAATATTTATATGTCATACATTATGGCACTGGATTACCCCAATTGGGGTTGAAAAAGGAATGACATCAAATTCATGAAATTCAATGAGATTATAAAAAATTTGATCAGGATGAACCTTAAAATCCTAAGATATACTTTGAGATGAGTGCAATACAATTTATTTGTGTATCGCTCTAATCTCAAAGTAGATCCAATGACTTCAAAGCCTATTGTGTTACATATTTATTTATTTATTTCCAATTAGAATAGACCTCAATGAAAAGGTGATTATAATAAACAAGAGGCTAACAAGAACCTATTGAAGATATATGTATATTGGGTAGACTATTTTAACATTATAATAATAGCAAATGGATGAAGCATATGAATATAAATAAAATTTGCCCAAAGGATATGTTCCACTACTTATCTATTATGATCACATGGTCCCATCAATGAATGGACCATGAAATTACAAGTAAACTAATATGCCATTAGGGGACAAGAAACATAAAGGTTTGAGTGCAATCAATTTTTTTGCTATAGATAGAGCCATATCTAACTAGAATATTATTGGGAAAAGCTATCATAAAGGAATCATAGTAATCTGCTCTATAAATAATTGAGATGTGATGACCATGAAAAATGAAAAACAACATGGCCTCATAGAACTCCTAGAGTGCATTAACTTATACTTCATTTTATTTTATTATATGAAATAAAATTGTCATATTTTTGTTAAAAATTTGGCCTTTTTTATAGGTTTTTTTTTTTTTTTTTTGGCTTTTGTTTATAAGTTAACTCATATGCTCATGCAATTATAAAGAGAATGAACAAGCAAAAATTATCAAATTTTAAGCATAATTTATATGTAGAATAATAAAACTAAAATAGAAAGGTATTCAAAATATTTATTCAAGAATCACTAAAAATAGACTAACAATATATTTGTTTAAACAAAATTTAGCACAAGCTTATCGGTTAAACTTTAAAGAAAACATTTTTTTTAGTGTTTTGTAAAATAAGATGAGAGACTAAGGCTTCGTTTGGGACAGCTTTCTTATTGCTTTTATAAAGCAATTTTTTAGTACAAAAATGTTTAGTTCAAAAAATATTTGTACTAAAAAATTGTTTTAAAAAGCAGTAAGAAAGTTATCCCAAGTGAAATTAAATTTAGAGAATAACTAGAAAGGATAATCAAAGCTAATGAAAGTAAATTCTAAGGGAGCCTAGATATTGAAAATTTTGTTTATGATAATAAAGATTTTCCTTCGCAAGCAATCCTTGACCTAAATTAAGTCTTCCTTTCTTTTTTTGGGGCATTTAGGCCATTTAAGGCAAACTCACACACACAACGCATACACATGAACTCGAACCTTAGACCTCTTAGTTGGAAGCCTAAGCTCTCAACCAATAGGTCAAGAGGAGTTGTGTTTAAGTCTTCCTTTCATGAAAGTCTTTTGTTAATAGTCGAACTCATAATATTCTCAAATAGTTTTTCATCAATAAATGAAAATCATTAGTATCATCATATTGATCCTTTATCATCTTCCTCAACTCCTCGAAGGCAGTCGCAAAAGCCTTCAATCAACTACTTAGATCTATAAGTAGAATATATATTTGGCATATAATTTAGTAAAAATAATAATACATATGAATCAAGTTAAAAATCAATATAGTAGATCCCACTCAACTATTAAAAAAAAAAGCTATTATTGCATTAACAAATCTTCTATTTTAAGTATTATATAACAAATCTTTAAAATTTCTCTATTTCATATTTGGAAACACTTAATTTTTTAAATTAATAAAAAAATAGTTAGTAACATTTTAAAATATTTAATGATAAAAAATAAATAACAAGCCTAAAATTAAGCATCAAAACAGTCAAATCATTAAGAAAAAAAGGTCCAAATCATTAAAAACATAATTATATTCTGATTCAAACTTATTCAAGAAAAATATAATAATTAATAATCAATCAATTCTTACATTCCATTAATCTAGAAATAAATTTAATAATTAAAAATTATTATAAATATTTTTTCCTAGCCAGCCAGTGAGCACATTTATCCTACATAAGAAAAAAAAAAACACCCACTGTTGCTTAGCTTGGTAGGCAGACAAGCACGGTTGAAAACCCCCCATCTCATGCTCGATTCCCCTTGAGCAGCAGCGTCTTTTAAGTGGGGCCCAATCAAATGCGGGTCACGAGGTTTCCGGGGTGACTGTCTCTTTTAAGTCACCCGATGATTAATCACGCCGCCAAACCCCCTTTCAGGGGTGGCAACCCATGGATACCCAGTTCAAAAAAAAAAAAAAAAAAAAAATGTGGTGCCTATTTAATTCCGTACACTCATAAATAAATGAGATATCCTGATGTAAAAGACATCAAGATGAATTTCAAAGCCCTTAATTTAAAACTAATATTAGCACAATTCAGAATATCATATACAACACTAATTCAAAATAAACCTTCCTCACCATCCATACTTGGCTTGCGTCTCGGCCTTTGTTAAAAGACCCTTTGAACGCCGCTCTGCCAGCTCCATCTCTTTCTGCTTCAAGTCATAGTACAATGAACCAATCTGATGCTTCCTTTTGTGCAGTTTTGAAGGTTTTCCCTTGCCAGAAGGAGCAGCCTGAATCACAATTATATTAGTATCATATGATCATAACCCAAGTAGTTATTCAAATTTTCAGGCTTCATCGAGGACGGTTTTCTCACTGCTTTCTAAAATGTTTAGATAGTAGAAATTTTTGTACTAAAAAGCTGCTTTATTTCGATTCCGTGAGACCATTAGCACATGTAAGAACAACAATCGTAGGCCGCTGTACACATACTTGCGAGTATTGCGAATGTGCGACCATACATTCACACACACATGCAAGCATGTTTTCATGGATGCACATGATCCATGTTGCCATGCAAGGATGCCTAAAGCATACATGACTGCCATGCATTTGCGCACACATGCTGGCATGTTTTCATAAATGCACATGATACATGTTGCCATGCATTGGCGCCTAACGAATGTTGTTGACGACAAGCATATATGAATGCGCAAATATTCATGGCTCATGCACACATTAGTGCTTGAATATGCATTGCAATGCGTTCATGCAACCATTGTGCATGATTCCAGCAGGGGCGGAGCTAAGATTTTTTTCATGTGGGGGCACAGATCGTTGAAGTAAAAAAAAAAACCCTCAATCTTAAAATTTTCTTTCGAAATACCTTTCCATATCTAATTTCAATTAAAATGATATGAATAGGATTTATCAAGTAAAGAATTTAAAATATATTCTTTGTCAGCTTAAGGCCATAAAATTATATGTACAACTAAGCCAAAAAAATATATGTGAGAAAAATAGTTTAAAGATACTCTAATAAGAAGCTATCATTTAAATTTTTTGATTTACTACACTCCACAATAATTCCATGTTTAAATAGAAAGAACAACAAAAAAAATCAGAAAGCTAGTTTGGCCAATTTTTCAACAAATGAGACGATGAAGCTCCAAACCTGAATTAATTCAGTCCAAGTTGAAGTTGCCAGCACTTCTAGCTAAAATATCCGAAGACGAAGCATGTGTAAACGAGTTAGATTAGCTAATGCCTCAGCAGGAATAAAACCATATAAATTATTGTCGGAGATGTCGATTCGGAGAAGGAGAAGCCGACTGAGTCGTCTGATGGCTGCAGGGATCTCGCCAGAGAGATCGTTACCCGAGAGGTATATGAATTTGAGATTGCGAATAGAGTAAATGAGGGGGAGAAGCGTGGCATTAAGCCGATTGCCATGGAGATCGAGAACGCGAAGCTGGTCGAGATGGGAAAGTGAATCGAGCAAGCCACGGAGGTCAAGAGATGGAAGAAATAGTGAAGTTACTCGACCAACAGAGCATTTAACACCGCGCCATTGCCTAACGCAAGCGTCGGAGGTACCAGTTAGTAACTAGTGTCATGGACGTCGACACGGTATCAGAGTTCAAGTATTAGGGCTTCCGCGAAGAGCAGAAGACAAGGTCGTCCGACTCGTCTGTTTCACGCGTTAAAAGCAAAACGCGAATTTTGACCTTCCGCGAAGAGCCGAAGATGGAAGGTCGACTGTTTCATGAGTGAAAAGCAAAAGGCGGGATTGCGATTTGGGACGAAAAAAGAAATATAATAACACTATTTTGATTAATAGGTAATTATTGAGTCATAAATACACTTAATTAATGATTATTAATACAGTCAGTGGGGGCACGTGCCCCCATGCTGCATCCGCCCCTAGATTCCAGTAACAATAATGAATGAATAAAAAATAAACTTGTGATTTGGATGGTTTGGATAACCAAGTTGTCTGACTCTATAGATAAACAAGATAGAACCACTCATGAAGTCCTAAGAAACCTCCACATAGTATCCACTTGTCTTTTAAACTAAGCAAATAAACTGTAAGTGACCGTAGCCGACCATATCTAAAGCATGATAATTTTCCATAAACACAAAAATGGAAATATAAGAATTTCAACATTTTTGGTTAAACTAGCCCTAATTCACAATTCACGTCGCTAATCAATAATAAAATCATTATGTTTCCATAATAAATTGATAATGGACCTGGTTAAATTCGTTACAATTAAACATCAAAATTAATGAATAAGCTGGTAGCTTTAAATGCTTGAAGCAGAAGGAAAATAAATATAAAATTTAGTGAACGTTGTCCTTAGAAAATCAATAGTAATAAAAAATGAGTACAATTTTCCTTGAGTAAAATTTTTTCTTAGAAATTAAGTAAAATTTTCATTAAAAAAAAATACACCGAAACTTCCTGTCGGCTATACTAATTACTGATGGAATTTCTGGCGGAAAAATTCTGCCAGGAATACTACATTTTCCTTGTAGTGTCAGCCCTACCTAGGACACCACAAATTTTCGGTTGCAACAACACGGCGGCTAGCCGTCCACTTCAAATACATAATCCAGCGTTAGCAACCATTCCTATACCCTCTGAGACCACCTAAAGCCACCAGAATACAACAAACAAGCTTGATTTACTTCAAGTACGAACAGTAGGGAAAAGCTAGTTCCTTTAAGTAATCTAGAATAAACCTAAATCGTAGTCTTAGAAAAAAAAAAATAATAATAATAACAATTCCAAAATTTTATGCTCATTCAATCTTGGATCATAATTTAGTATCCATGCACAGTTCCAACCCTAAGAAAAACAACTCGTACTAAATTAAGGACTACAAATGATACTTTGGGTGACTATATGGAGTTAAAGGTTTATATGACAAAATGGCAGAACCAAGATTTAAAGATGAGTGGCAAACTTAAAGATCAATTAAAATCAAATAAAAATTAGATGTTTACTTTTTGAACTTAAGTAAACAAAAAATTTGTAAATAAACAAACTACAAAATAATAAAAATATATTTAATCAAACTATTTTAGTTAGCCATCTTAAATTGTGCCTAGTTCTTCTTCATCTTATCAAAATCACAGCCATCAATTCAACTTCAGAACTTTTTGCAATATATATTTTCAATAGGCTTGCAAGAAAATGATCTTCCATGCTCATTTGCAGAGTTAACATCAATTTAATCCATCAATCAATCCATAAGGATATATAATCAATTTTCTCGTTTTTTTCCAATACTTTGAGATTTTGAAAAATGTTGATTTTTATGAGCTTCAATTTCAAATTGCTCCATCTATCAAGTCTTCAACATAAAACTTATTTGCAAATTTACAAATATTTGCAACTTCGAATGATTGGAATCCATCTCAAGCATCATAAGCTGATAAAAGAATCAATAATTCCACAACATTCTTTAAACCTATTGTTCATTTTTTACAATTGTGTAGTTATAGTAGCTATAAAAACATCAATTCTATAATATTGCTCTGCCATAACAGTATCCTTTCAATAATGAGAATAACCTCGACCTCCTCAATAAGAAGCATTCATATTTGGAATATGTACATCTCCCTTTTCACAAAATAGCTTTACTCTTTGAGCAAAGAATTTCATCCTCTTTCTCTTGTGAAGAAATTGTTTAGTTTTTAATAGCAAATATATTGCATTCAATATGTCTTGTGACTTTATTTGTAATGTTCGATAAATATCATATGTAATTTAAAATATAATTGATGTTAAATTATAATTACCCCTAGATTTTCTCTCCCCTTAATATTATGCATATCATCAAAGCTTTTCTATCACAAACTACAACTATGTGGAGAGAGAAAAAGAGAATTGAAGGTATTCTCAATAAGAAAGAAGAGTTGGTAATGATTTGATAAGGGAATAAATGGCTGCAATGATGATTGCTTATGAAACTCTTGATGCTAACACCATCAGCCTCTACTCAACTACCACCTACGCAAACAAGGAGAGCCATCCAATAGAAAAAAATTGCTTGCCAAGGAGAATCCATCAACAGGGTGAGTAGTTGAAAAACAAACATGGAGTTACTGATGCAGAGGATCATCGAAAGAAACAGGCCTTAAATCCTAATCCAGAAACAAACACAAAGCTTAAGAGCTTAAAAGGGGAATAATATTCATCAACACTCAATTCCTCTTACACATTCTATATATATAATACTAAAGTAGAGAACACCTAGAGAATCCTAGAAGATTATAGAAACCTGTAACAAACTTGTAACAACCTAAATAAAATAAACTAAGGAACATTTTAAGTTAAAATGCTCCATATCATTCTCCCCTTGCGTCAAAAGGGCTCGACTCCGTCAAGGCGCATCATCGGGAGAAAGATAGATGTAAAAATTATGATCAATCCTCCTGGGTCGAAGACTTTGCGTCTTTGATGCATATCCATAAGCTTATTCATTAGCTGCATGAGTACCTTTGACCTTTACAATTTTGTATATATCATACACTTGCTTCTTATTGTTTTGTATATGTTTGACCTTCAACAGAAAACAACAACTTGTATGCAGGCTGAGAATTTATCCTGGGGATAATAACTTTAGTCTCATTGCCACTTTCTCCGCTTAGAATACTTGTACAGCAACACCAAATGTAACAGCTTTATCTAATTTATCATTCTTGCACAAGCCAGCAATCATCAAGGAATAAACAATTAATTTGCTCTATCCATTCTCCTTTGCCACCTCAGAAACAATTAATTGGCTCTCTCCATTCTCCTTTGCCACCTCATAAACAATTAATTTGCTCTCTCCAGTCTCCTTAGCCACCTTATAAAGCCTATTTATAAGGTTGTTAAAGATGACGGTATCAGGTCCAATAGCAGAATTCGGCTTCGTCATATTGACGAACATCTGGATTACGAGGCCGATGCTGTGAAACTTACCTTGGCCCTGCATCTCCTCAGCCATCACAACACTTCTAAAAATCCTCAATGCACTACAATAATCCTTCACACACATAAAACTGAGGCATTTTATCGAACGGGTTGCATGTAAGGCTGGCTTCCAGGCACAGGAGGTTGAAAGGGTGTTTAGAAAGGAGCCGGCGGCCTCCGGATCTAGGGGAATTGAAGAAGATGTCGAGGAGAGCCAGAGTGGATAACGGAAGGACAGCAAGGAATTGGAATCTGGGAGGCCATGAATGACAAGGCTGATGCAATTTGAGTGGAAAACGCCGGAGGTTGAAGGATGGAGAAAGGAAATGATGGAACTTTCCAACCTTAATAGTCGTCAGAAAACTTTGCACACATTTGAAGCTGTTTTTTGGAGCTGTATCGTGGGATTGTTCTTCTCAGTGGAAATGGTGGAAGACAATAACGGTTAAGTGGAGGAGTCTGCGAAATAGAAGAGAAAGAAAGGTGGCGACGGGACGGTAGCTCCACCAAGGGAAAACGCAGCAACTCAGCAAATTGGTAGAGTGGTTCCTCCTGGATCTGGAGACCACCGAAAATCCCTCCCCTCGTCTTCATCGCCATTCTCTGACATCTCTTGATTGATGGAGACGCTTGAACCATCCTTTAACGTAGCCATGAATACCTCTTCGAATCCTCCAAGATGAACAAAACGAACATTGGAACCAACTGAGAAATACTCAAAAATAATCGGTTGATTCTCCCTATCCACATAGATTTTAGGAAACTCAATCCTCGTTAGATCAAGAACGACAAACTTCAAGCTTATGGATGATGAATTGCCGATGATGTATTCCACACAGGGCTTGTCGTCAAATGAGATGGTGAGCTGGACAATGCCGGTAGGGGAGTGGAATCGAGTGAAGGGAGTCAAATGAGATGGTGAGCTGGACAATGCCGATAGGGGAGTGGAATCGAGTGAAGGGAATCACGTGAAGGGAACGCATGGAGAAGACAGTCGGGCTAGGATATGGGAAAGAGGGCAGGGGCTCAGTGGGTTCTAGGCAAGCAGGATTTTTATTGTTGTCTGCAAAAGCATTGACGTTGGTGATGCTGCTGCAGCGGATATTCTGGCTTCGATGGCCTTTTAAGCTCTCGGAGTTCGGGCTAGAGTATAGAGGATGCTTCGTAGCAGCATGATACTTCTCGCCGCTGATTTCATAAAAGGGCTTCTCAGTGTCTTCAAGTGTGGGGTCGAGTGTGGGATCGTGAGAGTTGAGCAGGGGCGGGAGAGGAAGCGGGAGTGCAGTCCGTACAGACGCGGAGTGGGTTTGGGGTCGCTGGAGCTGAGTGGGAGCAGTTGTGGTCATGCGGAGTGTCGGAGAAAGAGTTGGGAGCGTGGGGCGTAGGTAGCGCATTAGTGCTGGTCTGGTCACAAAAAGAAGCGAAATCAGTGACCTCTGTGATAATAGGCGATGATGGATAATTAGAACAGCCTTTGGGATGGAATTGCTCGGCAAGCTCGAGGGTTGAACTGTGTTGGAGAGTAAAAAACGTAGACGAATCTGGAGGCAGAAGCAAGATCGGTTGCACGTGTGTGTTGGAGCAGAGGAGTGATGGGGCCGGTATGGTTGCCGACCTGCTCATGATTCTCTCCACCGAATGCATGAAATTAACACATAAAGCATCAATATGATCAAGTGATGCTTTCACTTGAGCCACCCAAAGGGCTTCGTGGCGTCGATCGCCTTTCTTCTTTGGCATCGATCGTCGTCGACCGCCCATATTATTCGGAGTCGATCTTCGTCGACCTCCCATCTTCTTCGGCTTCGATCTTCATCGACAGCCCGCCTTCTTCTACAGTACATTGTACTTTGCAAGCTCCATGCTTTGATACCAACTGATGCAGTGGATTGTAGGAAGAAACAGACCTGCTAGAAGAAAATCTCAATCCAGGGACAAACACAAAGCTTAAGAGCTTAAAAGGGGAATAATATTTATAAATGCTCCATTCCTCTTACACATTATATATATATATATATATATAATACTCAAGTAGAGAACACCTAGAGAATCCTAGAATATTCTATAATCTTGTAACAAACTAAATAAAATAACCTAAAGAACATTTTAAATTAAAATGCTCCGCATTAGTTGCCTTACTATGATGAAATACAAAAGGTCAACCAAATTAGTTTGAACATCCTGAAATATATTTCATGGTTTATAATTTGAATAGAAAAAAAATTGTATGTTCTCATTTGAAATTATCTCATTTAGTGTGTCAAGGAATTCACAATCTGAGAACTATGGTGTGTGTGTTACATGGTCAAAGTTCAGAAAGATCGCTAATGGCTCAAGTCCACCCTAATTCCTATTGGATAAGAAGGAAAAAATGGACTTGATGGAAGAATTTGAAAAAATATGATGAAAGAAATGTAGAAGAATGCAAAACAAAATTTAGATGACAGGCAACCACTAAAGAAATTTCATTGAATGAAAAATCTATATTAATAAAATATGTAGCAAGAGTTCATGAAAGTTTTCCTGCAAAATTGAAGTTTTTTCCAGTTGTTTACGTACTTTAAGCTAGCACAAATGCTATAACCTTGAGAAAAGAAATAAAACTCTCCACATTAAAAAAAAAAGCCTACTTAACGCATGTAAAGGATTAGACTAAAGGTTTAAATTCGGAGGAGCAAGACAGTAGACCACCATGTTGCTACCATAGCAAGTTAAGGCATAAACTTAAGGATTGTTGGAATTTATATACAAAGAAGAGGATAACCCGGGAAGAGAAAGAGAAAAAAAAAACCTCCCTCGCTATTGCTTCAGAAAAAGTTAAGGTGGGAGTGACAAAGACAATGCATTTTCCTTGATTTCACTTGCACATGCAGGTGACGATACCACAAAATAATTGTTCCACCTCTATATAGTAAGAGGTTAATTAGGATCACTTTTGTTCTTTTTTATTAATATTTTGATATGAAAAATAAAAATATTTGATATCATTATTATAGATTTTATTTTTTATTTTTTATTTTTTATTTTTATTGAATATCACATAAATTGATTAAGTGGATGAGTGACTTTACTCTTAAAGATTTTTCATTCAATAAACTCTTGCTATATATTAAGTTAAGTGTTGCAAAGATGAGGATGCTCAGGTGGATGAGTAGCTTTACTCTTAAAGATAGAATGCGAAATGAGCATATATGTGAAAAGGTTGGAGTAGCTCCGGTGGAAGATAAGATTAGATAAAATCGCCTTAGATGGTTTGGTCACATAAAACGGCGGTTAGGAAAATAGATGTATTAGATTTGACTTATGTTAAGAAAGATAAAGGTAGACCTAAAAAGACTTGGTTAGAAAAATATTAAAAATGACATTTCTTTATTAGATTTAGATGAGAATTCGACTATTAACATAACATGGTGAAGAAAAAGAATTCATGTAGCTGGCCCCACATAGTGGGATAAAAGTTTGTTGTTGATGTTCATCACATAAATCGATTTATTTTATAGTTTAGAAGAGAGAAGTGCCCCAAGGTCTGAGAAGTTGTTGGCTTAGGCACAAGGATGGCCTCTGGAGGTTGGGTGGCATTAGGTTCATGTTTTGAAATAATGAAGAACCTAAAAATTATTTTGAGTATTTTAAAATCAACTTGATCTTTTTTTTTTTTTTAAGAAAATAGAAATAAAAAACAATACAAAATACTAACTAAACATGCATTGTCTAAAGTAAAAAAAAAAAAAAAGAAATAAAAAACTAATCACAAATAGGCGCTGAATTGTAAGAAAGTGATCTAAAGGACGATGTGATTAGAATGAAGTTTGAATTTTCAATTTGTTTGGATAAGTTATAATTTGAATTTTATGTTTGAAATATAAGTTGTTTTTAAGGAGTTATTTAAATGGGCATATTTACTACAATAAAAGACATCAAAACAATTCTTCCTATCATTTCTTATTTCTCTTTCTCTCCTCTCCTATTGTCATTGTCCTACCAAGAACTCCAAAAATTTGCTCGTTGAAACACTTTAGTTGCCAGTCATCCACTTTCAATATATATTCCATCCAACACTAGCTACCTTTCTCTACGTTCTACCGCCACTTATAGCCAATGAAATTGCTTCCTAGAGTACAGCCAGATGTTCAATAACTGTTTTACCTGTAAAAATACAATAACAACACGATACAATTAATGTTTTCAAATTTTGGGAGATAGTCTTAGAGAATTTTCATCTTATTTCAAATGTCTTCTACACATTCAATCTCCATTTATTTGCACAGCTTATAGCCACGTTAAATTAGATCAAGTTTTTTTTTTGGGTACATTCAATCTTAGATCATTCAAACTCAATTTGCTCACGTTTACTGTTGCATGAAGATTTACCTATATTTTATATAAATCTTTTTGCACAATTTTTAGCCATATTATATCTGGCATAGCATTTTTTCTTCCTAAGACTTAACACATTTTGAGATTTTAAGAGAATTAGAAAATTATTTGATTAATATTTGAGGTAGGCATTTAATCCCTCAAATTTATTTATAGAAGGAAAAGGTGAATTGAATTTCCATAAAGCAAAAAAGAAAAAAAAATTCCATTTAAGTCAGTGCATCATCCTTTATTGATAGGTCCATCTTTGACTAAGTCCCCCTTCTTTTAGAATCAAATTATTGCATTTTGTTCTTTCAGAAAAAAACTATCCTAAAACCTTCACTAACTGATTACTTAGGTACCTTAGTGAACAATATGGGTTGTTTACCTCTCAAATTTTGACCTTAAAGCCCACAAGCTATGTCTGTAAAAATGATGACAATCTGCATTTAAATTTTCCCAGAGGTTGGTAAAGCAAATTACCATAGGTCGTCAACCAAACCCACACTCAAATCCCAACTCTTCCCACCTACCTACTGAAGCGAGAGAGAGAGAGCCATTTTCTCTGATGCTGTTAGCTCTATTACTTGACCTGAGAATGGAAACCGCCAGCACTTTTTTTAGGGTTAATGACAAAAGCTGTAACACATCCATTTTCTTTTAGGGAAACTTGAGTAAAATGGGGAGGTGGAAAAGGATAGATTAATGAGTCTTTGTGCAAGTTGTATGCGGTGAGAGTCACACATATGGTAATGGAAGTGATTCATGTCCATACATGTAGTCTACCCGTCCCACAAATATTTGGGAAAGACTAACGAATTCTAATTCTCCATTAATTCCTATTAAGTGATGCATGATATGTTAAACCTCATTTACAATTTTTTTTTTGCGCAAATTCTATCCATATTATAATTTCCTTTTTCTTCGTGTAATCCATAACATTAATTTTATCTATCCATCTTATTGGTGCAGCTTTTGCCCATAATTTTACATGCCCAAATATTTAAGTTTTTTATATCTTATCAATAAATGTTACTCATGCCACCCACACCAATTTAATGTAGTCATTTATCATCTATAATTTTTTATTTTGCCACATATACATCTTAACAAACTTAGTTATGCAGCATTAAATATATTATTAACCGGCAAACACATATCCATAAAATATAACTAAGCTAATTGCATATCTATAAAATTTTCATTTTTAATATGATTGATATTATCCAACTATATAATATCCATGAAGCATTTCTCTGCTTTTCCCACCCAAACCACTATAAGAACATATTCTCATTGATATCCCGATTCTTCAATATAATAGATCCAAGAAACTTAACTCTATCACAATTATGTATCAATTTATCTTATCATGCTATCTGATAATTATTAAATCAATAGAAGCTATATAATGTTAATTTCTCTAAACCAATACTTGATAATTATTAAATAAATAGAAGCTATATAATGTTGGGTTTTAAAAATGCCTCGTTTACATATTCAAATTATAGCTTCAAGATAAGTTTAACCTGCTTTTTTCTTATTTAAAATAAGATAAATCTATTCTATGGAAGAACAAAACCTCGTCAACTTGAATTTTAAAAATGTTCCTAGACAAAAGCAAATTTACAAATCCATTGAATGACATCTAATAAATCTGAAAAAGGATAAACAAGTTCAATGAAGATTACGAAATGAATAGCATGGACACTACGAGGACTCAAAGTCATATGCCATTAAAAGATTGCTGGATTCAGAGTCAACAACTCTAAAATCTAATTCGGACCCGCACAGCTGTGGCTGTAGATAAATGATGTAGAGTGTTTCTGCAAAATGGAGTGTTTTATTAGGAATTTTAAGTATTTTCAGTTCTAAAACCAAGCTAACGTAAAGTGATGTATCCAAATGGAGGGCATGCTTAGAAATTTTAATGGCTTTGCTTTAAGGAAGAAGAGGGGCTCAATTGGATCCAGCTAGGCTTTTTAAGAGGATTAGGTTTGAATAAGAAGGATTTGAAATTTTAAATGTTGTGATTGAGGGTTTTGTGAAGGAAGAAGGTTGTAGGAGTATTAATTTTTAAGTTAAGATAGAGGAAGGGTTGACGGGTTGACGAGAATATCGATGCATTTATTAATGCAGAAAAGAGGAAAGGAGTTGAAGCTTAGGGAGGACGTGCACAAATGAAGCTTGTAGAGATCAGGATGCTAGCAAGCAGTTTTGATGAGGCTTTTCGATACAAATTGAGAGCAAAGGGATAAAACAAAAGGCAATTTTTTAGTAACTCGTGTTCTATTTTTCAGGTTTTCCCATTATACTATACGCTTACTCTTAATACTCAAAAAGGAGAAGCTGATGGAAATCTTGATGGGGAGTTCTAATGATCTTCCTATGGGAAGAAATTCTCAGTTGGGTTCCAAAGTTGCTCTGATTTGTAAATTGAAGTGAGGGGAAATATGGTTTAATTAGCTAATTTTAATGGAGAACACAAAAGCGTTGTTGAGACGTCCAAGAGGAAGCCGAGAAGAGGACCCAGATGTGAAATCAGGGGATCAAGAGGTGCAGTACTGGAATTAGATTACTTGGAAAGAAAGAATGTAGCCAAGAGTCACAGAAGGGAAAGGCAATAGAAAGGAAAACTTCTGGAGTAGAAGAACAGAAAGTGAACAAACTAAGATCATGTGAAGGAAGAGAGAGGGAGAGATGAACGTGAGAAGGCAGGGCAGTAGAAGTACAAGGGAAGCAGTCAAATCCATCATAATTAACAAACAAAAGCATCTGGAGTAGAAGAAGAGAAAGCGAACAAACTAAAATCATGATATGGAAGAGAGACGGAGAGATGAACGTGAGAAGGCAGGGTAGTAGAAGTACAGGGGAGAGCAGACGAATCCATTATATTTAACAAACAAAAGCATCCATAACCCTATGGAAAGGCATAGGTAAGAACTAGAATTGTGACAAAAACATAAAAATAATTAATCAAATCTCCCCCTACTCCTTGGATAGTCATAAATAAAAAATGGTGACTCCATAAGCTAGGTGCCATAACTGTGTTGGCTAGTTCTAGCCTTGAGAAAATTTGCTATATATGTATCCATCAAGAGAAAATTTGCTACGCAACATCAAATAACACCCAAGTGATTCTATTTACAATAATACCACCAGAATCTTGAAGAGCAAAACAAACCTGCTAACTTTCATTGCCCATATTTTATTAAATTCTTAATGGTCTGATCGTATTACATGCAAACACATAGGTTCAAAACAGGGAGAGCGGAGGCAGACGGGCAAGCATGGGGCGTTTGAGAACCGGACTTAAAGATAGGGGTAATCAAATTTATCACAATCAACAAACTAAAGCAAGGTTTAAAATTGTGCAATTAGGTATTGAGGTGTTTATTGTTCATGAGGCGAGGTGTAAGCCTCAAGGCGTTTTGATGCTTAAGCCACAAAATCAAAAAATTGTGTTAAGTCAAAATAAATTATAGAAGTAATTTTTTATATAATACTCAAATAATATGTTAAAGGATGACATGTTAATTTTCTATTAAATTATGAAATAACAAATTGACATACATATAAAATAAAAAATTGCACAAGAGATAAAGTTGCAAGTGATAAATTGCGTGAAATAGATTGAAGTACAAATATTATAAGAGCAAAATAATATTAAACATAGGAATGGCATAAAAGTATCATATAATATCAAATTTAACTCCAAATTTCTTATTTATCAGTTTCCGACTCACCCACATAAAATTCTTAAAAGAAACTAAAATAGTTTACAAAAACTTAGAAATCATCTGCACTATCATCACTGAGGAGGTTTTTATTTGAGTCATCATCATAATAAATTAGTCTCTCCCTTATCTCATTCTATGGAGTCCAATGCCTCCCAATTTGCTTCTTTTTATTTATTTCAGTCATCTTCCTATTTATAAATGTTTTTCATTAACATAAAGATGAGATTAATACTCTAAAAATTTTAGAGGTGGTGGTGATGGTGTCCGGGTTTCAAGTGATCCCCGGTAGCGGCTACGACGGTGGTGTGTATGGAGAAAACGAAGGGTTGGAGGTCAAGGCAATAAAGAGGAAGTTGTTGCAGCTTGAGGGTGCATTAAAACGTGATTTGTTCGGGAATTTAGTTTAGGATTCAGATAAGTTTTAATAAAAATATATATAAATTGGGTGAGGCGTAAGCCTCCCGCTAGTGAGGCATGGCGTGCCTCAAGGCGGGCCTCAGTCAAGTTGAGGCGCTAGCCTCGTAAAAAAAGTTTGAGGCATAAGCCTCGATGCGTTCTTCACTGGAATTGCACTGAGGCGGGCCTCAAGACGAGCCTCATATTGCGCAATTTTAAACAATGAACTAAAACATCCATGAGCTTATGGATAATGATTAGGTAACAACTACAATAAATAAAAAGCAAATAACAAAGTTCCCATGAATCCTTGGATAGTCATAAATGAACAAAGTTAACTCCATATTACTTTGCCAACTAGTTCCATCCTTGAGGATCCTTGATGGTTGAAATCAACAAATTAATTTCCAATGCAACATCAAAACCTTACATATTTACAAAATAACATCTAAGTGCTTCTATTTACAATAATACCACCTAAAGTTTGAAGTGCACAACAAAACTACTAGCTTTCATTACCAATGTTTAGTTAAATTCCTAATGATTTGGTTGCATAACACGCAAATACATAGACTTGGCAATTCATTTTAAAAACATATTGTTAGTTTAGTAAATAAAGAACAATTTGATGAAGAACAATTTGATAGAATAAACTTAAATCTCCTGTTTTTAAATAAATAGGCACAATGACATATTGTGGCATTCAATTTGCAAGTCATATTCCATTCAGAGTAGGAGGCATTTTTGTAAGGTAAAAGTCGAATATGCATGCAAAGCATAAAATTAGATGCAACACCATAAATTAAAGAGCTATTTTCACTTCCATTTGCATTTCAAAGCAAAATGGTTTCAGTGAATAATTTGATTAAAAAATCAACGCTTAAAAAAGACAAAAAGCCACATATTTTTAAGGTAGAAATAGAAACCTTAACATAAAAATAACTATGACCTATTTATGTAGAAAATGTAGATGTGCCGAGCTTGGCTAGGTCAATTTTAGAAGGCATTATCACAAAAATAAGAGCAGAGGAAAGACATCAAATATTACAATAGAATGACACAATGGACCATAGGGGACTATGCATGAAGAAGACAAAACTTCCCAAAAGCTACTTCAAATAACTTGCAACACACTTTACATGTGAGAGTTCTCCAAATCACTCCTAAAGGCCGCTTGGGATGAGGAAACCATAAAATGAGAAAAACTGAGAATACTAGATAAAATTTCCTCTTCAAGAGTAAATGGTGAAATGACATATCAACAAAGCTATAAAAATGGACACCAACCTATAATTTATTCTATCATAGTCATCCTTCAATTTCCAACAAATATCATTGTATTCCACAAGCATTAACAAGTCATATTTAAAAGCAACACATTAGAATATTAGAAATTCAAAAACTTGAATACAGAAGTAATATTATCTTTATGAGCGATGCATGCACAAAACAAGAGAAAAATCATTAAAGAGTGAGTAAATTCAAACCTGATAGGCCGGCCCAAAAGCTATTCCTGTGGATTTAATCTGATCCTCTCTCGGTCTGTTCTTCATCAACTCATCCTGCTTCACCTCCACAATCTCTGTAGGAATAGCTGTTCTTCCTCTCTTACCTGCGATTCTCCCAATATCGGGAATCTCCGATGTTGTTGCTCCACTAGAAGCATTGGACCAGCTATCCATGTAACTTCTGTGACCAAAACTGTCCCCATTATCCTGCTCCCACCCAACTGTTGCAGGAATACTTGCATAAGTCGCATCCGCCGAACTAACGGCCGCAGGATTCACTACTCCGCTGGACCAATTTCCATCATCATTCTTGAAATTCTCATAATCACTAACCCCCTGTTCTGCACTAAAACTCGCACAAGCCTCAAAACCAACAGCCATGCCTTGCTCTGCACCATACTCAGAATAGCTAGCAAAACTGCCTACCTCATGCTCTGTTTTCGATCCTTGTGGACAATTTGCAGAAGGATCATCCGTTTGCAAGCTAGATCTCTTCGACGCAGGATCATCCGTTTGCAAGCTAGATCTCCTCGACGCACCGAAGGATTGAGCTGGAGCTATACATAGTGAGTTTTTAGGTGCAGGAAGCATGGAAGAGAGTGCCTTCGGGGTGGATGAAGACGAAGTATCCTTTCTGACCTTTCTTCCCTTTTCCTCCTCATCATCGTCATCAGGATCGAGGGATTTTAGCATGGAAGGATTCAATGGCAGTGTAAAGTGAACGACTCTTTTAAAGTCCGAAGATGGTTTGTTAGAGTGATTTCCGGATAGAGATTTGGGAGCGGGGAGGGAAGAGAAAGTGGAAGAAGTGGAGGTTTTGGGTGGCGGAAGAGAGGAGAAGATAGAGGAAGACTGCGGTTGATTCGGGGGTTTCCCTCCATCAACCTCTCTTTTATAATCATTCAAAGAGTGGTTAGGCAACTGCGATTTGGGTGGGGGAAGAGAAGCGAACAGAGAGGAAGAGGAAGAAGGAGAAGATGAGTTAGAGATTCGGGGAGGAGGAAGGGAGGAGAAGAACGAAGAGGATTTGGGGGGAGGGAGAGCGTTAGAGAAAGAGGAAATCTTGGGATGAGGAATAGCACGAGAAACTTCTTCAGCTTCTCCGTCGTCGTCAGAGGAAGCATAGTTCGCTAACAAGGAATCCATTGTAGATGAGGAACAGAAATTGGTTTCGCGCAAAATGATGCAGAAACCCTTTAGGATACAGAATTTAAGCTGGATTCGAGTTAAATCTTGCCGAACGTAAAAAAATACCTCAAATCTCAAGGCTAAATCCCGAGTTAACGTCGTTTTCCACCTTTTCTCCCTAAATCCTTCCCGTCGTGACTTCCGATCCGACAGGAAGAACGTCGTCTAATGAGGCGCAGAAGCGTCCTTTATTTCAGGAATCAGCGACTCTTTTAAAACTCGGCCTAACGCGAAGCAGCCACAGTCGAACAACGACGAGGAGATCGCGAAGAGGAAAAGCAAACCCTAGACAGGCCTACGACTACAGGAAGACAAGAAGTGTATCGTGCAGGCATTGGCAGAGAAGTTTAGGGGCTGTTTGGTAGAACGTAGGATTTTATTTAAGTAGGATTTTGTAAATCCTCCAAATCTCAGATTTACGAAATTTTGAGGGGTTAAATCTTGAAAACTGTTTGGTAACATTTATGATAATTTCAGTTAAATTCTTTGTGACTGTTTGGCTATAAAGCAGGATTTATCCAAGGGACTCTTACTCTAGGGTCTGGATTTCGTAAATCCCGCAAAATACAGGATTTCCGAAATCTCGGATTTCGCTCGAATTGGCGGAATTTTCCGTCTATCCCGGATTTCACTTGCCGTGAGATTTGGTTTTGCATTTTAGGCCGTTTGGCTGGATTTCGCTCAAATCCGCCTCAAATCAAGCCTAAATCCTGCTACCAAACAGCCCCTTACTATCTACGTACTCAGAATTAATTAACTTAGTTTAATTAGGAGTATAATGCAATTAATTAATATTTAGATTAGTCGTTGATTAAATTAGCTCCTAATTATATTATTTATAATGATTAGTTATAATAATTAAATTTAGATGACCATTTTAATCCTTATCTTATATATATATATATATATATATATATATATATATATATATATATATATATATATATATATATATATATATATATATATATATATATATATATATATATATATATATATATATATATATATATATATGTTGATTAGGCACGAATCTCAAAGTAAAACTAAATTGGAAATTTATAAAATTAAATCGGAGATCATCTGAACTCTGATTTTAGCAAACTTACAGTCGAACTGAACTTCTCGAAAATACGAATTCAACAACACCAAATTCGACTCAATCCGAGCCCAAATAAGTCCAAATCAAAGACCTGAAGCACATTTTGAAGGTTCAAACCATAATTTGGATTACGAAGCAGTTTCCAAACATGACATGCTTATAGTCAAATCAAGTGGCTCGACGAGAGGAATCCAACGAGCCTAAGATTGTTGAATTGTGAAATAATTAAGACATTCAAATGCCAAGTAAATGGTCTAAGATCAAGGGATTTAATATCGATCGTTTATTCAAATCACTCCCAAATTATATTTGATCTTCCTCCTATTTACTGGTGATGCCATTATAAAAAAATTATAAATATACCTATCATTTTTCATAGAAATGGACCCCCAATGTGAGGAAAAAATGAGGCTCAAGCAAGAAAAGAATGAAGAGAGCTCCTTTCCAACAGATTCTTCCTTGACCACTCCACTCGGCAGTTTGCCCAATGTAGGAATTCCACTCGATGCAAAACTTCTGCCCTTCGTCGGACTTTTGTCGAACTTCTACCAGACTCCAAACTTTTGCCTGTCGCTGGACTTTCATCGGATTTCTACCCGAAGCCAAACTTTTGCTCGTCGCCGACTTTCTGCAGACTTCTACCAGACGTCGAATATCCGCCCATCGTTGAACTTCCGGCCTCATTCGCCAACCTACTACGGTCATTCTGATCTCATTCACCAGATAACAGTCTTTCTTACTACTGTCACCCGTCGACTACGGTCCTTCCAACATTGGTTGCTAGAGAACGATCTTTCTGGCAACTATCACCCGCCGACTGCAGTCTTTCCGACCTCTATAGCCAGATTACGGTTATTCAGACTTTCGTCACTAGACCACGGTCTTTTCTAACCACTATCGCCCATCAATTGCGGTCCCTCTCCCACCCAACTACGATCATTCTGACCTCCGTCGCCCGCCAACTATGGTTCTAACAACCAAACATATTTATCAATAGTGATTCTTTCAAGTCTCATCATGTAACACACTCTATATGATGTATATTTGTTACATCAAGCTAAAGCCTTCTCTCAAGGAAGGGCCTCGTTTGTACTCGACTACAAATAATAGTGGATTCATTAACTTGGCTAGACCCTATGATTTTTCTCATTTTCATAGTTTTACACGTAAAAATCTTAGTGTCTCTTATGAATGCCGCACTCACTCTTTTTATCTGTATGCATGCTTTATTTTCGCACAAAGCTATGACACTAAACTTTATATTTCTCTACCACCACAAATATTTCAGGACACAACAATATATATATATATATATATATATATATATATATATATATATATATATATATATATATATATATATATATATATATATATATATATATATATATATATATATAACCATAAGTGCCTACATGATGCAATATATATTTTATATAAAAACATAATTAATATACTATCATGATGAACATATTCAAATAATATATTTTTTGTAGCTCATTACATAAACGAAGCCCATAAAATTAATTAAATTTAAGCTAATTACTGAGTTATATATATATATATATAGAAGTATGAGTTCCTTAGAATAAAATATAATGTAACATATTTGAAATTAGAGAGTGCACGTAGGATGAGAGGAAGCCTTCGCTCTCTGCGCAAATAACTATTAAACCGGCATTTTCCTGACAGCAAAGAGGGAACGGACGTAGGAGAAGGTGGTTGAGGAGAAACGAAACTCGCGGCTGTATAGAGAGGGAGAGAAGGGAAGCGCGATCTCCTTCTCCTCATCCTTTCTCTCTCCATGTTCTCACCTCTCGAGGATTGAGAGAACTATTCTCAGTGGGTTGATAGATAGAGGGAGAAGAGGAAATGGGAACATGGAGGAGGGCTTATGGCGCCCTTAAGGATTCTACAATGGTTGGCCTTGCAAAAGTCAGTAGCGAATTTAAGGCTAGTATATATGATTTCAGGAATGAATCAAATTTTCGCATTTGGTTTATTTTCCTTTCCTTTTTTTGATGTTTGGAATTGTTGAATATGATGAAGGAAGTGGATATTGCCGTTGTGAAGGCGACGAATCACGAAGAATGTCCACCAAAGGAAAGACACGTAAGAAGTGAGTGAGCAATGGTTTCTCCGAAACCTGATTTGGTTTCTCTATCTTATTCGTCTTTTTTTTTTTAATTATTTTTTATTTTTTTATAGGATTTTCACCATTCCTGTTTAGGTTTTTAAAGCTTTTGTTATTATCCTTTCTATCGGATTTTTTGTTGAAGTGCCATTGATCACTTCTTCAATTTTATGAATTTCAGAAATATTTATAGCTACATCTGTTGCTCGACCACGGGCTGACATTGCCTATTGCATATATGCACTTGCAAAGAGGCTGGCAAAGACACGTAATTGGGTGGTATGTTCTAATTTGTTCTGCAGTGAACATTTTAATGTTTTATCCTTTTGATATGGTTAACCATGAATGCAAGTATTGCCTTTGTATAACATATTGTAATTGATTTTATCCTTTTTTTATTGAAGTTTTGCAAAGTAAACTTACAACTGGTTAGAAGTTCTGAAGGCATGTTTCCTTTTATTACGATTGTTGCTTGCTGGATTTGCCTTGATGCTACTTAAGTTTGTTGGTTAAACCACTCCTAGTTTGAAGCGACGTATTGGACATCGATCAATGGACTTGAAATAAGAGGTCAGCACCAACCTGAGGCGTTTTCACCTCAGGAAGAAAATGTAAGAGGACCAGGTTAATTAGTGGACTGGTAGCCAGGTTGCGTAAACTTCTAAGATTAAAAAATGAGGATGCAAATTCTTTGGTCAATTTAGAGGAAGATTTTCTGAGAGAGGATTAAGAAGGGATGAAAGGTATGGAAGGCGGATAGGATTTGGGTAATTTAGGATTTCATTTCATATTCAATGGCAATCATCAAAATTCTAGCACTTGATCTCTTTAGTTAGAGAGGATCCTTGGATTTTTATATTAGGAACCACACAAAACAAAAAATTATATTAACGCTAGATTAATTTAAATACATCCTAATCTATTTATTGTATTGCATCGAAAAGACTACTTAAGGTTGGAAGTTGATGTTGGGAAAGAGAGAGTGTCTCAAACCAAGGACAAGTACAATGAACCACAAATCGACTGCGAAAGAGTTCAATCACCACAAAAGAGCATCATTTTACGTAATTCGACTTAAGTAGACGGACATCCATAGTCAATAGAGATCGAATAATCTGCAAAATGTCAAAAAGAGTAAACAAAGGATTTCACTCATATAAAGCTAGAGATATGGACGAAGATATGATTTTTGCTAAGTGAGACAGAATGCAATAACTTGTTAGAAAGATGAGGGCTAGTGAAGACTGAGATGATGTTATTGCTTCAATCACTCTCTTCCCCTCCATTGCAAGAATTCAAATAATAATTATTCATAGCCATGCCCAAGAACTTTTTCTCATTCTAGAACCAATAATGGCATCACTTCTTCGGTTTTTTCCTTTAGAAAGGAGCCGAAGAACTTTACTTGCAAGCACCAAAAAAAAAAAAAAAAATCTTTCTCAGATGACACTTCTCTTTTTTTGTCTCTTCTTTTTTTGTTTCTTCTTGTTGTGGAATGCTTCAACACAATCCAACCATCTCTTTATATAGGGCTTATACATAGTGGTAGAAAACATGAACTTATTGAAGCTTGACATTAGTAGCCATTATCTTGAAAGTATAAGAATCAATGAATTAGGTTAGTCACCACCTTAAAAAAATTAAATATGAAATGAATTACATGGCCATCACCTTGAAAAATATGTGAATAAATCTTAAGCTGATAGTCATCAATCTTGAAAAATCAATATCAAATCTTATCTAAGATAGCTAATGAAATTGAACTCCATATCTTACAATATCCTATTAGGAGTTTGAATTTCTAATGCTAGCTTAATGTTGTTTGAACACTTCTCTGTGTGACATCTCCATGTAATCAGTCTGAAGATTAACTAAGGCATTGCAATGCCTCAGTCCATTAATAGCAAATTTATCAACTTTGCCTTATTACTCTGTTGCTCTTTTATTTTGATTATTTATCTGTCACATAATGCCCATTTGTCCTTTAGAGGCTCCTTCACAAAAAAATTATTTTTCACTGCTCTTTTAGAATCATCAACAACAGAATTCACAGTAGCTCTCATTTTTCTAATATTTGATGTCATATACTTTGTACTATTCTTGCTTTGTAGCTACAACCATAGTTGTCGAATCCAACACATCACATGTGAAATTGTATTCTACAACACAGAGTCTACTAACTCTATTTGACTTCAAGACACTCAATGCACTCTTATAGATCTTAAGGGCATTAGCATCACAAAAAAATCTATATCCTACAATATAAGAATAATTAAAGATATTAGATTCATCTTCAAATCTAATACATATCTGACTTCAGTTAATGATATACATACACCATCATGTGAATTTAACTTTATAGTGCTAGAACCTCCAATATTGTATATATCTTCATTTCTCATATAAACACATCCACTAAAACTTGGCTTATACATGAAAATATATCTAAATGAGAACAAGCTAAGTCCAAAATTCACTGTTCTTTACACTTGTATATTGAGTAACTAAAAGAGCATCACCAATTTCATAACTTGAAAATTATGCAATAATAGTTGCACCGGTTGACTTATCCGTTATGTGGTCGTTATCTGCTTTTTGCTCTCTTCTTCAAATTAAAATAATTCTTCTTTTTTTGCTCATTCTTCTTATTATAGAAACAAGTGATCTCTTAAATTTATTTTGAAATTACTTATGCCATGATTAAAAGAGAACCATGCTCATAAGATCTTCCTCTAATTTTTCATGAAAACGTCAACCGCTTTTTAATTTTTCTTGAGCTTAAAAGTTTTTCCTCTAGAAAAAAAATGAAATTTTGTCATCCTCGAAGTTTATTGTATCACATCCATATAACATGATATATCTGAAGTGCTTGTAAGAGGGAGATAAAGAGCACAATAATAATAAAGCTTAATCTTCATCATCAATAATCAAATTAATATTTCTTAAATCTCAACTACAACATCAAGCCTTTATCCCACTATGTGGGGTTGGCTACATGAATCATTTTTCTCCATTGTCCTTTTAAGAGTCAAATTCTTATTTAAATATAATTAAAAAAGATAATTTCCAGTACTTTCTTACTAAGTCTTTTTAGATCTACCTCTATCTTTCTTAGCATAAGTCATATCTAATGCATCTACTCTCCTAACCGAGTCATTAGAAGGCCAACATTTTATGTGTCCACACCATCTATGGTGATTCTCTCTAATCTTATCTACCATTGAAGCTACACCGTTGTTGATAAGTCCCAAGTCCTGAATGAGAAAAATAGAGGGTTGCATTAGATAGTCAAGTGCTACCGTAAAACTTTTTGAACAATAATGACAGGTATCATTTATAATACATTGTGTTAATATTTCTCAAATTCTGAATGATGAAATTAAATTCATTCAAATGTGATTTAGGCTTCGTTTGAGCAGCTTTTTTACTACTTTCTAAAGCATATTTTTAATACAAAAATTTATTGAATGAGAAGTTTTTGTATTAAAAAGCTATTTTAGAAAGCAATAAGAAAGTTGTCCCAAACAAAGCTTTAATAGACATCCCTTCTTGGATGAGAAGTAAATAAAGTCTCTACCTTTAATAAAATTATTAGAGAGGCTTTAGGTCATGTATAAAGACTCCAACTTAAGCCATAAATCTTTTGCAATTGTCTCCTCTAAGATTTCTATCTAGCCTCATCCACCAAACCTAACTAAATCGCTGAGGTAGCTTTCCCATTCATCTTTGCCTTGTCTTCTTCTCTCATATTTTAAGCATTTGGTTGTACCTTATGAGAGCTTTTACAAGTCTTTACTTGACAAGTACATAACAAATTTTGGTTCTTCAAAAAGTGAAACTCTTGGAGCCATCAATTTCTCTATCTTGAACTTATAGCCACCATACTTCTCATAACCTTGCTATGATACTAATTTTTTTAGAAAAAGAGTGCATCTCAACCAAGGATAGATTACGATGACCATAAAGAAACTAAAAAGAGATCAAGAATCACAAAAGGAAACACCAAAATTTATATGATTTAGATTAAGTAAGCCTACACACAATCTCTCAAAGTTCTAGTAATCCTCCAAACTTCTAAGAGAGTGCACAAAGAATTACACTTCATACAAAGTTAGTTGATATGAACAAAGATATCAGTTTATTTAATTGAGAGAGAATGCATTCATGTGCTATGAAGACGAGGACTAGCAAAGAAGGAGATGATGAAGTTACTCTAAGCACTTTCTTTTAAGGCCGCACTCGAATCGAGTTGAGCCGAGCATGTGCTTGTTTATCGTTGAGTTCATTTATTATCAACTTGTTCAATCTCGATTTGAGTTTTTTTGATCGTGTTGATGCTTGATTCGTTTAAATTAGTGGATGTTCATGTTGGTTCATATTCAATTCGATTCGTGCTTATCGAACTTTAAACAAATGAGCTTTATCGAGCTCTACTTCAAGATGTTCATTACCTTAGCAAATGAGCCTTTTTGAGTCTGCTAACAAACAATACATTGAGCTTGCTTTTGAACATATCTAGCGAGCCTATTCATGAGCATATCTAGCTAGTATTTTCAAAGTACTAAACGAACCTATTCGTGAACATATGTAAAAAAGGATTTTATAACTATCAAGCAAGTCCATTCACGAATATATCTAACAAGTATTTTCAAGCTATCAAAAGAGTCTGTAAAATATAACTCAATAATATTATAAAATAAAAAGAATTGTTATTAAATTATATGTAACATCAATTTAGTAGATATTAATAATTTATTTTAATTAATATATACTATAATATTAATTAATTTAAAATTTGTTATTTAGTAATTATTATATCATTCAATTATAGTAAATATAAATATTTATATTAAGTATGTTCATCGTTTTTATAATCAAACATTAATCTAGTTTTTGATAAGCTTATGCACAAGCTCACGAGCTTTAAACGATGTTATTCTTGAACATAAATGAGTATAACACATAGTTGTTTAAGTTTGTTTTTTTATGCATCGAGTTTTTTAAAAATGTTCAAGCTTATTTGCTTAATTAAATGATCACGAATGAGCTTTAATCGAGTCGAGCCGTGAGTAGCATGTCGAAAGATTGACTTGTTTGCATCCCTAGTCTCTTTCTCTCTATTGGAAGAATTCAAATAAGAACTTTTCTTTTCCATGACCAAGATTTTTTCACTGGGTAAAACAAAAAAATGAAACACTTCTTTCTTCTTGAAGAAGCCGAAGAACTCCACTTGAAAATACTCAAAAAAATAAAAAATTCTACCTTTCTTTCTTGGACAAAAACTTTCTCCCCTAATTTTATCTCTCTCCTTTTCTTTGTTGCTTCTTGCTATGGAATGTTTCAACACAACACAACCATCTTTTTATATAGTTCTTAGATATGGTAGATGGTAACCTTGAATTTAATAAAGCTTGACTTTGGTGGCTATGATTTTGAAAAAATAAATGTTAATTAATTAATCTTGAATCAAGCAAACCACCATTTTGAAAAAATCAAGTATGAATTGAATTATGAACATGATCTTGAAGCTTGAGTGATCACCCTATGCTATAATTTATGTAAGCCTAAATTAAATGATTAGATAACATTAAGTAGCTATATAATCTAATTAAATACTTATTATATTTTTAAAATAGTAAATGCCTCACTATGAACCATGCATTGTTGCTTCATGACATTTTTGTGCTATGTGGGCTATTTGTTATTAACAAATATGATATAACCTAGCTTTTATCCTCTTTTGGTTTATACCCCCGAACTAAAAGAATAATTGATGTAGATATGCAAAAATACTTGATTAGAGAAAATAAGTTTAAGAGCGATAATAAATGCTCCAAATTTTTTTTTAATGAATAATATAACATTTCTATAAGATATAGAAGATAATTAATGGGGTTTGTGTTCAACTATAAAGTCGAAATTGATTTTTTATATGTTTTCAACTTATAGACTATATATTTCATTTTCCTATTTATATTGATATTAGATCAGGTCTTACATTCATCAATTAATTAACTATACTGGATTAGTAGAATAAGCCATCTTCACTATTTAATATAACGAAAAAAAAAACTATTACTTTTTTATAAAAAGTTCTAAAAATTCTAGTTCTGCACAGAAATTTGCATTTAGGATGGCTACTTTACATCTCTGCACATTTCATTCTATTAATTAAGTAATTTAATTTTGATGAAATTTCACAGGTTGCAGTCAAAACATTGATAGTGATTCACAGAATTTTGCGAGAAGGTGACCCTACATTTAAAGAGGAGCTCTTGAACTATTCGCATAAGGGACAAATTTTACAAATTTCCAATTTCAAGGATGACTCGAGTCCTTTTGGTATAAATTTCTATTGAAGATTGTACAGAAAGCAATAATTATTATCAAATTACAAAGAAATTGCTTGCCCATAGGAGCTGTTTTATTAATTGCAAATCAAAGCATAGTAAAATAAATTTGATAGATTAGACTCTATTTACTTTGAACAGGTTTATAAATAAAATAAAGTATGGCGTAACAAATTATAATATATCAACTTTTCTTTGAAAAAAAAAGAAGATTTAATTAAACTTTTGCGTTAAAATGGTTCAATTGTCTCAGGGAGTTCTCTTCATTTTTGTTTTGTGTATGTTTTAAAAACATTTTTTCTATAAAATTTGAATTTCAAGATGGGCATTAATTAAGAATGCGAGGCCTTATTACTCATGTTTTAGCATATTTGTAAAAGCTATTTTGAATAACAATGTGCAAATATTTCACTATTTTTTGACAGAATAGCCTCATAATAATTGTATTTTTAATTGCTTTGAAATTCCTTAATTTTTTTTTCTCTTCTAGCTTGGGATTGCTCTGCGTGGGTTCGTACATACGCACTCTTTTTAGAAGAAAGACTTGAATGCTTTGGAGTTTTAAAATATGACATCGAGGCGGAGCGTTTGATGAAAAATGCGCAAGGTTCTGCCAAGGTAACATCTACATATACACACACACACATATCTCATAAGTTAATTTTTTTTTTTAACATGATGTGTTCTACTTTCAACTTGGTTTCAACCCCATGTTGGAAACTTTGTAGGGACATACTAGAACTAGAACTTTATCTTGCCCAGATCTGCTAGAGCAAATGCCCGCCTTACAACAGCTATTGCATCGGCTTGTAGGATGCCAGGTAGGGATTTATGCTGTGAAAAGATAGCATAACAACTAATCTTACGTAGAAAAGGGAATTAACCATTGCGCATTATTAACTATACTAATATCTTCATCCAACTAAATCCATCTTGATTGTTTTATAGCCAGAAGGATCAGCATCTGGAAACAATCTTATACAATATGCATTGGCATTGGTATGTTTTATACTCTACTATCCCTTATTCCTCTTTCTTTCTTTTTTTTTTTTAATATTGGGAAGTTAATGCTTCTAATTCATTTCTCAATATTAGCTATCAATGTTACAAACACTGTTGTTGCTAGGTCCCAAGTCCTAGATGAGAAAAATGGAGGGTTACATTAGTTAGTCGACAACCAGCATAAAACTTGTCAAATAATCACGAACTAAATCCTTTAATACATTTTACTAATGCTAGGGCGTTCCCTGAAAGTGATGTGCTGTGTGTGCGAATTATAGAGGTATTAAGTTAATGTGTCGTACTTTAAAACCTTGGGAGAGAGTCATTGAGCAAATGTTATGATGTGATACTAATTTTTCTCAAAATCAATTTGGATTCATGCCGGGTAGGTCTACTGTGGAAGCTATACCTTTATCGAGAGGTTTGATGGAGAAGTATAGAGAGAATAATGAGGATCTGCTTATGATGTTTATTGATTTAGAAAATGCATATAATAAAGTTTCAAGAAAAGTGCTTTGGAGAGTTCTAGAAAAGAAAGGGGTTAATAATATTTATATTAAAATTATTAAGGATATGTATGTAAGAGTTGTCACTTGTGTTCAAACACAAGATAGTTTGACCAAGCTTTTCTTATTTCAATTTGGATCACATCAAGGGTCAACTTTAAGCTCATATCTTTTTTCTTTAGTTATGGATATTCTTACTAGACATTTGTAAGAGGATGTATCCTGGTGTATGCTTTTTGTTGGTAAGACTAGAGAGGGAGTTGAAAGTAAACTTAAATTATGGAGGTCAACCTTAGAGTCTAAAGGCTTTCATTTGAGTAGATTTAAAATCAAATACATGGCATGTAATTTTAGTAGTAATAGATCTAGTTGAGAGATTGTGACTTTGGGCGATCAAGTCATTAATAAGAGTACACATTTTAGATATCTCGAATCTATTATTCAGTGTGATGATGAAATAGATGAGGATACTATTAGTATAATTCAAGTTGGATAATTGAAGTGGAGGAATGCATCAGGTCTTTTGTGTGATAGATAAGTACCTCTTAAACTTAAAGGGAAAATTCCAAAAGATATTGTTGAGACTTGTAATATTTTATGGCACAAAATTTTGGCCATTAAAATAGAAGCATAACATTAAGTTAAGTGTTGCAAAGATGAGGATGCTCAAGTGGATGAGTGGCTTTACTCTTTAGAGGCAGAATATGAAATGGAACATATACGTGAAAAGGTTGGAGTAGCTCCAGTGACATATAAGATTAGAGAAAGTTGCCCAGGTACAATGTTAAATAAGCAAGGGTTTCCACATCAAGGATGAATGTGGGCAAAGAAGCTAGTCCATTAAAATAGAATTATGATAAAAACTTAGAATATAGATTCTCTTATAAGCAAATTAATAAATTAATAGATATTATGATTTATAGGAAGATAAATATTATATGCATTTAGAAAACTAAATTGGTTGTTGAGAAGATTAAGGAGATGGATAGTTTCATATTCAAACTATGATATTCAAGTAGGAATCGTTATAGAAATGAGATACGTGTGATTATATATAAGAGTTTGAAGGATAATGTAGTAGAAATCAATAGAATTTAAGAAAAAATTATAGCTTTAAAGATTACTATTGTTGCTAAAATTATTAATATCATAAGTGCTTATACTTGTCAAGTAGGTTTGTATATGTGTTCAAAATTAAAATTTTGGAATGATTTAGAAGATTTAATATAAAAGATACCTCTTGAAAAAAATATTTTTTTATGGAGGAGATTTAAATGAAAATGTTGATTGAGAGGTAGAAGATTTTAAAAGTTTTATGGTGGTTATGGGTTTGGAGCAACTAATAAAGATGATGGGACTATATTAGATTTTCTTTTATTTATGATTTTATAATTGCTAACAACTTATTTAATAAAAGAAAGGAATATCTTTTCACTTATAAGAATTAATATAATAAACTCAAATTGATTATTTTCTTATAAGAAAAATAGATCGTTTTGGTTGCAAAAATTATTATGTGATTCCGAATGAAATTTTTTGTACCCAATATCACTTAATAGTTTTAGATTCTAAGATGAATGGGAAAAATGTGAAAAATTAAAGTAAAATATTATCCTAGGATTAATGCGAGCATTTAAATAACACTAATAAAAATATTTTTGAGAGTAAGATTCATGATCTTAAGATTATGACTGAATATGACAAAACTAATGTTATGTAAGAAAAAATAGTTAATGATATTAAAAATATTGCAAATGATGTGCTTGAAGTATCAAAATGAAAAGCTCATAATAATAAAAATAGTTAATAGTGGAATAAAAATGTGCAAGAAAAGATAAAAAATAAAAAGTTTTGTCATAAAAATTAGTTTAGATATAAAAACTCGAAAAATTGAAAAATATATAAAGAGGTATGTAAAAAATCTAATGATGGCAAAAAATATATGTATAAGTTAGCCAAATAAAAAATATTAGAAGTAAGGATTTAGTTCAAGTGAAGTGCATTAAGGGTGAAGTTCAAAAAGTGCTTTTATTAGAGGAGGATATTCAACGGAGTTGAATGTGATATTTTGATAAGCTTTTTAATGAAGATTTTGAGAATAAGATTGACTTTAGTGATTTTAGAATCCTAAATGAAAATATAAATTTATTTTTATCGGCGTATTAGTAAAATCGAAGTTAAAGAAGCTTTAAATAAAATGAAGTGTGGAATGCTGTTGGAAGTTATGATATTCCAATAAAGGTGTGGAAATATTTATGAGATGAAAGAATTTTAAGCTTATGAAACTTTTTCAATATTATTTTGAAGACTAAAAAGATGCTAGATGAGTGAAAAAGGAGTGTGTTGATTCCTATTTTTATGAATAAAGGTGATGCACAAGAGTGTACAAATTATAGATGAATTAAGTTAATGTGTCATACATTAAAACTATGGGAGAGAGTCATTGAGCAAAGCTTACTATGTGAGTAAAAGCTTAAAATAATCCCCCGACTATTGGTAAATGCCCAATTTAGACACAGACTTATATAACGCCTCAATTTAGTTACTCGACTATTAGAAAATATATCAATTTGATTCTAAGGTCAAAAGTAATAGTAATAGTTATTTGTGAGGTCATTTTGGATATTAGGGTGTATTTGAGATTATGTTATTTTTTATACATTGTCATTTATCATATTAAAATAAATATAAAAATTATTTCATTAACTTTCATTAGGATTTGTGATTATTTTAATATGAAAAAATAATAATATAATCTCACGTACACCATAATACTTAAAATGCCCTCACATTTAACCATTAGAATTAGCTTTAACCTCAGGATCAAATTAGGAGATTTTATAATAGTCGGGGGACTAAATTGGGTCATCATGAAAACCTATGATTAAATTGGACATTTATTAATAGTCGGGGGACTATTTTTGGGCATTTACTCTTATAATGTGATACTAATGTTTCCCAAAATCAATTTGGATTCATGCTAGGTAGGTCTATCATGGAAGCTATATATTTATTGAGAGGTTTGATGGAGAAGTATAGAGAGAATAAGGAGGATCTACTTATGATATTTATTGATTTAGAGAAAAAATATGATAAAGTTTCAAGAGAAGGGCTTTCGAGAGTTCTAGAAAAGAAAGTGGTTAATAATGCTAATATTCAAGTCATTAAGGATATGTATGCAGGAGCAGTTGTGTTCAAACACAAGGTGGATTGACAAATTTTTTTCCTATTTCAGTTGGATTACATCAAGGATTAGCTTTATGCTCATATCTTTTTGCTTTAGTTATGGTTGTTCTTAATAGACATTAAAAAAGAAGCATAAAATTAAGTTAAGTGTTGTAGAGATGAGGATGCTCCAGTGATAGGTGACTTTACTCTTAGAGACAAAATGTGAAATGAGCATATACGTGAAAAGGTTGGAGTAGCTTCAGTAGCAAATAAGATCAGAGTGAGTCATCTTAGATAGTTTGACCACATAAAACATCGACCTTATAATGACCCGGTTTGGAGAGTAGAGGTAATAATTTTGACCTATGTTAAGAAAAAGTAGAGGTAGACTTAAATAGTCTTAATTAGAAAATATTAGAAATGATATTTTTTAGTAGGTTTAAATGAGAATTTGACTCTTAACGGACATAATGGAGAAAAAAAATTAATGTAGACAACCCAATGTAGTGGGATTAAGGCTTGATGTTGTTATTGTTGTTGTAGGTGACAAGATTTGATAGTTTTCTTATCATCCAAACTTGTTATAAGAGTTTTCAAGTTTATTTGGATATTCCTATTCGGTTTTGAGAGCTGCAATTTCATCTGTATGCCGTGAAAACTTTTTTCATTTTGTATTGGCTTTTTAGGTTATAAAGGAGAGTTTCAAAATCTATTGTGCAGTTAATGACGGGATCATCAATCTTGTTGATATGGTATAGTAGTTTATTTGCTTAATTTGCTATGCGCTTTTTTATTTGCATCGAAAATTTAGCCCTTTCTTCTGCTACTATTACTTCCAAATTTATGCAGTTCTTCGAGATGTCAAAATATGATGCCATTAAAGCGCTCGAGGTATATAAAAGAGCTGGTAAACAGGTGAAAATTATTGCTTCTAGAGTAAAAAACTATTTCATTAGAAAGTTTTAGGTTTGGCGTTTGCTTTTTAATAAATTTTATAAAGAGTATTTATCGGCTATTCAACTCTTTAACAGGCAGAAAATCTTTCTGATTTCTATGACTTGTGTAAACATTTGGAACTCGCTAGAAATTTTCAGTTTCCAACTCTAAGACAGGTGTCATTCATTAATTACTTGGTTATCTTATTTAAGTTGTAAGATATTTAATGTATATAATTTATTCATAGTTTTCCATATTCTTTACAGCCACCTCCATCATTCCTAGCTACAATGGAAGAGTACATACGTGAAGCTCCATGTATGAGCAACATTTCAACTAAGAATTTGGTGAGTGAAAATAAATTTAACGAGCATATAAACGCTCAAATAGATCATCATAATGTTTTTTTTTTAATAATATGATTGAGATGTTTACCAGAGTAATGAAATCAATCAAGTGCTACAAGATTTATTATTAATTGCAGAACATATTTTTATCAAGTAAATAACCAAAATGGTCCTTAGACTTTTAAAAGTTATTATGATTTTTTTTTTTTGCTTTTGAAGAAGCCAGGAAACAGCTTTCTTGCTATTATCACACTCTAACACATCTTGTCATAAAAAGCCGCTTCTCATCACAGAAAATTTTAAAATCAACTAAAAAAAACTGTAGCCAAATAAAATGGCTGAAGTGTCTAAAAAATATGTAGATGCAAAAGTTGGGTTAAATAGACTTAGAGACCGGCTAAGCCAGTCCAACCAATCATCCCTGCCCCAGCAAGGGAGGGTGGTCTAGCTGGCGGGCAGAAGAGCCCTATGGACCTCACTATTGTGGGTGGCTGACAAGGAGAGAGGGGGGCTCAAAGGGGATTAATTCTACTTTTAATTACTTACAATAGAAAACCAAAATTGGGGGAATTAGGAAGTTTTCGATTTGAATTCAAATTTGGGAGAGAATTAGGAAGGTTTATTTAGGGAAAGATGATAGATTTGAATTCAGATTTGGGAGAGAATTATGATGGTTTATTTAGAAAAAGAGGGCGGATTTGAATTCAAATTTGGGAAGGAATTAAGAATGTCTATTTAGGATTAATTAGGTCGTTTTATTTTCATTATGTGATTTTGTGTTTTACAATAATTTTCTTCGTAGTTGTTCCTAGTGGCGCCTAGGATTTGTGGAGAGTCGATCTACCTCTCGAATAGTAGATTAACTTGTATATTGGTTTGTTGTGCCGATATCTATAAAATTAGCTAATAATCTCATTCTTTCTCGCTGATTTTTGTTGCATTTTCTCTTCAGTTTTACTATTTTTTTAGTTGTGTGGAGATTAAATTCCTATCAAATTGGTATCATAGCATATTTTCTAGGAACTATGATAGCTAAGAAGGTTGATATGTTGGAGAGGCTTGATGGAGAAGTTGAAAATTCGAAATCTGAATTTTGAGAGCAAGTTTCAACAATTGAGGGAAGATTTTCGAATCTAGAAGAGAAGATGAAAAGGATGTTAGAGTTTCAATTGGGTGGCGATCATAGGGTGAGAACGTTGAAGATGTTGATTTTTTAGTGAGAAGATGATTACGGGTGAATTTATCGGATGGAACGATATTTTTTTGTAAATGGGTTGACAGAAGATGAAAAACTCACCGCAGCCACTCTATGTCTAAAGGGGAAGATTCTATCCTAGTACTAGTGGAGAGACTTGCGAGCTTTGATCCAATCATGGAGGGAGTTCAAAGAGTGTCTATTAGAACATTTTTGAACCAGTCGAGAAGGAGGTTTCTATGCACAGTTCTTTACTCTGGTGCAGGAGAGGACGATAATAGAAAAATCTCATTTCCATGTATATGATCACCTCCTAAATCTTCCCTATACATCTCTTTTTTTTTATTTCCCTATACATCTCTTAAAGAAATGAGAAGTTATAATTTGCCAAACCCTAAATTTTCTTTCCAAGAAAAGTCATGATACATAAGAAATAACTTGATTAGAAACTCACCCTCGCCTCCTTGAATCTCCCTCTTCGATTTCCCCTAAGCTCGGCCGCCGGAAACCGTCGTCGGAGCCGCTCACAAAGTCCCCCAGTCGTCTAGCCCGTCCGCCCTCTTCCGCTCTTCCGCTCGGTTCGGCCGCATGAAATAATGGGGACCTAAATTCGGTCCCCTAATAAGAGTGGGAGGAAAGGTTAGGTGCATAAAGTCTTAATTACCAATTGCATGCATTATTTTGTTTTAATTTCAATAAGGGTATTTTAGGTATACTCAAACTTCTATAGTTTTAAACTTTCGATTTAAACAAAATCCAATATAAGTCCTTTATACCGTTTTATTCGAAATTTTGCGTAGAATTTTATAAAATTAATTTCGTCAAAATCCGTCAACTTTGAAAAATTCTCTTAAATTTCGTCGCGATGCATCGAAAAACGTGTGATGTCAAAAGTTGAGATTTTCAGGTTTTACAGTTTCTTTAAGGAATTTATCCTGTTTTTGCCTTTTTTGGAGTAAAGGAGCATCAAGAGACAAACCTCTTAACCAACGAAAAAGAAGAACATGCGGATGCAACAGAGAATACAGAGCTTTCAGTAGATGAGGTAAAAGAACTTGTTGAGGCTATAGAACCATTAGAAAGAATCACTGAGGTCGAACCACCCTTGGAGATTACAACAGATCTTCTGGTAAATTCTTTTGTTCCATGTAAACTATTATATTGTCCCATAATAGGAAGATTGCGATGACTTAGTTCTGTGAGCTTTCAGGGTATTGAAGAGATAAGATCCATTGCTTCAGACATTGAGCAGAAAAATGCATTGGCTCTTTCAATCATCCAGCCAGGTGAGTTTCTTGTTGCACTCTGCACGTCGCACTACACCCAATCTTCCTTTGATTGATCTGTGAACCATATAGCTTAACATAAAAGATCATTTACATAAATCTGATTAAGGTTCTTCAATTTATAAGAACATTTATTCCTAGTTTGCAAACATGGCTCTATTTTTTACTCTACTGCAATTAGTTAGGCTACAAGGACTTCTAGCTTATTACAAGTCATGTTACTCTTCTAATGCTTTTCTTATCTTTGCACAAGTAATTATGATTATTATTTTTATTGGTAGAGGAAGGATTAAGGACAGCAACACTTAAAGATTTACTCAGTAGCGGCTCAGGATGGGAGTTAGCACTGGTGTCCTCCCCGAGTAACAATATCAGCAATGTTGTGGAAAGCAAACTGGTTTGTATTTACAAGGATTTATCCTACTCTTTACAAATTTTATGAAGCTTTAATCTAATTTATAAATTTAAATTCAACTGCTATGAAATATGATTTGTCAAGCATGTGTTGTCTCTTGAAGAATTTATGTTGATTCATTACACAGGTTTCTGGCGGCTAACCGACAATTTAGCTGCCGGAAACTTCGATACCGGATGGCGCCAAGTTGCCGCCGGGCTTTTAGTTTTGCTGCCGCTAATAACTGGCAGTTTCGCTGCAGGAAAGACTGGCGGTTTTTGCGTCGGAATTTTCCAGTGGTTTACCTGCAGTTTTGGGTTCATTAATTTCCGGCTGTTTGAGCCTCCAGAAAACCGCCGGAAAATTTTGCTGTCGAAAATTGGCCGCTGGTTTGCATGTCCTACGCGGTTTATTCTGGCGGTTTATAAACCGTCGGAAAACTGCCGCAAAGTTTCCAAACAGCCGGAAAATACATCAAAAGGGTCGGAAATTATCGCCGATAATGGACAATTTCCTGTAGTGACATAGAGTATCAGTGCCAACACAACTTTATGATCAAGCAAAAATTTCATTAATTAAGGCTAAATCATCTCTGCGAGAATCCAAATAAGAACTATAACATTCTTATTAGGTTGTACTAACAGAAAAAATAGTACCAATTTCCTTCTGCATTTCACTAGCGTTTAAGAAGATTAGCTCACTGCATTTCACCAGCGTTTTTGGAATCTCTCAACATGGGTGGGTGGGAGTTGAACTCCTCCCTTCAACATGGGTGCAATTGTATTACCATTGAAGCTAATTTTTCTGATTGTTTCAGTTGTTTGACCAATAGTTAATTAACAATGATAGTATTATTAACAATAGAAGAATAAGAGAATTTATTAAAACATTTGTCTTGTGCAAACCAGGCAGGAGGTTTTGATAAGCTGTTACTAGATAGCTTATATGATGATGCATCAAGAAGACAACAAATTTCTGGAGACAACTCCGTTGGTTGTTCGAATGTCAATTCATTCGAGCCGAGTAATCCATTCACTATGCCGAGCGGCCTTAGACCTCCTACCGATGTTCAAATGACTCTAATGGCACAACAGCAACAACAACAATATTATCACCACCACCACCACCAACAACAACTATATTATCAGCAGCAACAAATGTCTCAGCACTACCAACAACAACAACAAATGATGATGGTGCCATATGGCTATCGAACGGAGAATCATCACTTGCAAGCAGGTCAAACAAATCCTTTTGCTGTTCCATTCACCGAGTACTCACAAAATGCTCCATCACAAGGCAATTCAAGTTTGATTTGAGTGAACTGATTTCTTCCCCTCATTATACGTACATTTCCAGTCTTATTTGGAAACTATTTGTGAACATTCTGATCTGTCTAACTTAGTTTTATTAGTTCATGGAGAGGATACCAATTTCACACTGATGTTGCTTGTATAATGAAAGCTAGATGTATATTGCATTTTAATTTTCTGGTGATTTGCACTGCAGCAGATGTATAAAATAAAAATAAAAATTATTGGGATGTGATCCAAAAAGCTTGATCTGACTTTCCGATGTAAATACATACGATTTGTATGAATGCAGTAAGGTTTGCGAGCATATGGTTATTTTATGTGTATAATTGAAGGCTTACTTTAATGCTGTACATTATGATTTTTGTAATAGATGCTTTTGGCTTTAGGCATCACTTTAATAGAGTGGTAATCCAAATGTTGTATGTTATGATTTGTTTCCTAGTTTAGTTAATTTTAGGTTATAAACTTGAGGAGGAGGATTGGAAATGGAAAGAGGTACTTGTGAATGGCTTATTTTGCTTTATTTCTAATGATATATTGTTAAAAATAGTCTCAGTTAGGCATGAATCTCGAGATATATTTGAATAAGAAAGTTTCAAGATCAAATTTGGGACTGTTTGGATATTGATTTTAGTAAATTTGTAGTTGAATTAAATATAATCAAATATATCAGTGAGACGAATCTAACAATACTAAAATTGATCTAATCTGAACCTAAATGGGTCAAAATCAAAGATATGAAGTATAGTTGAAAACTTCAAAATATTAATTGAATGATATTTTTTTTTTCGAATTTGGCATACTAATGATTGAATTGAGCGGCTCGATAAGATGAAATCAATGATCCCAAAATTGATTGATTCTGATATCATTTAGGCACATAAATGCTAAGAGAATGATCTATGATTGAGGTAATTAGTACAAGCCATTTGATGGAGTGCTTCAAATTTGCTCATAAGTTTTTTTTCATATTTATAGAACATCTCTCTTACAATATATAAATAAACCTTTAATTTTTTGCATGAGAGAGACCTTTGGCTAGAGATTGGAAAGAGCTCTAAGGCTTCAAGAATCATAGACCTCTCTCGAGCACCACTGCCTGCAAACTTTTGTTGCCACTGGACTTTTGCTCGACCAAGCATTACTGGACCTTGAACCATTTGCCAATTGCCAAACCTTCTACCAACAACTGTCATCGGAATTCCGACCTGCTGGCTGTCCTAGGACCTCCCCTAGTTGTTTCCACTGGACCTCCCCTAGTTGCTTTAGTCGGACCTCCATTAGGTTGCCATTGCTGGGCCTCTTTTGGGTCGTCGCCTCAAGACCTCCATTTAACCATCACCAGTGCTTACCATATCTCTGCTCTACCACAGCTGCTGTGTAATATCAAGATCTGCTCCAGGATCGTCCAGGACGATCTGGGATCGTCCTGGGACGATCAGTTGAGAAATAGCTCCAGAATTTGCCCAGATTTGCTCCAGGTGATTTCCTGTAGGCATCGTCCAGGCCGATTAGAGATATCGGCCAGGCCGATTGGTACTGTAGAAAATATCGGCCAGACAACAGCCCTGAGAGCTATCCAGGACGATCCTTTTGGTCGGATCGTCCCGGGACGATCTGGCGATCGGCCAGGCCGATCTGAAGATGATTTAAGGGAAATCAGCTCATTTGAAGAGAGAGAAAAATATTTTAAAAATATCTGATTTTCGATCTGAGGAGAGAGAAAAAGAAGAAATTTGGAAAAGTTGATTTCGGGAAGACGCGGAGCCGTTTTCGTTCGAAGAGACTGTTCAGGAAATTGCTGTGCACGAGGTAAGGCACATTCCACCTTTCTCAATTTTCAGAACCGTCGAGTTTGGCGGTATTATCTGTCCGGAATTGATTTTTGTTTGTGATTTTCGTCCGTATCTTTTGATTGGTTCAGTTTTTACCGCGTAACTTTTTGTATATCGTTGCCGTGCCGGGTGTGCACGTTTTGACTATATTTTGAAGATTTTTGTCCGGGTATTTTTGATTCGAATGTGTTTTTAGTCGACTGGATTTTTCTGTGAAATTGTAAATTATCTGTGTAGTAGAATAAAGGTTCTGAAATGTTGATATCTGTATTCTGTGCGAATTTGGTGAAATTTGATTTTCAGGAAAATTGTGTAAATTCTGTATACTGCCGTTGTGCTGCCCGATTTTTGGGTAATTTCTAATTTGTCCGGATTTTCTCTGAATTGATATGCTATCTGTATATGCTATGAAAAGGGAGTTATAAGGGGCCTGGATCCTATGAGATTCAGTTAGTGTCTGAGAAATCTGAAATAAGCTCAATATGAAATCTGATATCTGTTCTATTCCGGATACGAGGAAAATCTGTTTAGGTGCTATATGCACTATATATGTATTCTGGTGCTATAAGCACATCTGATCTGTTCTGGTGCCGTGAGCATAAAAGGGAGGCATAAGGGGCCTGGATCCTATGAGATTCAGTCAGTGTCAGGGAATTTAGCTATTAATTAAATATTTGATATCTGCTATATGATTCTGATATGATTTGTTCTGTTCCGACATGATCTGTACGATTCTGATTCTGTTGATCTGATATGTCTGATCTGTTATGTTTCTGATTTGATACGACTTCTGTTTTCGTACAGTTCTGTTTGATTTGATATCTGTCCGATTCCGTTCTGATTTATGTACGGATTTGTCTGATGTTTTGGTTTTGCGATTCTGAGGATTTTGATTGGAGGTTTTTTGCTTTACTGAGCTGTTGAGGTCACCCTTGCTTTCTGGTGGTTTTCAGGTTCTGGGAAAGGGAAGGAAGTCCAGGATTAGTTCAGAGTCTGATCAGTATAGGTACTTTTGTACTTTTGATTTTTGTACAGTCATGGCTTTTCTGTTCTGTCTTTCTTTCTGTCTAAAAGCCATGTACTGTATTTGTAAATGATTATTTTGAGGAAATGAAATCAGATAGATCTTTTGTTCCGCTGCATTTGATGTTTTTAGTAGCTCTGTATTTTATTGTGTTGTTTAGAATAATTTGGAAGATTCAGTTCTGAACCAAATTCCAAAGCTAGATCCTGGTTAGTGTCTCTCTCGTCGCGGCCCGGTGCGAACGGGATTCGTCTCGTCTCGGGTCGGGTCGTGACAAGCTTTTTTGGTATCAGAGCAATGGTTTTGGAATTTGGAAATTATGTGAAACAGAGCTATATGAAGTGATCAGTAAGTCTGTCTGGGGGGTAGTTTTGGTTGGTTCGGCTTTTTATTGTGTTGTTTTTGTGATAGTTTTCCGGATTTTCTGGATTTTTCTGTATGGATCAGCCAGACCCAGACATGACAGATGGGCAGAGTGCCGATCAGGCAGCACCAGTGGGGAGTACAGCCCCAGTGGTCGGTGCTGATACGCTTTCTCAGTTTGCTTCACTCGTTGCTTAGATGATGAGCGAGACTCAGAGTAGAGCTTCTACTGTCAGATCTGATGACCTGGATAGACATTTACAGTTGTTTTTGAGGTTGAAACCTCCGAGATTTGAGGGCGCTGTTGAGCCCAGAGCAGCCGAGGAGTGGCTGAGGAGATTGGAGAAGACCTTTGACGGAATGCAGTGTCCGTCAGACAGGAAGGTTCCGTTAGCTGTTTTTCTATTGGACGGAGAGGCTGAGCACTGGTGGGAAGGCCAGCAGGCAGCCAGATTTCAGGGCAGACTGAACTCTTTGATTACCTGGGAAGAGTTCACTGAGGTATTTCGAGATTGGTTTGTTCCCCCTTCTGCACGACAGCAGATGCAGGAGAACTTTCTGAGGCTTGTTCATGGGAGCAAGACGGTGATGCAGTACGAGGCTGAGTTTACTGCATTAGCCAGGTACGCTCCGCAGCTGGTTAGCACTTCTGCTGAGAGGTGTTATAGATTTCTGAGGGGATTGCGAGATACCTTGAGACAGCCCCTGATACCGTTCCGGATCACCGATTTCTCTGAGCTTGTGGAGCGAGCTCGACTGATAGAGAACGATCTGATGGCTACTCAGCAGCGGTGGACTGCGAGTAGGAAGAGGTTTGGAGGCGAGGCATCTGACAGTGGTTCCTCTGGGAAGAGGAGATTTGTTTCTGGTTATGGATATGGAGATTTCAGGAGGAGCGGAGGGTCGTCTGGTACTGCTACCAGTACGACGAGTTCTGGATCAGTCAGTTCGGCACCTGTGTGCCAGAACTGTGGACGACGACACTTTGGCCAGTGCTACAGGATGGCTGGTCTGTGCTTCCGATGTGGTCAGTCAGGACATTGGATTGCAGAGTGTCCACAGATGGGATTTGATCAGCGATTTGAGGGCTTCGTCAGACCTGTTGGTTCAGCAGCAGGAAGACCGAGGACTGTTCCTCCACGCCCTGAGGGATTTGCTGGTAGAGGTGGTGGTTCTAGTTCTACACCACGGAGACCACCTACTGTTCAGAGGGAGCAGAGTAGTTCTGTTGCTTCAGCCCCTATTCCAGTTCAGCCACGAGTTTACAGCTTGAGTCAGCAGGAGGCTCGAGATGCTCCCGATGTTGTGACAGGTACGATTTACATTTCTGATCAGCCCTGTCGTGTTTTGTTTGACTCTGGAGCGAGTCATTCTATTCTGTCCGAGCACTGTTTTGAGATTTTACATTTGGATTCGATGGTTTTACCGGTTTCTTTGTCTGTGATTTTACCGGCTGGGAATTCTTTGATTGCTCGACAATTTTGTTTGTGTGAGATTGAGATTTCTGGCAAGAAGTGGAAATCAAGTTTGATTCGGTTGCCGATTTCTTCGTATGATGTGATTCTGGGCATGGATTGGCTGAGTCAGTATGAAGCCCAGATAGACTGTCTGAAGAAGCAAGTGAGTTTGCTTATGGCTGGAGAGAGGATTATATTTCAGGGATTACGAGATGTCCTCTCCAGTCTGATTTCTGTGTTGGAAGTGAGCAGGATGTGGAAGAAGGGATGTCCAGTATTTTTGGCTTTGGTGCGGGATCTGAACCTTGAGGTTGGTTCTGTTTCTGAGATCCCAGTGGTACGGGAATTTGTTGATGTTTTTCCTGAGGAGTTGGTTGGTTTACCTCCGGATAGAGATGTGGAGTTCTCTATCGATGTTTTTCCGGGTACCGCTCCGATATCGAAAGCTCCGTACAGGATGGCACCAAAAGAACTTTTTGAGTTGAAAGTTCAGCTTCAGAAGTTGGTTGACAGAGGTTTTGTGCGTCCTAGTGTTTCGCCCTGGGGAGCACCTGTTCTGTTTGTGAAGAAGAAGGACGGTACACTCCGTATGTGTATTGATTACAGAGATTTGAACAAGGTCACGATCAAGAACAAGTATCCTTTGCCTCGGATTGACGACTTGTTTGATCAGCTTTCCGGATCTTCAGTATTTTCGAAGATTGACTTGCGATCCGGATATTATCAGGTGAAGGTGAAGGAAGTTGATGTTGTGAAGACAGCTTTCAGTACTCGGTACGGGCACTACGAGTTTTTGGTTATGCCTTTTGGGGTAACCAATGCGCCTGCTATTTTCATGGATCTGATGAACCGAGTATTCAGGGAGTATTTGGATCAGTTTGTGATCGTCTTCATTGACGATATTCTGGTATATTCTGCATCTGAGGATGAACATGCCAGACATTTGAGGATTGTGTTGGAGACTTTGAGGAGGCATCAGCTGTATGCCAAGTTCTCCAAGTGTGAATTCTGGCTGAAGAGCATTTCTTTTCTAGGGCATGTGATTAGCAGAGAAGGCATTTCTGTAGATCCCCAGAAGATTCAGGCAGTTGCTGATTGGCCAAGGCCGACTACGGTATTTGAGGTACGTAGTTTCTTGGGCATGGCCGGGTATTATAGGAAATTTGTGAAAGGATTTTCACAGATTTCGACGCCTCTGATGAGACTGACTCAGAAGTCAGTACCTTTTGTTTGGACACCGGAGTGTGAGGCGAGTTTTCAACGATTGAAGGATTGTCTGACTTCAGCTCCAGTACTCGCACTTCCGTCAGGTACGGAAGGTTTTCAGGTGTTCAGTGATGCTTCACTGAAAGGACTGGGTTGTGTCCTGATGCAGCATGGTCAGGTAATTGCTTATGCTTCGAGACAGTTAAAACCACATGAGAAGAATTACCCGACACATGATTTGGAGTTAGCTGCTGTAGTGTTTGCTTTGAAGATTTGGCGTCATTATCTGTATGGCGTCAGATGTGAGATCTTTACTGATCATAAGAGCCTAAAGTTCATTTTAACTCAGAAGGATCTGAATTTGAGGCAGAGAAGGTGGCTCGAGTTGATCAAGGATTATGATTTGACTATTCAGTATCAGCCTGGGAAGGCGAATGTGGTAGCAGATGCTCTGAGCAGGAAGTCTTCTGGATTATCAGGTATTCAGCTTACTTGTGATGAGTTCCTGATTCGTGATTTGGAGCGATTGCAGTTGGAGGTGATTTCCTCCAGTGGTTTGGAGTTAGCTCAGATGAGTATTCAGTCTACTATGGAAACAAGGATTCAAGAAGCCCAGAAGTCAGATTCTGATTATTCGAAGTTGATTGCTCAGATTGGATCTGGTAAGACTCCTGAACTTCGAATTTCTGATTCTGGTGCTATTTTCTGTAAGAACAGGTTGTGGGTACCTGTGTTTGGAGATTTGAGGCAGGAGATTATGTACGAATCTCATCATTCAGGCTACACGGTACATCCAGGCAGTGGTAAGATGTACGCTGATATGAAACTTTTGTTTTGGTGGCCTGGAATAAAGAAAGATGTGGCAGAGTTTGTGTCGAGATGCGAAGCCTGTCAGTTGGTGAAGGCAGAGCATCAGCGACCAGGTGGACTGTTGCAGTCGTTGCCTATCCCTGAGTGGAAATGAGAGGAGGTAACGATGGACTTTGCGATGGGTTTCCCTCGATCTAGACAAGGGCACGACGCCATTTGGGTGGTTGTAGATCGATTGACAAAATCCGCCCATTTTCTTCCGATCAGACAGACGGATTCAGTTGATCGCTTGGCACAGATATATGTGAAGGAGATAGTCAGATTGCACGGTGTGCCTCGTGTGATCGTATCTGATCGAGATGGACGTTTTACTTCCAGACTTTGGAAAGGCATTCAGCAAGGCTTGGGTACGAAACTGCATTTCAGTACAGCCTTTCATCCTCAGACCGACGGACAGTCTGAGAGGACTATTCAGGTGTTGGAAGACCTGTTGAGACTTTGTGTTCTGGACTTTAGCGGAAGCTGGGAGGATCATATTCCGCTGATTGAGTTTGCTTATAACAACAGTTTTCAGTCCAGTATCGGTATGGCACCGTACGAGGCTCTGTATGACAGGAAGTGCCGTACTCCTTTGACTCTGACGGAGGTCGGAGATAGACTGGCTTTGGGGGCCACTTTTGCTGATGAAACTGCTCAGAAGATCAGTTTGATAAGAGAAAGATTGAAAGATGCTCAAGATCGACAGCAAAAGTATTACAATCAGAAGCACAGGTTTGTCGAGTTTCAAGTTGGTGACTTTGTGTATGTCAAAGTCAGCCCGATGAAGGGTGTGAGCAGATTTGGTCAGGTGAGCAAGCTTAGTCCAAGGTATGTTGGACCTTTTGAAATTTTGAAAAGGATTGGAAAAGCTGCTTACAGATTGATGCTTTCTGATTCTATGCCTGATGTGCATAACGTGTTTCACGTATCCACTCTGAGGAAGTGGGTATCCGACTCTGGGAAGAAGGTATCTGCTGATGAGGTTGAGATTCAAGAGAATCTGGCGTACAAGGAAGAGCCAGAGTTGATTTTGGCGTACGACGTCCAAAAGTTAAGAAATAAACAGATTCCGATGGTTAAAGTCCAGTGGAAGCACCGGACTGCACGGGAAGCGACTTGGGAGAAGGAGTCTGACATGAGACAGTCGTACCCGTACTTGTTTTGACTGAGTTTGGATTCGTTAATGTCGAGGATGACATTTTTTTGAGTTGGGGAGATTGTAATATCAAGATCTCCTCCAGGATCGTCCAGGACGATCTGGGATCGTCCTGGGACGATCAGTTGAGAAACAGCTCCAGAATTTGCCCAGATTTGCTCCAGGTGATTTCCTGTAGGCATCGTCCAGGCCGATTAGAGATATCGGCCAGGCCGATTGGTACTGTAGAAAATATCGGCCAGACAACAGCCCTGGGAGCTATCCAGGACGATCCTTTTGGTCGGATCGTCCCGGGACGATCTGGCGATCGGCCAGGCCGATCTGAAGATGATTTAAGGGAAATCAGCTCATTTGAAGAGAGAGAAAAATATTTTAAAAATATCTGATTTTCGATCTGAGGAGAGAGAAAAAGAAGAAATTTGGAAAAGTTGATTTCGGGAAGACGCGGAGCCGTTTTCGTTCGAAGAGACTGTTCAGGAAATTGCTGTGCACGAGGTAAGGCATATTCCACCTTTCTCAATTTTCAGAACCGTCGAGTTTGGCGGTATTATCTGTCTGGAATTGATTTTTGTTTGTGATTTTCGTCCATATCTTTTGATTGGTTCAGTTTTTACCGCGTAACTTTTTGTATATCGTTGCCGTGCCGGGTGTGCACGTTTTGACTATATTTTGAAGATTTTTGTCCGGGTATTTTTGATTCGACTGTGTTTTTAGTCGACTGGATTTTTCTGTGAAATTGGAAATTATCTGTGTAGTAGAATAAAGGTTCTGAAATGTTGATATCTGTATTCTGTGCGAATTTGGTGAAATTTGATTTTCAGGAAAATTGTGTAAATTCTGTATACTGCCGTTGTGCTGCCCGATTTTTAGGTAATTTCTGATTTGTCCGGATTTTCTCTGAATTGATATGCTATCTGTATATGCTATGAAAAGGGAGTTATAAGGGGCCTGGATCCTATGAGATTCAGTTAGTGTCTGGGAAATCTGAAATAAGCTCAATATGAAATCTGATATCTGTTCTTTTCCGGATCCGAGGAAAATCTGTTTAGGTGCTATATGCACTATATATGTATTCTGGTGCTATAAGTACATCTGATCTGTTCTGGTGCCGTGAGCACAAAAGGGAGGCATAAGGGGCCTGGATCCTATAAGATTCAGTCAGTGTCAGGGAATTTAGCTATTAATTAAATATCTGATATCTGCTATATGATTCTGATATGATTTGTTCTGTTCCGACATGATCTGTACGATTCTGATTCTGTTGATCTGATATGTCTGATCTGTTCTGTTTCTGATTTGATACGACTTCTGTTTCCGTACAGTTCTGTTTGATTTGATATCTGTCCGATTCCGTTCTGATTTCTGTACGGATTTGTCTGATGTTTTGGTTTTGCGATTCTGAGGATTTTGATTGGAGGTTTGTTGCTTTACTGAGCTGTTGAGCTCACCCTTGCTTTCTGGTGGTTTTCAGGTTCTGGGAAAGGGAAGGAAGTCCAGGATTAGTTCAGAGTCTGATCAGTATAGGTACTTTTGTACTTTTGATTTTTGTACAGTCATGGCTTTTCTGTTCTGTCTTTCTTTCTGTCTAAAAGCCATATACTATATTTGTAAATGATTATTTTGAGGAAATGAAATCAGATAGATCTTTTGTTCCGCTGCATTTGATGTTTTTAGTAGCTCTGTATTTTATTGTGTTGTTTAGAATAATTTGGAAGATTCAGTTCTGAACCAAATTCCAAAGCTAGATCCTGGTTAGTGTCTCTCTCGTCGCGGCCCGGTGCGAACAGGATTCGTCTCATCTCGGGTCGGGTCGTTACATGCTGAACCTCTAACTGACCAACAACCCTCATTGGACTTCCACCCTATCATTGACTTCACCAGCTAATCGTCGTGGTCACCGTCAGATCTTTGCTCGACCGGCCACTATTGGACCTCTGCCCACATCATAGTGTTCATCGTCCAGCTGCCATCAGACAACCGTCACTCGACCTCCATCATCCACCCTTACTGAAATCGGATCTCCCCAATTAAACCACTACCATCAACTTAAAGTCATTTAGCCCCGAGCACCCATGCAAACTTAGATCGATTATCCATACCATTGTAATTTCATTATTTTCAAGTTATTGACGGGCCAATCTTTGTAACTTTTATAAATAGCGAAATCTTTTCACTTAGGCAAGACGCCGTGATTTTTCCCATTTCGGGATTTCCACATAAAAAAATTTCTAGTGTTCCCAAGCTCCCTTATTTATCTATTTGTGTGATGGACATTCATGCATCATTGGACGTAAAACTCTATCACTCTACTACCATGAATCTACCAGCCTGCAACAATTTCCTTTGGACAAGCTCATGATTTGGCTCAATTATAGTTCATAATTATTTGATTAAGTAATCAATCAGGTTTAATATTTGTTTTTTTAATACTTGATGGTTAAATAAATAAGCTTAAAAGCTATTTATTTGACTCGTTTATGTTTAAAAATAATATTATTTAAAGCTAGTGAACAAGCTCAATATAAAACTCGTTAAAATGATCAATACATAGCTCGTGAATAAATTAGTTAACAAACTCAATTAATGTTTGATATAAAGCCCGGTTAAGTCTCGTTATAAAAATGATAAATAAGCTAATATGATTAATAGGTATTTGTTCATATTTACTAAATTATTTGTTTCGAGTGTTCATTAAGAAGCTCATTCATTAAAAGTATTATTTTCTAAGCTAGACAAGCTACTTGTTTTAAGCTAAAAAATGCTTGATAGGCTGGATCATCTATGGTCTCCAGAAAGCTCGCTAGATATGTTCATTTAAGGACTTGACAATGCTTGATATAATTATTTATTAGTAAGTTTGATAAGGTTTGTTCGTTAAGCTAATGAATATCCCTAAAATAAAGATCGTTATTAGCTCCACAAGACTCATATATTGTTTTATATGAGCCGCTCATTTAAAGTTCAATAAACATAATATAAGCCTAACATTGTCGAACACAAACCAAATTTGAACATTTACCATTTTAAACAATCTAAGTTTGAACAAAAATAGAAAAGCTTGAATTGAGCTTGAATTGAGTTGACAATAAATGAGTTCAAATATAAATAAATACTTGTTTAGCTCAACTTGGTTCTTTTGTAGCCCTACTAAAAAATATACTTGGGCAACTTATTTTTCTAATAGGAATGAGAATAATGAGGTCATGTTGTGGTACTGTCAACTAGGGCATCCCAATTTTATACCTCTAGAAACCTTTTTTCCATCATTATTAAATAAAATATCAAAAGGTTTTAATGTGAAGTGTGTTAGTTGTCTAATCATGTGCAAAATTGCCATCCAAATCAATCATACAAGCATCTCAACCTTTTTTTAATTCACATAAAAATATGGGATTCATCTAGAGCTAAAAATATTTCCAACATTAGATGATTTTTCATATTCATTGACGATAACACTAGAATTATTGGATATTTCTTTTGAAGGAGATCGAATCTAAGGTATATATATTAATTTATGTTCAAATGAGTAAGGCTTAACTCATATGCTCACAATAAACTTTAAATTCTAGACTCAAAATCAAGTCAAATTGATTAAATCTCAAATTCAAACAAATTTCTAATTTCCTTATGTTGGCTTATGTTGAGAATGTCTTTGAATGTTGACCCATGTAAATATACATGTTGCACACTGTAAAATTCGTGATAGTATCATTGTATTGTACTAAGATTTTATATACACACAAATATAATAAATTCGTAGGAAACATCACAATTTTTACATGAAAAACTCAAAAAATAAAATGAAAAAAGGGTCTAGCTTAAATGAAATGATATCCTAAGTAGATATTACAAAGACCAGTTCTGCCCCTCAATTGGAGAAAATGAGAAAGTGTAAAACACTAGCTCGAACTCTTGTTGTTGTAGTTGAGAATTGTGAAAATATAGAGAAGGGTTATGATTGTGGTTGGGTGATTTCAATCATGTGTTGTAGGTCAGATGATGATAGACGAGTAATAGCAGCTAGGCGAGGCAAATGGGTGATGGAAGTTGCTAGCGTCATCGTTGGCAAAAAAAAGTCGGACAGATCTCTAGATCCCTTCAGATCTCTTTGTTCTCTCTCCAAATTCATGTGCATGGAAAATGAAGTCCTATTTATTGTTCTTTGGAGTGATATTTTAATAAATTTAGACAAAATTTAAAGAACTCAAGTGGATGGCTCGTGTTAATTTCATTGATCATATATCACTATATTAACATTTAAGTGCTTTAATAACTTTGAACTTGAGTGATATTTTTATTATATTCTTCTTATCTAGATACTCATTTTAATTATAAGCATGCAAAACTTGAAGATCATTTGACCTTCAATTAATATCACAAAGTTTATAATCACACTTCAAATTCTTGATTTGTACTTATTGAGACTCTACTTGGAACATTTTTGGTGCTGTTGAGAGTAGCTCATCAAGATGTTTAGTTTGATTATAAGCTTACTAAAATCAGCATTAAGATGGACCTCAATTTAATAAATGTAGTTTCATATATAAATAGTTAAATACTATATTGAGATTCATGTCATATTATCATAATTTTTTTTTTGCGATGTATCATTTTCCCTCGTATTTTCGGATGTCGAAATATATATCATCTAAAAAAAGAAATTACGTCTTTGAAAAAAATTAGTGTAAAATTATATTTTCAAAAAAATGATAAGGCACAACTACTCCCTAGACTTCAATGTAAACCTCCCCTCAACATTGTAAATTATAATTTCAATAAAATCTCTTTAATTATAAGTTCAACCTTCCTTAAAGTTTGCATATCGATTGAAACAAAAAATCATTAAAACATTTAGCCAAAACTCCTCTAAATTACTCAAAATTAGATATATAGGTTATAGTGGAAAGTTTCTTTTCTTTTGAATGATAAGCTTGAACATCAGGTTTATTTTGAGGAAGTGTTAGATTACCTTAGAATTAATAACAAACATATATGTTCAACTTCAAGCAAAGATGGAATACTTTTATTATAAAAAAATTATATACTCCTCTTCTCCTTCACAACAAAGAACCAACTTCTAATAATTATGATGAATTTTTATCTGATAATAGGATGGGTGAAACCTTCTAAAGCATCTTTTTTATCCCAAAGATCATAATTTCTATTGCTTAATATTACTAACAGTTACGGTTGAGCTTTAAGATTATGCTATTTATTGATTTTCATGTACTTCCCCAACCTTAGTAGAAATTGAGAACTTTATCTTCAAGTTTGACATAGAAACAATACCACCAAAGATTGAATGGAGAAGCCTCCTAAATAGAACATTATAAGCTGAAAATGACATACCTACTACAAATTAAATCAAGTGAGTTGCTTGTTGGAGAGGTTATCTAAGAGAAAAATGGTGACTGATTGTTCCTTGTACTTCACTCATCAATATAATTATCATACAGCTGGCTTAAGCTTCTCCATGATTAAACACAATCTAAGGAATATAAAATAAAATAAAATATTAATCGAATTCCCATTATCAACCAGAATTTTCTTAATATTATTGCATGGATTGTTAATCTAAATATTGATGATAAGCAAACCTTAATGTGAAATCAGGATCACTTCTAAGTCAGATTCATTAAATATAATAGAATGATTAAACAAGGTTTATTTAATACCCACTCTTTATGGTTAGTAAGTAGAACATTGAAAGATAATAATGGTCCTCTATTGATTATCTCAATTTCTCAAATCATTTCTTAGTTGCTTTGTTATTGTCTTTCTTAATATTTCTTATGCCCAAACATGATTATTTCTAGTTCAAGAAAGTTGATTTGGAATGAATTAATGATGATAACACTGCATAATGAATCCTTCATTGTATTCTTTTAATTGTTTAAAAGCTTCAGTGGTATGTTAATGATTTTTATGAAAATTATAAAAAAACTCTTAATTTTCAGTATTTAGTTCAGTGATTTAAGCCACTTATCAATCTCCTCATCTTAGATGTCAATTAGGACATTGGCATGAGATGTAATTAGAAGTGCATACTCATTTTGTTGTTTATTTTCATGTTGTTACTAAGAGGGCCAATAAGGCATATCCTAATTTCTCTACTATTCATATTTTCTTCATTAGGATTTTTGGCCACTAACTTCTTATAAATTATTGTATTTGTCAAATAATTTCTCAAACCATTTTTTATAAATGTTAATAGTCTCATTGAAAGTAATCCATTATATGATCAGCATGGGAGTTGATAGTCTCTCACATCAATGAAGAGTAGAAAGGTCAAAATCAATAATCTCTAAGAAAATACTATGTAGTAACTCTTTATTTACTCCTAAAATTTGTTGATATGTGGAAGGTAATTTTTGAAAATCTTCCTTTAGGCTTGCTCCTTTATTTTGAATAATCATGAAAAGATGAAAGGAGATTTCAATAATTTTCAAATTACTAATGAATTATTCGACATGAACCTAGGGAGATAGGCAAAATTATAGATAGTCCTTCCAGAGAGAGAATAAAATCATGTAAGGGCTCCACTATTAAGTGTGGTGGAGACTAACTTATAGAGGAGTGAATTTGAATCATGTTGGATATACGTGATGGCCCTGTAGTGATTAATATACTCATAGGAATCAGAGGAACCTTCATAACGACTTATGGCATATATCTTGAATTCCTCCAAAATTAGATGTTAGAGAATTTCATCACTCAAGCATAGGGGTGGAGCAAAGCTAGCTTGATCTCGACTCGCTAACGAGCTTGCGAGTTGAGATTATTGAGTTTCTAGTTCGATTTGAGCCTGTAATCGAGCTCATTTACTAAACGAGCTCGAGTTCGAGCTCAATCCAACTCGACTTATCATCTCGTCGAGCAACTCAATTTTAATATATATATATATATATATATATATACGAAGAAGTAAAGACAATCAGATGATAATGATCAGACGATACAAATCAGATAATGATAGTTGTTGGTGATGATTATCGATGTTGAATATCAAACATAGATTTTCATATATTAAGCTCTCTCCAAGTCAAGTCCCTTTCAAGTAGAAAATATGGGATTATTTATAATTCCTTAGAGTGACATTTTATTTAATTTATGCAAAATTAAAAATACTCCATTGAACAACCCATATTAATTCTTCTAATCAATCTCTTATTTCACTATTTAAGTAAATTAAATTACCTTAGAATTGAGTGATCAATGACTCATTGGGTTACAATCCTCGTGGCGTTCGTTACAATCATGCAAACATTAGAAAACATTCCATCTTTAAATGAAAGTCATAAAATTTTCAACCACTTTGCAAGTTCTTAATTTAGGCTCATTTAGACTTAAATCGGAACACTTTTTGTGTCGTTTTTGGACTCATATTATCAAGACATTCATTTTGATCATAAATTTACTGAAATTGGAATTCGAATGATCATAAATTTAGTTTATAAATTTTCTAATTTACATATTGCATTGACACTCATACTTGATGAATTGAATCTTCTAGAGCTTTATCAATACCTAATTTGATTATTATTGTTGCAAACACATAATTAGCCTGATCCACACTCTTTGACTGATACAAATAGTTAATCATAATTATCTAAAGCAGTTGACTCACACAAACAAGCTTTTGTCATTACCTTTGCCAACTTTTCTTATTTTGCTTAAAAAAACATGTAGATTTGACAGATGTTATTTCTGCACTAGCAGACACTTACTATTTAAGCATTTGACTTTTGCTCAATTCTTCCAAAGAAAATTTCTATGAAAAGATTATTTTGATGAATTCAATATATAAATTTTTTTTTTTGAATTTTGGGTATATAGGAACATTTGTGCTCTTCTTTGAGCTGCTTCTTAATTTTGATAAAAAAAGTCAATAATTTCTTCTTCCAAATCTTCTGATTTAGTGATATTGTTAAGGGCTAAGCCATTTTTACTTACTCATAGATAAATCTTATGGTAGAAAGTCATACATTGAAGTAATCAAAAAAGAAAAAGAAAAAAAAAAAAGGGAGACTTGGTTTAAACGAGAGTTGACAAATTGATTATTTCAATTCTAAGCAAGACATATTAGGCTTCCTAATGATAGTGACTATGGTTTCCTTTGGTCATAGACAATACTATGTCAACAGGTACTTCAATGGTAGTGTTGAAGTGGTCATCTTTTTCTAATGTTATTTTTGGATATTTTTTAGGTTCAATATTTTATTTTATAAATCATCAAAGTACTATGTTCTTTATTGGTAGAGTTTTTTTATAAGATATTGCTAATTAGGTGGATAATGGCTTTCCTAAATTACTTTAAATTATAGGGGGGTTTACCAACATTGCACTTAAAACTACCCAATTTACATATTTAACACCTAAAACTTCTAATTTACGCTACCCACACCTAAAATATTTTGTTTACTTATATCTCTCACTCCATTCCATCTCCATAACTAGCACGTCTCAGCTCTAAGTCACTCAAACTATCGTTTCCTTTGCCCTGTTCTCCGTTGATTTCCCACGTTAGAAAGGCTTGTGATGCTTGTGAACGCCCATTTTTTTACATTTACTCAGTACTCCTGCTCCTTCTTTGTCGTTCTACTTGTCCCATGAGTTTTGAGTGATGAATCACTACCTCTTCTAACAAATTAGAGGCCACTAGTCTAAATCAATCTTTTGATAATGATATTTTGTGTTCCCCTTATTTTAGGGTGGGCTAAAGCCTAAAGGAATGAGGTAATTTCTTCATGATGACCTAAGGTCAACTTCCAAATGTGAAATTTCTTTTTGATAATCAATTATTTTTTGATTCCTTTTCTTCTTGAAGGATACATAGTACAAAGAATATTTCATTATGCTATCCGAAGGTAGATCAACCTTTGATTGTGGTGGCAATATAACATTCCCTCCAAAGTAAGAGATATAAGAATCAGGACCTCACAATTAGTAGACTATTTCTCTCATGCCTTTCTTCGTTCATGGTTCAATATTCTGATGCCCTAGTATGTAGCATTGACTTTAGATAATCTTGACCAGGAGATTGTGAGGAGCAAGATATCAAGTCCTTGTGAAAATTAATATATGATGGGGATTAAAGTTGATATGTGAAAGAGTATATGCAATCGAGAGTGAAAGGTTAGAGTCAATATATGTTTTAAATAATAAGTATATATATATTTTTTTAATTTTTGAGTCAATTAAAATAAGCTCATGCACACACACATATATGCAAGTTTCAAATCCAAAATATTTGAACTAATAGTCAAAGTTCCTAATCAATAGATAAAGATGCGCTGTGTCGCATTATAATAGCAAATAATCTGGTTGCATAGAACTCAGCTCAATCACTGAAGCATTTTAATGGAAGTTTTTGTTATATACCATCGTCTTAATGGAAGTTTTTGTTATGAACCATCATCTTAACTTGTGATGAAATAATTCTGTTCAAACATGGTATTTCAATGAAAAATCAACTAATATATATAAAAGGATGAAATTCATTCTATCTGCCACTGCTAAATCAAGCACTACTACTACTACTACTACTACTTCTTCTTCTTCTTCTTCTTCTTCTTCTTCTTCTTCTCTCTTTAGTAAGGAATATAAGCTTTTTAGTAACTTTTAATCCTATGAAAACACACAGGTGCAGAGGTGTACTGAGGACCATTCAGTCCTAGTGTTAACTTATGAAGGGGAGCATAATCACATTCAGCCTTCACCTGCTGATCCTCAATGTCTTGGGATGAAGAGCATATATAACCATAAGTAAATGTTGAATATTTTGCAACTGGTGAAGAGAAAGATCAGCAGATTTTCTGGAGGATGGCTAGAAGATTAATTTGTGGGTTTTGAAGCAATTGTTTATCAAGCTTTGACACAATTATTGTGATTACAATTATAAGATTCTTTTTATCCAAATTTTTTTGGCCAACATTTTCTTTGTTTGTTAGCTTGATAAACTAAAGTTTAGTTGAAGAATAAGTTTAATAATCAAAACTTTAAGCATGTAAAGTTTATTTCCAATAAAAGTTATAATGGTTTTAGATCGAAATAGGATAAATGGCTTGAATTATGGGATTGAGGTTATTTGAGGATTTCTGCGACCAAAATATTCTCGATTGGATCCATGGGTAGAATGGTTTTAGATCAAAATACGAGCCGAGTATGTTCAAGCTTGAACTTGAGCTCAAATATTACATGAGATATAATGTGAGCTTGTAACTCAACAATTTGAGCTCCTAATCTTGTTAACTAGTCTAGCACAAGCTGACTCAAAAACTGGCTTGGCCCAATTACAAACCTAATCAAGCTTGAGCTAATCAACTTCTTCCTCAAACTAGCTGGTGAAACTAAAGTGACCCAAGTTACTTAGGATGTGTGGATAACCAGGTGAACCATTTATGAGGATCTAGTTGGAGGTCATAGAGAGCCATCTAGAGGAGGCATAAATGATTATTATATATAGTGATACAAAAGCCTTGGTTGAGATATATGTATTTTTTTTATTGAGTGTATCATGATGAATGCATTTGGGATGTCTAGTTGTATGCTCAGCCAATTGATCAGATGGATGAAGAGAGTATATTGTAGACATTTTAGTTAAGGAGATAAATGTCTCGGTATAATTGATACAACGTTCATGTTTGTAGTAGAATTGGGTAACTAGTGTAGACTTTATACTTAGCAACTATGTCATCCAAGTGAAACTTGGTCCAATAAGTTCATTCTCTATTGAGTACATCTTGATATAGAATTGCAGGAACAAGTATCAAAGTTCCTAGAAAGAAAAACTTGAAATTCTCTAACATAGGTTTCCTCCAGTTTATGTCTTTGATAATGACAAATATCAACTAGGATGTGTGGAACTAATTAAAGTGTAATGAAGATCATGGATTTTCTTAGGTTTTAAATTGCCTTTCAATATAGGAAAATCAATAATTACCGGTGGTAATTCCATCGAATATCATTTATGTGGGTTGATTATAGTAGCGTGTATCCCTTAAAGTTTATGTTATATATGTTTTGAATTATGTGCAGGTATTGTGGAAATTGGTGTAAATACACGGGGCTGTCATTTTTTTTTAAATGCTACAGGTTTCTAGCTGCTAACCGATGGTTTGACCCCTGAAAATCTTGATATCTGACAATTTATTTAGCTGTCGGTAACTACCGGTGGTCAACCAGCGGTTAACCAGTGGCTTGACCGTCGGCACTACTGGCGCTTTGATCGCTGGAATTTATCGGCTATTGAGGTGGCCGTTACGCCGCCGGTAGTTACCCGACGGTTGCCGGTGCTATGATCGCCTGAACTTACCGACTGTGATGGCTGCCGGAACTCTTGGCCGCCGGTAAATGACCTATGCAATTAGTTTCCTATGCAGATTATATTGGTTGGTTGTTAACTGCCAATATTTTTTAGAACCGCAGGAAAATTTATATTAACCAACGGAAAAAGCCACTGATAATTGCCAATTTTCATGTAGTGTTTTTTTCACGGAGTGACCATTAGGTGATGAGAGAGTCATTTACTGTTTATATTTGGGCTGAGTAAAGGGCAAGATTTGATTTATAGTTATATGGGAGCTTGGTATAGGGGAATAGGCTGGTGAATTAGTTGTGGGGATGCAGCTATGTCTTATTGGAGCTGAGGAAATACATGGTTATTGTGAATAGAAGAAGCAAAGTGATTTTAGAACAAGTGTCAATGGGGGTAGAGTTGATGGTTGTGAAGATAGAGAGGGGTTATGGAGATGGTTTGACATGGGAATGTGGGCTCATTAAGCATACTGGGTGAGATATATTGATGAACAATGTCATATATGTAATGCCCCAAGATCAAATTTTGAAAGAATTATCTATTTCAATCTCTTCATTAACCAGTTAGAGCTTCTATGAATCTCTCAATATAAATCAATCTAATAAAAATAATTAAAAGTATATACATCAAAAATATAAAACCATATTCATTCCTCAAAATTCATATACAAAAGTAAAGAGCTCAATCCATTCATTCATCATTCTATCTTCTAGCTATTGACTACAAAAAAAATGCAAAAATAAAATAAATATGAATCTCAGATCTATCCTCGCTTTACTGGATCCTAACCCCTTCATATAAATCATGTTAAACCACAACGTGAGCTGAGAGCTCAGTAGGTTACCAAAACCTACAACTGAAATCTTTTGAGGAAGTGTTAGATTACCTTAGAATTAATAACAAACATATATGTTAAACTCCAAGCAAAGATGGAATACTTTTATTATAAAAAAATTATATTCTCCTCTCGTCCTTCACAACAAAGAACCAACTTCTAATAATTATGATGAATTTTTATCTGATAATAGGATGGGTGAAACCTTATAAAGCATCTTTTTTATCCCAAAGATCATAATTTCTATTGCTCAATATTACTAACAGTTATGGTTGAGCTTTAAGATTATGCTATTTATTGATTTTCATGTACTTCACCAACCTTAGTAGAAATTGAGAACTTTATCTTCAAGTTTGACATAGAAACAATAGCATCAAAGATTGAATGGAGAAGCCTCCTAAATAGAACATTATAAGCTGATTATGACATAACTACTATAAATTAAATCAAGTAAGTTGCTTGTTGGATAGGTTATCTAAGAGAAAAATGGAGACTAATTGTTCCTTGTACACTGACTCATCAATATAATTATCATGTAGCTGGCTTAAGCTTCTCCATAATTAAATACAGGCCGAGGAATATAAAATAGAATAAAATATTAATAGAACTCCCATTATCAACCAGAATTTTCTTAATATTATTACAAGGATTGCTAATCTAAGCATTGATGATAAGCGAATCTTGATGTGAAATCAAGATCACTTCTAAATCAGATTAATTAAATAATAGAATGATTAAATGAGTTTTCCTTGATACCCACCCTTTAGAGCTAGTAAGTATAACATTGAAAGATAATAAATAATGGTCCTATTTGATTATCTCAATTTCTTAAATCATTTCTTAGTTTCTTTGTTATTGTCTTTCTTAATATTTCTTATGTCCAAACATGATTAGTTCTAGTTCAAGCAAGCTGATTTGGAATGAATAAATGATGATAACATTGGATAATCAATCCTTCAATTTAATCTTTTAATTGTTTAAAAGCTTCAGTGGTATGTTAATGATTTTTATGAAAATGATAAAAAACTCTTAATTTCCAGTATTTAGTTCAGTGTTTTAAGCCACTTATCAATCTCCTCAACTCAGATGTCAATTAGGACATTGGCATGAGATGTATTTAGAAGCGCATACTCCTTTTGTTGTCTATTTTCATGTTGTTACTAAGAGGGCCAATAAGGAATATCCTAATTTCTCTACTATTCATTATTTTTTTCATTAGGATTTTTGGCCACTAACTTCTTATAAATTATTGTATTTGTCAAATAATTTCTCAAACCATTTTTTATAAAGGGGACCTTGTAGACCTGGGTTGAATGTTTGTCTAAGGGGACAAATTTGAATCCACCTTAGCTAACAGAGGGCTTTGTGCCCTATCGATCATATCCTATTGATTCATATCTTAAGGATTTAACGCCACTAAGGAGCGTATTGGCTCTGGCCATAACCGCTATCTGTGGTGCCATTTGGCTGCAAAACCACTCGGTTCAGAGGGCCCCGGGTCATAACCGTTTACCTGCAGTGCCATTTGGCGGCGAAACTGCCGGTTAGAGGACACGTACCACGTCCTTACTGGCAAGAGATTGTTTGAGAATGGATCCTAGTGATATTTTTGACTAGGCATTTGGCTCTTTGTGAGCTAGAGTAGTTTTATTTTTGTCCACCTCGGCAGAATGTTGCGGAGGGCGGATGATTTTGCTTTAAGTTTTTGATGGATTTATTTCAATTTTAAATATTTTTTGGATTTTGGAATTTGTGGATTTTTGAATTTTTGGGTGTAGCTTTGGATTTTGTGTGGAATTTTGGGAGACATTTAAAAATGTTTGTGAACCCCTCCGGTTGAGATCTGTATTCAACACGGCCATCATCGGGGTGTTTGGGGTCATTTCTCTTTATGGATTGAACCTTGTCAACTCTGTCGGGCTGTCGACAGAGGATTGGGTTTCGTAGGCTTTATGCCCTTGATAGTGAATTCTCATTGTTATAGGCATTGAAGGCCTAATATGAATGTGTTAAGACAAATATAACGGTCGCCACAACCGTATATTTGTTTGTTGGTTCGAACCCTGTGGACTTCTATTGAACCGTATAGAAGGATCATGATCGAACTTGAATTCACTTGTCAACCCACGCAGCATCCCTAGACGTCACGTGTGTACCAATAACAAGCTCGCCGGGGCCCATGCTGGTTTGGGATTGTATTTTCCCCTTTAGTGTATCTATGTGTATACAATTTATAGTGCACGTGCAGGGGTACTTTTAAAATATTTGTAGACGCCTTCTGTCTGCTTGTACGAAGGTTGCAGATCCGGTGGCGTGGCGTAGTAGCTTCTGAATAGACTTGTTCGTTTTTTTGCACAAGTAGACTGTCGTGCACTATTTATTAATTTTTGTAGGCGGGTCATAGTGCACTAACTAATCTCCTGCCTCCGTTTGTAGACAATTGCCTTTACATGATGTTTTTGTTCGTGGTCTTTGCTTTGCATACGAGTCTTCTAAATCTGACTTCTATGAGGTCTCGTAGAGGTTTGTATTTGTTGTAGTCATTAATCTTTGCTTGTAACAAATCAATATATTTGCTCAACATTGAACAATAATTGATTGTAGAGGTGTTGTAACATTCATCACCTTCTACCACGATGACTTGTTGGGGTGTGGGTATCTTGTATGTGTTGCAGATATATTGCATGTCAACTTGCATTGACCGTGGAAGTGTCATATTCTAGCTTGCACTTGCTTATGCATCCATCATAATCTCCTTGAATGCATTCATTGCATCCTCCTTGAATGAATTCGTAGAATGCTTGTCAACTTTATTGTTTACAAACAAGTTGGCATATTTATCTGAGGTCAAATGATGTTAGCCACTTGCAAACTGTATTTGTTTAAGACTTGTTCAACAAATCCTGATCATTAATCTGTCATGCTTACTACATATTGGACTCATTTGTTGGTGCACTTTCTTGAAGTTGAATCATTATTGATGGTGGAGATGTCATCGTATGTCGTACATATATATTGGTAGGAGAATGATGTACTCAAGTATAATTAAACGACTTTGATTACTTAGCGATAACATTCATCTCAAGCTATTCGAGTACACCTTTGATGTAGGTATGTTAATGTTGGATGCTCAATCTTGCTACATTGACCTTAAGCATCAATACATATATGCATAAGGAGTCTTCCTTCATTGCATTCTTTATGATTTTCTAACCTTGCTTGTTGATGAATTCTTGTTGATAATGGAGACTTCACTATATTCATATGTAAATCTTTTTTTATGAATATCCCCATTATAACTATCTTTGCTCGTCAAATTCATATCACTTGCTCTTATGAGTGAGATAGAGGGATTCTATTCACCATAGGTCACTGCTCATAGTTACTTGTTGATGCTTGTAGGGAAGTTAAACTTTTAATTCTTTGTTCAAGTCTCAAACAATGCCACACAATTCAAGTTTAATTTTTTTTTTTTTACATTCAATCGAAGTCTTACATTCCTAAGACCAAGCTTAAGCCCATGTTCAATTCATTGAAGTTTGTTTGGATCCAACTTGAATTCTCAATTTGATTCAAGTAGTTCAAATACAATTTCTTTGTAGCCCAACTCAAGTATTTTTTTTTTGAGTTCAAATTCAAATCTTTTGTGGTTCAATTCAAGTTAAAGAGAGTCCTCCATAAGTTCAAAAAAAGTTCAGGCTCCAAATGAGCCTCTTCAATTCGAGTCCCCTGCTGTTTTGTAGAGTTAAAGTCCGAGTTCGGATCGAGTTCACTTGAGTTCAAATTTATTTGTGTTCAAGTCTTTTGTAGTTCATGCCACATTTGAGTCCTCTCTATTTTTTTTTTAAATTTGCAAGCTCATTTATTGAGTTAAAGTCCTTTGCATCATTCAAATTAGTGTCCAAATAAGATTCAATATTGTTCAAAGTCATTAGATTTTCAATCCAAATTTTGACAGCCTCCCGGCGTCTCCCCCATTTAGGGGAAAAAACCATGAGGCAACCTTCCCCTCGACGCTACGTGAGCGCTTCAGGTAGGTGTCAAAAATGACACTGCGGTCGCATGAGTATTTTTTTTATCCCCACCTGCTACGTGAGCATTTAAGGGTTTTTTATGTTTGTTGATTATAACAAGAAAACATGCGTTAGAAAAAACACAGATTTCCCCCCTCTGCACCTCGTGGGCGTTCGGGGGTACTTATGAAAAATTAAGAACAATTTTTTTTATCCCCTTCGTCGCAAGCGTCGCACCGGTTTCCCACCCTAAACGCTACTTGAGCGCTTCGGGGGTTTGCCGGCTCGTTGCATGCTTTGAAGAGGGATCCTTAAATCGTCGCAAGTGTCGCACCGGTTTCCCACCCTCAACGCTACGTGTGCGCCTTGGGGGTTGCCGGCCCGTCACAAGCATCGATAAAAGAATCATTTTTTTAATTTATAATTAGTTATAAGTTAAATATAATTAATTATATTTAAGCTACAACTAATTATATTTAACTTAAAATTAACTACAAATTAACTAAACATTATTTATAATTAATTAAAATCATTTATAATTAATTACATTTATCATATAATTAATTATACTTAATTTAATATTAATTATAAATTAATCATTCTTAAGCTATAATTAATTATAAATTAATTATAATTATTTATATTTAATATATAACTAATTATATTTTAATTTAATATTAATTATAAATTAAATAAATTTAATTTGATATTAATTATAAACTAATTATAAATAATCTCAAATAAAAAAAATTATACTAATAAAGCAAAATTAGATACCTAATCAACTAAGGGTTGGGTAGTAGAGAGGGTTGGCTGAGTGAACTCAGTGAGTCGGGATGAGTTCAGTGAGGTGAGTTGAGTGGACTGAGTGAGTGAGTGGGCTTTAGATTTTAAGTGGGGATGAGTGGACTGAGTCAGGTGAGTGACTGAGTTGAGGAGATGAGTTGGCTTTATTTGAGTGAGGATAAGAGGGCTCGGGTAGGTTGGATCGGGCAAGGCAGAGATTGGGCAAGGAGGCTTCGGCTATGGAGGCAGAAGAGCTAGGTGGAGGTAAGGTTCGACACACACACACACACACACACACACACACTCTCTCTCTCTCTCTCTCTCTCTCTCTCTCTCTCTCTCTCTCTCTCTCTCTCTCTCTCGGCTGAAGGAGATCGGGAGGTTGGATGTCGGGCTGAGGGAGTTCAGCCGGGGGAGGTAGAGGAGGCCGACGGGAGTTTGGGATTTCTGTGGCTTTGGAGTTGGCGGCCTGAGGAGGTCGGGAGATAGAGACGTCGGGAGTGGGAGAGGAGAGCTCGGGTTGTTGGAACGGAGAAGAGGAGGGATCGGAGGAGCAGAGTTCGGTCATGGAATTCGTGGAAGGATGAGAGCAGCGTCAGAGCAGTCGAAAGCCATGGGGTTGGGTCGGTATTTAAAGGAGATTTGGGAGCTCGATCGAGGAGTTGTCGCAGGTTTCATGCAAAAATCCCGGGATGAGACGCGAGCACAGTGGGATTTGCGGGAAGAGATGCGAGTCCAGCGGCTCCAGCAGGGATTTCGACAGGATTTTAAGGATTTGATCGTAGATCAGAGCAGTTCGCAGGATTTCGGGGATCCTTCGACAGGTACGAGGGATGATTTCATTTTTTTTCCTTTGGGTATTGTTCAGAGGTCAACAAGATTTAATTAAATTTGAACATTTTTTGCGTCATTTTTGGGCTCATATTATCAAGACATTCATTTTGACCATAAATTTACTGAAATTGGAATTCGAATGATCATAAAATTAGTTTATAAATTTTCTAATTTACACATTGCATTGACGCTCATACTTGATGAATTGAATCTTCTAGAGCTTTATCAATACCTAATTTGATTATTATTGTTGCAAACACATAATTAGCCTTATCCACACTCTTTGACTGATACAAATAGTTAATCATAATTATCTAAAGAGTTGACTCACACAAACAAGCATCTGTCATTACCTTTGCCAACTTTTCTTATTTGGCTTAAATAAAAACATGTAGAGTTGACCGATGTTATTTCTGCCCTAGCAGACACATACTATTTAAGCATTTGACTTTTGCTGAATTCTTCCAAAGAAAATTTCTATGAAAAGATTATTTTGATGAATTCAATATATAAATTTTTTCTTTTTCTTTTTTTTTTCTTTTTTTTTGAATTTTGGGTATATAGGAACATTTGTGCTCTTCTTTGAGCTGCTTCTTAATTTTGATAAAAAAAGTCCATAATTTCTTCTTCCAAATCTTCTGATTAAGAGATATTGTTAAGGGCTAAGCCATTTTTACTTACTCATAGATAAATCTTATGGTAGAAAGTCATACATAGAAGTAATCAAAAAAGAAAAAAAAAAAAAAAAAAAAGGGAGACTTGGTTTAAACGAGAGTTGACAAATTGATTATTTCAATTCTAAGCAAGACATATTAGGCTTCCTAATGATAGCGACTATGGTTTCCTTTGGTCATAGACAATACTATGTCAACAGGTACTTTAATGGTAGTGTTGAAGTGGTCATCTTTTTCTAAAGTTATTTTTGGATATTTTTTAGGTTCAATATTTTATTTTATAAATCATCAAAGTACTATGTTCTTTATTGGTAGAGTTTTTTTATAAGATATTGCTAATTAGGTGGATAATGGCTTTCCTAAATTATTTTAAATTATAGGGGGGTTTACCAACATTGCACTTAAAACTACCCAATTTACATATTTAACACCTAAAACTTCTAATTTATGCTACCCACACCTAAAATATATTGTTTACTTATATCTCTCACTCCATTCCATCTCCATAACTAGCACGTCTCAGCTCCAAGTCACTCAAACTATCGTTTCCTTTGCCCTGTTCTCCGTCGATTTCCCACGTTAGAAAGGCTTGTGATGCTTGTGAACGCCCATTTTTTTACATTTACTCAGTACACCTGCTCCTTCTTTGTCGTTCTACTTGTCCCATGAGTTTTGAGTGATGAATCACTACCTCTTCTAACAAATTAGAGGCCACTAGTCTAAATCAATCTTTTGATAATGATATTTTGTGTTCCCCTTATTTGAGGGTGGGCTAAAGCCTAAAGGAATGAGGTAATTTCTTCATGATGACCTAAGGTCAACTTCCAAATGTGAAATTTCTTTTTGATAATCAATTATTTTTTGATTCCTTTTCTTCTTGAAGGATACATAGTACAAAGAATATTTCATTATGCTATCCGAAGGTAGATCAACCTTTGATTGTGGTGGCAATATAACATTCCCTCCAAAGTAAGAGATATAAGAATCGGGACCTCACAATTAGTAGACTATTTCTCTCATGCCTTTCTTCGTTCATGGTTCAATATTCTGATGCCCTAGTATGTAGCATTGACTTTAGATAATCTTGACCAGGAGATTGTGAGGAGCAAGATATCAAGTCCTTGTGAAAATTAATATATGATGGGGATTAAAGTTGATATGTGAAAGAGTATATGCAATCGAGAGTGAAAGGTTAAAGTCAATATATGTTTTAAATAATAAGTATATATTTTTTTTAATTTTTGAGTCAATTAAAATAAGCTCATGCACACACACATATATGCAAGTTTCAAATCCAAAATATTTGAACTGATAGTCAAAGTTCCTAATCAATAGATAAAGATGCACTGTGTCGCATTATAATAGCAAATAATTTGGTTGCATAGAACTCAGCTCAATCACTAAAGCATTTTAATGGAAGTTTTTGTTATAGACCATCGTCTTAAGGGAAGTTTTTGTTATGAACCATCATCTTAACTTGTGATGAATTAATTCTGTTCAAACATGGCATTTCAATGAAAAATCAACTAATATATATAAAAGGATGAAATTCATTCTATCTGCCACTGCTAAATCAAGCACTTCTTCTTCTTCTTCTTCTTCTTCTTCTTCTTCTTCTCTCTTTAGTAAGGAATATAAGCTTTTTAGTAACTTTTAATCCTATGAAAACACACAGGTGCAGAGGTGTACTGAGGACCATTCAGTCCTAGTGTTAACTTATGAAGGGGAGCATAATCACATTCAGCCTTCACCTGCTGATCCTCAATGTCTTGGGATGAAGAGCATATATAACCATAAGTAAATGTTGAATATTTTGCAACTGGTGAAGAGAAAGATCAGTAGATTTTCTGGAGGATGGCTAGAAGATTAATTTGTGGGTTTTGAAGGAATTGTTTATCAAGCTTTGACACAATTATTGTGATTACAATTATAAGATTCTTTTTATCCAATTTTTTTTGGCCAACATTTTCTTTGTTTGATAGCTTGATAAACTAAAGTTTAGTTGAAGAATAAGTTTAATAATCAAAACTTTAAGCATGTAAAGTTTATTTCCAATAAAAGTTATAATGGTTTTAGATCGAAATAGGATAAATGGCTTGAATTATGGGATTGAGGTTATTTGAGGATTCCTGCGACCAAAATATTCTCGATTGGATCCATGGATAGAATGGTTTTAGATCAAAATACGAGCCGAGTATGTTCAAGCTTGAACTTGAGCTCAAATATTACATGAGATATAATGTGAGCTTGTAACTCAACAATTTGAGCTCCTAATCTTGTTAACTAGTCTAGCACAAGCTGACTCAAAAACTGGCTTGGCCCAATTACAAACCTAATCAAGCTTGAGCTAATCAACTTCTTCCTCAAACTAGCTGGTGAAACTAAAGTGTCCCAAGTTACTTAGGATGTGTGGATAACCAGGTGAACAATTTATGAGGATCTAGTTGGAGGTCATAGAGAGCCATCTTGAGGAGACATAAATGATTCTGATATATAGTGATACAAAAGCCTTGGTTGAGATATATGTATTTTTTTTTATTGAGTGTACCATGATGAATGCATTTGGGATGTCTAGTTGTATGCTCAGCCAATTGATCAGAGGGATGAAGAAAGTATATTGTAGACATTTTAGTTAAGGAGATAAATGTCTCGGTATAATTGATACAACGTTCATGTTTGTAGTAGAATTGGGTAACTAGTGTAGACTTTATACTTAGCAACTATGTCATCCAAGTGAAACTTGGTCCAATAAGTTCATTCTCTATTGAGTACATCTTGATATAGAATTGCAGGAACAAGTATCAAAGTTCCTAGAAAGAAAAACTTGAAATTCTCTAACATAGGTCTCCTCCAGTTTATGTCTTTGATAATGACAAATATCAACTAGGATGTGTGGAACTAATTAAAGTGCAATGAAGATCATGGATTTTCTTAGGTTTTAAATTGCCTTTCACTATAGGAAAATCAATAATTACCGGTGGTAATTCCGTCGAATATCATTTATGTGGGTTGATTATAGTAGCGTGTTGCCCTTAAAGTTTGTGTTATATATGTTTTGAATTATGTTCAGGTATTGTGGAAATTGGTGTAAATACACGGGGCTGTCATTTTTTTTAAATGCTACAGGTTTCTAGCTGCTAACTGATGGTTTGACCCCTGAAAATCTCGATATCTGACAATTTATTTAGCTGTCGGTAACTACCGGTGGTCAACTAGCGGTTAACCAGTGGCTTGACCATCGGCACTACCGGCGCTTTGATCGCTGGAATTTACTGGCTATTGAGGTGGCCGTTACGCCGCCGGTAGTTACCCGGCAGTTGCCGGCGCTATGATCACCTGAACTTACCGACTGTGATGGCTGCCGGAACTCTTGGCCGCCGATAAATGACCTATGCAATTAGTTTCCTATGCAGCTTATATTGGTTGGTTGTTAACCGCCGGTATTTTTTAGAACCGCAGGAAAATTTCTATTAACCAACGGAAAAAGCCACTGATAATTGCCAATTTTCCTGTAGTGTTTTTTTTCACAGAGTGACCATTAGGTGATGAGAGAGTCATTTACTGTTCATATTTGGGCTGAGTAAAGGGCAAGATTTGATTTATAGTTATATGGGAGCTTGGTATAGGGGAATAGGCTGGTGAATTAGTTGTGGGGATGCAGCTATGTCTTATTGGAGCTGAGGAAATACATGGTTATTGTGAATAGAAGAAGCAAAGTGATTTTAGAACAAGTGTCAATGGTGGTAGAGTTGATGGTTGTGAAGATAGAGAGGGGTTATGGAGATTGTTTGACATGGGAATGTGGGCTCATTAAGCATACTGGGTGAGATATATTGATGAACAATGTCATATATGTAATTCCCCAAGATCAAATTTTGAAAGAATTATCTATTTCAATCTCTTCATTAACCAGTTAGAGCTTCTATGAATCTCTCAATATAAATCAATCTAATAAAAATAATTAAAAGTATATACATCAAAAATATAAAACCATATTCATTCCTCAAAATTCATATACAAAAGTAAAGAGCTCAATCCATTCATTCATCATTCTATCTTCTAGCTATTGACTACAAAAGAATAAAACTAAGAGAAATGCAAAAATAAAATAAATATGAATCTCAGATCTATCCTCGCTTTACTGGATCCTAACCCCTTCATATAAATCATGTTAAACCACAATGTGAGCTGAGAGCTCAGTAGGTTACCAAAACCTACAACTGAAATCTTTTGAGGAAGTGTTAGATTACCTTAGAATTAATAACAAACATATATGTTAAACTCCAAGCAAAGATGGAATACTTTTATTATAAAAAAATTATATACTCCTATCGTCCTTCACAACAAAGAACCAACTTCTAATAATTATGATGAATTTTTATCTGATAATAGGATGGGTGAAACCTTCTAAAGCATCTTTTTTATCCCAAAGATCATAATTTCTATTGCTCAATATTACTAACAGTTATGGTTGAGCTTTAAGATTATGCTATTTATTGATTTTCATGTACTTCACCAACCTTAGTAGAAATTGAGAACTTTATCTTCAAGTTTGACATAGAAACAATAGCATCAAAGATTGAATGGAGAAGCCTCCTAAATAGAACATTATAAGCTGATTATGACATAACTACTATAAATTAAATCAAGTAAGTTGCTTGTTGGAGAGGTTATCTAAGAGAAAAATGGAGACTAATTGTTCCTTGTACACTGACTCATCAATATAATTATCATGTAGCTGGCTTAAGCTTCTCCATAATTAAATACAGGCCGAGGAATATAAAATAGAATAAAATATTAATAGAACTCCCATTATCAACCAGAAGTTTCTTAATATTATTACAAGGATTGCTAATCTAAACGTTGATGATAAGCAAATCTTGATGTGAAATCAAGATCACTTCTAAATCAGATTCATTAAATAATAGAATGATTAAATGAGTTTTCCTTGATACCCACCCTTTAGAGCTAGTAAGTATAACATTGAAAGATAATAAATAATGGTCCTATTTGATTATCTCAATTTCTTAAATCATTTCTTAGTTTCTTTGTTATTGTCTTTCTTAATATTTCTTATGCCCAAACATGATTAGTTCTAGTTCAAGCAAGCTGATTTGGAATGAATAAATGATGATAACATTGGATAATCAATCCTTCAATTTAATCTTTTAATTGTTTAAAAGCTTCAGTGGTATGTTAATGATTTTTATGAAAATGATAAAAAACTCTTAATTTCCAGTATTTAGTTCAGTGTTTTAAGCCACTTATCAATCTCCTCAACTCAGATGTCAATTAGGACATTGGCATGAGATGTATTTAGAAGCGCATACTCCTTTTGCTGTCTATTTTCATGTTGTTACTAAGAGGGCCAATGAGGAATATCCTAATTTCTCTACTATTCATTTTTTTTTCATTAGGATTTTTGGCCACTAACTTCTTATAAATTATTGCATTTGTCAAATAATTTCTCAAACCATTTTTTATAAAGGGGACCTTGTAGATCGGGGGTTGAATGTTTGTCTAAGGGGACAAATTTGAATCCACCTTAGCTAACAGAGGGCTTTGTGCCCTATCGATCATATCCTATTGATTCATATCTCAAGGATTTAACGCCACTAAGGAGCAGATTGGCTCTGGCCATAACCGCTATCTGTGGTGCCATTTGACAGCAAAACCACTCGGTTCAGAGGGTCCCGGGTCATAACCGTTTACCTGCAGTGTCATTTGGCGGCGAAACTGCCGGTTAGAGGACACGTACCACGTCCTTACTGGCAAGAGATTGTTTGAGAATGGATCCTAGTGATATTTTCGACTAGGCATTTGGCTCTTTGTGAGCTAGAGTAGTTTTATTTTTGTCCACCTCGGCAGATTGTTGCGGAGGGTGGATGATTTTGCTTTAAGTTTTTGATGGATCTATTTCAATTTTAAATATTTTTTGGATTTTGGAATTTGGGGATTTTTTGAATTTTTGGGTGGAGCTTTGGATTTTGTGTGGACTTTTGGGAGACATTTAAAAATGTTTGTGAACCCCTCCGGTTGAGATCTGTATTCAACACGGCCATTATCGGGGTGTTTGGGGTCATTTCTCTTTATGGATTGAACCTTGTCAACTCTGTTGGGCTGTCGACAGAGGATCGGGTTTCGTAGGCTTTATGCCATTGATAGTGAATTCTCATTGTTATAGGCATTGAAGGCCTAATATGAATGTGTTAAGACAAATATAACGGTCGCCACAACCGTATATTTGTTTGTTGGTTCGAACCCTGTGGACTTCTATTGAACCGTATAGAAGGATCGGGATCGAACTTGAATTCACTTGTCAACCCGCGCAGCATCCCTAGACGTCACGTGTGTACCAATAACATGCTCGCCGGGGCCCATACGGGTTTGGGATTATATTTTTCCCTTTAGTGTTCCTATGTGTATACAATTTATAGTGCACGTGCAGGGGTACTTTTAAAATATTTGTAGACGCCTTCTGTCTGCTTGTACGGAGGTTGTAGATCCGGTGGCGTGGCGTAGCAGCTTCTGAATAGACTTGTTCGCTGCTTTGCACAAGTAGACTGTCGTGCACTATTTATTAATTTTTGTAGGCGGGTCATAGTGCACTAACTAATCTCCTGCCTCCGTTTGTAGACAATTGCCTTTACATGATGTTTTTGTTCGTGGTCTTTGCTTTGCATACGAGTCTTCTAAATCTGACTTCTATGAGGTCTCGTAGAGGTTTGTATTTATTGTAGTCATTAATCTTTGCTTGTAACAAATCAATATATTTGCTCAACATTGAACAATAATTGATTGTAGAGGTGTTGTAACATTCATCACCTTCTACCACGATGACTTGTTCGGGTGTGGGTATCTTGTATGTGTAGCAGATATATTGCATGTCAACTTGCATTGACCGTGGAAGGGTCATATTCTAGCTTGCACTTGCTTATGCATCCATCATAATCTCCTTGAATGCATTCATTGCATCCTCCTTGAATGAATTCGTAGAATGCTTGTAAACTTTATTGTTTACAAACAAGTTGGCATATTTATCTGAGGTCAAATGATGTTAGCCACTTGCAAACTGTATTTGTTTAAGACTTGTTCAACAAATCCTGATCATTAATCTGTCATGCTTACTACATATTGGACTCATTTGTTGATGCATTTTCTTGAAGTTGAATCATTATTGATGGTGGAGATGTCATCGTATGTCGTACATATATATTGGTAGGAGAATGATGTACTCAAGTATAATTAAACGACTTTGATTACTTAGCGATAACATTCATCTCAAGCTATTCGAGTACACCTTTGATGTAGGTATGTTAATGTTGGATGCTCAATCTTGCTACATTGACCTTAAGCATAAATACATATATGCATAAGGAGTCTTCCTTCATTGCATTCTTTATGATTTTCTAACCTTGCTTGTTGATGAATTCTTGTTGATAATGGAGACCTCACTATATTCATATGTAAATCTTTTTTTTATGAATATCTCCATTATAACTATCTTTGCTCGTCAAATTCATATCACTTGCTCTTATGAGTGAGATAGAGGGATTCTATTCACCATAGGTCACTGCTCATAGTTACTTGTTGATGCTTGTAGGGAAGTTAAACTTTTAATTCTTTGTTCAAGTCTCAAATAATGCCACACATTTCAAGTTTAAATTTTTTTTTTTTACATTCAATCGAAGTCTTACATTCCTAAGACCAAGCTTAAGCCCATGTTCAATTCATTGATGTTTGTTTGGATCCAACTTGAATTCTCAATTTGATTCAAGTAGTTCAAATACAATTTCTTTGTAGCCCAACTCAAGTATGTTTTTTTTTTTTTTGAGTTCAAATTCAAATCTTTTGTGGTTCAATTCAAGTCAAAGAGAGTCCTCCATAAGTTAAAATAAAGTTCAGGCTCCAAATGAGCCTCTTCAATTCGAGTCCCCTGCTATTTTGTAGAGTTCAGGCTCGAGTTCGGATCAAGTTCACTTGAGTTCAAATTTATTTGTGTTCAAGTCTTTTGTAGTTCATGCCACATTTGAGTCCTCTCTCTTTTTTTTTTTTAAATTTGCAAGCTCATTTATTGAGTTAAAGTCCTTTGCATCATTCAAATTAGTGTCCAAATAAGATTCAATATTGTTCAAAGTCCTTGGATTTTCAATCCAAATTTTGACAGCCTCCCGGCGTCTCCCCTATTTAGGGGAAAAAACCAAGAGGCAACCTTCCCCTCGACACTACGTGAGCGCTTCAGGTAGGTGTCAAAAATGACACCGTGGTCGCATGAGTATTTTTTTTTATCCCGCCTGCTACGTGAGCATTTAAGGGTTTTTTATGTTTGTTGATTATAAGAAAAAAACATGCGTTAGAAAAAATACAGATTTCCCCCCTCTGCACCACGTGGGCGTTCGGGGGTACTTATGAAAAATAAAGAACACTTTTTTTTATCCCCTTCGCCGCAAGCGTCGCACCGGTTTCCCACCCTAAACGCTACTTGAGCGCCTCGCGGGTTTGCCGGCTCGTTGCAAGCTTTGAAGAGGGATCATTAAATCGTCGCAAGTATCGCACCGGTTTCCCACCCTCAACGCTACGTGAGCGTCTTGGGGGTTTGCCGGCCCATCGCAAGCATCGATAAAAGAATCATTTTTTTAATTTATAATTAGTTATAAGTTAAATATAATTAATTATATTTAAGCTACAACTAATTATATTTAACTTAAAATTAACTACAAATTAACTAAACATTATTTATAATTAATTAAAATCATTTATAATTAATTACATTTATCATATAATTAATTATACTTAATTTAATATTAATTATAAATTAATCATACTTAACCTATAATTAATTATAAATTAATTATAATTAGTTATATTTAATATATAACTAATTATATTTTAATTTAATATTAATTATAAATTAAATAAATTTAATTTGAGATTAATTATAAACTAATTATAAATAATCTCAAATAAAAAAAAATTATACTAATAAAGCAAAATTAGATACCTAATCAACTAAGGGTTGGGTAGTAGAGAGGGTTGGCTGAGTGAACTCAGTGAGTCGGGATGAGTTTAGTGAGGTGAGTTGAGTGGACTGAGTGAGTGATTGGGCTTTAGATTTAAAGTGGGGATGAGTGGACTGAGTCAGGTGAGTGGCTGAGTTGAAGAGATGAGTTGGCTTTATTTGAGTGAGGATAAGAGGGCTCGGGTAGGTTGGATTGGGCAAGGCAGAGATCGGGCAAGGAGGCTTCGGCTATGGAGGCAGGAGAGCTAGGTGGAGGTAAGGTTCGACACACACACACACACACACACACACACACACACACACACACTCTCTCTCTCTCTCTCTCTCTCTCTCTCTCTCTCTCTCTCTCTCTCTCTCTCTCTCTCTCTCTCTCTCTCTCTCTCTCTCTCTCTCTCTCTCTCTCTCGACTGAAGGAGATCGGGAGGTTGGATATCGGGCTGAGGGAGTTCGGCCGGGGGAGGTAGAGGAGGCCGAAGGGAGTTTGGGATTTCTGTGGCTTTGGAGTCGGCGGCCTGAGGAGGTCGGGAGATAGAGACGTCGGGAGTGGGAGAGGAGAGCTCGAGTTGTTGGAACGGAGAAGAGGAGGGATCGGAGGAGCAGAGTTCAGTCGTAAAATTCATGGAAGGAGGAGAGCAGCGTCAGAGCAGCCGAAAGCCATGGTGTTGGGTCGGTATTTAAAGGAGATTTGGGCGCTCGATCGAGGAGTTGTCACAGGTTTCATGCAAAAATCCCGGGATGAGACGCGAGCACAGCGGGATTTGCTGGAAGAGATGCGAGTCCAGCGGCTCCAGTAGGGATTTCGACGGGATTTTGGGGATTTGATCGTAGATCAGAGCAGTTCGCAGAATTTCGGGGATCCTTCGACAGGTACGAGGGATGATTTCATTTTTTTTTCCTTTGGGTATTGTTCAAAGGTCAACAAATGCCCCCAACAAATATGGTACACGTCTGGAGTGAATCACGTTTGTTGTAAGCTGTTTGGCCTTATGGATCTCTAGATATTTCTTCTAGATGTCACACTAGGACTTTCTTTTAGTGGATCTCCAAAAATTTGCTTGGATGTCACACCAAGATTTTCTTTTAGTGGATCTCCAAAAATTTTGTTTGGATGTCACACTAAGATTTTCTTTCTATAGACCTCAAATAGTCCATCTTTATGCCTTTATAGATCCCGTAGATGCACTTGTAGTCAAGAAGCTGCTTCAGAATTTCTACAGTTACTTTTGGGCTCAGGTACGCTTTCTTCCCTTCTCTTCTTTTTTTTTAGTTCTGTGCTTGTACTGACATTATTTTGTATTTTGTGCAGGCTACCACGGGAAGAGGATCTAATCTTCAGCCAGTTCAGTACCTCAGGAGGCTTCAGTTTTGGTACGCTTTTACTTTGTTTGTGCTGTTCTTTTTTTTCTTTAGCTATTTTCTGATACCTCTTTTTTTGCTCTGCACAGGTTTCGAGAGGAGCGGGATACTTTTTCACGAGCCACCTCGGGAGACCTCTGTTTCAGGTACAACTTTCTTCTTTCTCTCTTTTTTTTTTGTAGTTTTACATATATCGCATAACTCTTCTTCTTTATTGTTGACACTTCCAATGCTTTGTGCAGGTCCTAGAAGGAGCAAAATAAAGTTGTCTTTGGAAGGAGCAAAATAAAGCTATCGGCTTCCTCTTCAGGAGTAGTTTAGGAGACAGATTTGAGTCCTCTGTGAAGGATATTGTACTTTTTCTTTTCTTTCAGCTGATGTAATCTTGTAAAAAGATGATATTGTAAACTTGTATATGAATTCTAAATGAATAAAATAAAATAATTTTATAAATCCAGTCATTGACGATCTATCTTTTTACTGCCCTCGAGACTTTTGTGGTTGTACTCTGATTTATGCTCCTGATATTTTAAATATTTATTTGGGGATCTTGGCATGCAGCGTGATGTCGACCCAAATAAATATTTAAAATGCCCACAGTTTTTAGGGACATTTATAGATATTATTCAGGATGCTTCTTTTCGTAGTTTTAGACTGAGTCACAAGATTTAGGTTCTTCTGTCCTGTGCTTCGTGCTGTGGACATTGATGAAGGATTACCTGATTTATTTTTACTGACTTGTCAGGTGATTTTGTACCTTCGGCCCTATGCTTCTAGCTTTGACGGGCTTGATGAAGGAGTAGATGCCGGTGACCTAAACCCTTAGGTTTGTGTTAGGTCGATGGCGAAAGGTCATCGGTCCAGTGCTTTGTGCATAACGGACTTGTTGATGACAGAATCCACTTAGTTCAGCCTTGAGCTTTGTGTGAACTTTGGGATAATTTTCTTCGATCATTTGCTTTCTATTTTGGCGGACTTGTTGAAGAAAAATTCCTTCGATCCTCGTTTTGTGCTTTACGGATTTGTTGAAGAATTTGCAGGTTCTGGATTCAGTTGATAGTACCGAACGTAGGCAGCATCTTGATCCTTAACCACTTGAGAAGACTTTAACATGAATTACTTGAGTTCATCAGATCGGGAGAGCTAGAATTTGATAGCTCTTCGTCCTCTGGTTGCTGAGATGGGGGTTCCTCTACTGCGGCCTTTCTTATGGCTTGTTGAGTAGATGGAGCTGCCAGCAATCCGGCCATATTTGAGCTTGTTGGATCCGACCTCTTACACCCATTCAGGCTTCAGATTTGAGCTATGGGAATTGCGATTCTCAATGTTGATTTTGCTGAAGTTGACAAATTTAGAGTCATCCTTTGTGGTTGAAAATTTTGGAGCCTACGAACATTTGGTAGTCGTTCGAGACTCATCATTCCACTGGAACTTTGATTCTCCAATCATTTGGGGGAGAATTTTGTAGACTACGATCACTTGAACTGGTCGAGTCAAATTAGCTTTCGTGCTTCCTACAGTCCCTACTGACGGGTTGACGAAGTGGGGGTTCTGCTACTATGACCTTTCTTATGGCTTGTTGAGTAGACGGAGCTGCCAGCGATCCGACCATATTTGGGCATATTGGATCTGACTTTTTACACCCATTCAAACATTAAGCTTCAGGATGTTAGAAGACTTCAAGCTTTTTCGGCTCAATTTGTTGGAGTGTGTAGCCACAAAAGTCACTTTCTTGACATTTGAGTCTTGGTTTGTTGGAGAAGGTGTTGTCTCGATCTTTTGAGAGATCACATGCATGTACTTTGGAAAACAAATATTTGTATTCTTTAGCACAAAAGAATATCTTGATTGATAATTTTAAATATTTATTTGGGGATCTCGGCATGCAGCGCGATGTCGACCCGAATAAATAATTAAAATGCCATCTGTCTCGCAGGGACATTTTAGAATGGAATAAATTTAGAATATAAAATTTTAAATATTCATTTGAGGATCTCGGCGTATAGCACGATGTCGACCCAAATGAATATTTAAAATGCCCCCTATATCGCAGGGATATTTTGGATAGGCTTTTTGTCTTTAAGATTTTAAATATTTATTTGGGGATCTCGGCACGCAGTGCGATGTCGACTCAAATAAATATTTAAAATGCCCCCAATCTGATGGGGGATTTTGAAATGCATTCTTGCTATACAAGAGAATTTCAAAATATAAACATGCATTGATAAATATGCACATAAAACTTTGGTCATCATAAAATACATTCAACATGGAATTTTCATGCATGGTACTTATTTAAATGTCGACCGTTGATAGGCGGCATGGGTCTTTAACCGTTCAGATCGATCAACTGATATGCTCCTCCCTGGTACACCTTCTCGACGATGAAGGTACCTTCCCAATTGGATACAAATTTGCCACCAATTCTTCGGTGTGGGATGATTGGTCTTCTCAGCACCAGAACTAATTCCCCTTCTTGAAATGCCCGAGGGCGCACCATACGATCGAAGGATTTTGCCATTCTTCCTCGGTAGATTTCTAAGTTTTGTTGAGCTTGTAATATGAGTTCATCAAGTGCGTCGAGCTCTTCCATTCTGAGGTAGACATTTTGCTCTTGAGTGAGATCATTCTAAATTGCTACCCGAAGTGACGGTAGTTCAATCTCCAATGGTAATATGACTTCAACACAGAACACTAGAGAGTAAGGAGTGGCTTTAGTGGGTGTTTTGTAAGTTGTAAGATAGGCCCATAGAGCTTCTGTCATCTTCGTATGCCACTCTCTTTTATTCTTGGTGAGAATCTTCTTTAACAAAGTCACCAGCGTCTTGTTGAAAGCTTCTGCCAATCCATTCGCCCTTGGATTGTATATGGATGAATATCGCCAATCGATTTTATGCCGATCAACGAACTTGTATATTTTTGTACTCTTAAATGCAGTACCGTTGTCTGAAATTATACGGCGTGGTACACCAAATTTGTAAACAACGTTGTGGGTGAAAAAGTTGATCACATGCTCGGATGTGACATCTCTGAATGGAGCTGCTTCTGCCCACTTTGAAAAGTAGTATGTTGCTACTAATAAATTGATGTCCCGCTGATGATGGCGGATCTATTGGCCCGATTATATCAGTGCCCTAACATTCGAATGGCCAGGATGCTATTGTTGGGTGCAGTGGATTTGGCGGTTGATGTATAACATCACCGTGATTTGACATTCGTGGCACCTCTTAGCGTGGTCGATATAATCTCTGACCATAGTTGGCCAATAATAACACATTCTCTTGATTTTGGTAGCCATCTTGGGACCTGACTGATGTGCTCCACAAAGCTCTTCGTGGATTTCTATCACCACTTTATCAACTTCTTTGTTCCCTAGGCACCTTAGCCACATTTGATCAAACGCTCGTCTGTATAACGTGTCATTGAAAAATGCGTATCGTAATGCCCTTTTTCGAATTTGTGCGGCCATAGACTTTTCTGTCGGGAGTTTGTTTTCCTTGAAGTAGTCAATGAATGGCTGCCTCCAATCATTTTCGACTTCAATATCTAAACAATGCCACCACGATTCTGAAGTTTGACTAGCTTTATGTCTCTTAGCCACATGATACTCTTCTGGAAAATTCTCCATGGCAATCTGATGGAGAGGTTGAGGGTCAACTGGAGTTTCATCCTGCTGACTTGAATCTGGAATTCCTTCTGCTCTTGGAAATTATAATAGAGCGGGCTCCAAGATCCTACGAGTGTAAACCCCGATGAATATAGGACTCTCCTCGTTGATGTTCGCCATTTCTTTGGCTAATTTGGCCAGACAATCTACTTTAGCAATCTATCCTCGAGGAACTCGAGCCATTTTGACATTTAGTACTTGCATCAAAAGCTCAAGGGCTCGTCAGTGATAGTTGGCCAATTCGACTTTACCAACCTTGTAAATTCCAAGTACTTGATTTATTACAAGTTGAGAATCACCAAAGATTTGGAGATGTTGGATTCTGACATCGATCGCAATCTCCAGCCCTGCTAATAGAGCTTCGTATTCGGCTTCATTGTTAGTCTGAGGTTCAGTCAAACTGAAAGAAAATCTCATTATGCCTCCCTCGGGTGCTACGAAAATGAGACCAATACCGGCTCGGGCTCTTGCAATATTTGGAGGTCGGACATGTCTAATAGACTATGCCCCATCAAAGTACATCTCCCAGAACTGTAGCTTTTCATTCTCCTCGACCTGCATCATTTTCTCATCGGGCAAATCATCATTGAGTGGAGAGTCTGCTGGGATTGGATGTGCAGCGAGAAAATTTGCCAAGGCCTGTCCTTTCACCACCTTCTGTGGCATGTATATGATTTCAAACTGCAATAACAATACTGCCCACCTGGCTAGACGACCTGTCAACGTTGGTCTTGTCATCAAGAACTTCAGCGGATCGATCTTTGATATCAGTGTTATTTTATGGGATAGCATATAGTGGCGGAGTTTCTGAACTGCAAAAATCAGCGCTAGACAATGCTTTTCAATTAGGGAATAACGGCTTTATGCTCCAATAAACCTTCGACTGATGTAGTAGAGCGAATTTTCTTTTCCTTCTTCATTATTCTGGGCCAATAGTGCTCCGAGGGACTCTTCTAGTGCAGCTGTGTACAGTATGAGAGGCTTCCCCGGAATCGGCGCTACTAGGATGGGTGGATTCAACAAATATCTTTTGATGCTGTTAAATGCCTCCTGATATTCTGCATCCCATTTGAAACAAACATCCTTCTTCATTAGCTTTGAAAATGGTTGGCACCTACCCGATAGATTTGATATAAATCTTCGAATGAAAGCCAGTTGTCCTTGCAGCGAGCGAAGATGTCGAAGGTTCCTTGGTGGTGGCATCTCCGTGATTGCCTTAATTTTGTTGGGGTCGATCTCTATGCCTCAATGATGAATAACATACCCAAATAATTTACCGGATGAGACCCCAAAAGCATATTTGAGAGGATTCATCTTCAGATCAAACTTTCTGATTCTCTCAAATACGATTCTGAAATCTTTTAAGTGATCATTTCGGCCAAGGCTTTTGACGACAAGGTCATCTACATAACACTCGACCTTTTGATGTATCAAATCAACAAATATGCGAGTCATCGCTCGCTGATAGGTGGCACCAGCGTTCTTCAAGCCAAAGGGCATGACTGTGTAGCAGAAAATTCCGATGGGCGTCCTAAATGATGTATGCTTTTCATCTTCTGGTGCCATTTTGATTTGATTGTATCTTGACGATCCATCCATAAAGGAGAACATGTCGTAGTTGGACGTATTGTCCACCAGGAGTTTGGACACAGGAAGTGGAAAATCGACTTTTGGGCACGCCTTATTGAGGTCCCTGAAGTCAATATAGATACGAATCTGGCCGTTCTTCTTCTTCACTGGGACGATATTAGCAATCCAGTTAGTGTACTTTTCTTCTCGGATGAAGCCTGCATCTATTAGCTTCTTCATTTCTGCGATCACCTGTTCTTCAATCTCCAATCTCATTCTCCTTGGAGCTTGTTTGATGGGTGCTACTTCCGGTTTGATTGCTAATCTGTGAACTACTACGTCAGGGGATAAGCCAGGCATCTCAGCATATGTCCAGACAAAGTAATCCCTGAATTCACAGAGAAGTTCTTTTATTTCTTCTATTTGTTATTCGGGTAGGAGAGAACTAATGATGGTTGGGCGAGGATCCTCCTAAATCCCCAAGTTGACTTTTCTTAGTTCATCCATAGTGGCTCTCTGTCCACCATCTTCAAGCTCTTCTGGTGCAGGCTCGGCTTCTACGGGCTGTTCATCATAATCATCAGCCTTATATGTCTCTTCAGCAACATCATCATCGGATTCAATTTCCATACATGTGATTGCCCGGCAAGTCTCTTTCCGGAGAAATTTTCTTTTGATGAATCCAATACCTTTATATGCATCTGTATCCTTCTGCTGTAATGGACGCGGACTCCTCCCATACTAAAGGCCCAAACTTGTACGAAGTTGTTGCTTGGTGGTAGGAATATTGACTTATTTTCGTAGCATTCTCTGAATATTTTTGGTATTGAACCTATGTAGCATCGTAGGAAATAATTCCTCGGAGTCGAGGAGCATGTAATCCCAGTCATGATTCTCCTCTTCACGAACTCCCGTGGAATATAGCACATTCTTTGGCACAGTCCCATTTTTACGGGGAGGCAGATAGAGAGTGGCGAGTTCTTCAACTTTATGCACCTCACGTGAAATGATTTCTTTGAAGTGTTGCAAGGGAACATGCGTGACCACGAGTACACTATCTGAAATTGATAGACTGTCTATTCTTCTAGAAAACACATTCTGCACCGTGTTCATGTAAATGGAGTCGTAGTCATTATCATCATTTGAAAATTTGACATGTCTGCTCTATTCATCCGTTGACTAGCACACTCTTCGAGATTTTGCAGGAGTAACATCGTCCTCATCTGTGTTACTCCCAAGATGAGGTACATATCTCTTTTCTTTTGGGATGATCGATGCTTTGGGAAGAGTTGGCCCTGCCTTCTTTCTCCCCATATGCTTCTTATCACCTTCCTGTTCAGATCGCTTTGTAGCCTTTGAGTTTGATGCTCTAGCTTCGAGGGAGCTCGAAGACTTTTGTTTCTTTGGCATGAAGTACCGTGCATCTTCATAGACTGTTGCTTTATGAACTGTAAAGGGCTGAATGTCACCAGAGATCCTGAATTCTTCTCCATCTTTGAGATATTTCATACATTGGTGTAATGTTGATGGAACAATACCATATTCATGCAACCAAGGACGACCTAATAGCGTCTTGAATGAAGTATCCGCATCAATCACATGGAATTTAGCTTATGTGTGGAGCTCTCCAAATACAAGATGGAGCATGAATGATCCAAGTGTTTTCTGCCCTTTTTCGTTGAAATCATACACCATCAACTTATCTGGCCCGAGGTATTCCACATCAAGGTAGAGGGATCTCAGTACTTTCAAGTTTATCAGATTCACGGAGGATCCAGTATCGATTAGGATTCACTGATAATCAGCTTATCGCTCTCTGCAGTAACATACAGAGGACGATTATGGTCTGCAGTTCCGAGCATCATGTCTTCTTCGGAGAAAGTAATGAATGGCTCATTTCAAGCTTGCAGAACCTCAGTTAGACTACGTTCAGCAAAATATACCTCGTATCTTTTGGGATCTTTGAGAGCCTGAACCAGAGTCTCCTGAAGGTCTTTAGATATCACCAAAGCATCGTATATACTGAGTTGTGTTAGGATTTTTCTTAGATGGGATAAAATATTATAATATATCCAGTGGTTGAAGTCTTCCTTTTCTTAGGATCTTCAGGGATAATGTCATCGTTGATAATTATCTCTTTCTCCTTATCTTTATTAGAGACTCCTTTCTTCGGTGGAGGCGGTAGTATCTTACCGCTTCTTAATTGCACTTGAGCAATCTTCTCCGGTTCAGAATCATTTAATAGAGCATTTTCTTCAGAATTGATCATTGTTGCATCTAAGGACTCATCTGTTGATTCAGAATCACCACCCAGGTTTACATGTCCCATCCGAGATGCTATGCTAGGGTCTGATTCGTCTCCCTCTGGAAAATATAAATCTTCCTCTGAGCTGTAATCCATTGGCAACACCATCATACATGATTCAGAGGGCAATTCTTCTGTGTATTCTTCTTTTATTGAGGTACTCGGTGCCACCGAGATGACCCGTCATACTTCTTTGGGGAGAGAATCTTCATCTTCTTCTTCGGCTTCGTCTATCTTAAACTCTGACATGAAGTCAGCGAGCTTGATAGGTCGCCTCTTAGTCTGGTAGTATTCATCCAAACTGTCGATAACCCTCTACGTTGCGGTCATCTTTTCATTGAGTTTCTTTAACTTGGTCTTCTTTTTGGATGATTTCTTCTTTCCAGACTTTGAAGTGCTAGCTTGGTTGGAAAACTATTTTGAAGTAGAAGGTTGTATCACCGGTAGTGCCTTCAAATCTATTATTGGCTCAATAGGAGACTTCCACTTTACACCTGAAACTCCTTCAAGCTGCTTCAACATTTTCACAGTCTTTTTAGAGACCGCAGTCTCCCACTATTCTTCTTGACTTGGCTTCTTTTTGTTTCTTCTTTCTTCAACCAGGGGTACAGAAGAGGACGTGACTACCCGAGCTTATTCCTTTCTAAGGTGAGACAACACATTGTCAAACAATGTGAGTTCTCCTTTTTGATATTTTCTTTCAAGCAAATCCTTGAAGATGTAGCAATCTTCAATAGGATGGCTGAGTACCCGATGATATGGGAAATAATTTGGGTCACCAGTGTTCTTCAACTCTTCAGGTCTCTTGCATTCAGGCAGTTCTAAACTCAATTTCAACACTTGTCGAAATAATTTGGTGACACTCTTCCTCTTGAATGAATATTCTTTATTCATTTTATCTTTGAGGGATTGAAACATTCTATCACCAGTTCCCATTATCTGTCTCTAACGTTCACCTCCACCTTGATAAGTTTGTGGCTTATCATTTCTCCCTAGTATCAACTTTGGCTGGGGGTGAGGGTTGTAGGCCTGTTTGGTCTTTCTTGATATTGCATCGGCTGCTTGCCCTTGTCTATATTGTAAATCACTTGTTTTTCTCTATCAGCTCTAGAGAAGAATGTAGAGTCGGCCTCACCCCTTCTAGTACCCGGGGCCTTAGCCTTCTTGGGTTTATCAGAGTGATTTTCTGATTTGGACAAATTTAGTTTCTCAAATTTGGCCACTCTGTCGAGCAAGTCTTGAAATGTGTTTATTGTAGCCATGCACAGGAAGGGTTGCATCTTGTCATCAATGTTACCCATTAACAACTGTACGGCATGCTCTTCTTCTAACTGCTGCTCATATTTCATACTTAGATTTCGTCAGCGAGTGATGTATTTAGTCACTGATTCTTCTCTCTTTCTCTTATCCAAAGCGAGGTCAGCGATCGTAATCTTCTCAGTTGCTCTAGCAAATCTTTTTACAAACATACTTTCCAATTCTGCGAAGGTCTTCACAGAATCGTTCGGCAATTCAGCATATCATTCGAAAGCAGTTGCTGTTAAACTGCTGACAAATTGTCGGAAGAGTAGGGCGTCATTTCCTCCTGTATTCCCACAGGTGGCTTTAAACTGTGCCAGGTGCTACCTGGGGTTGTTATTACCGTTGAAAGTATTGAACTTTGTTACAGAATACCCTTTTGGGTACGGTACTTGGTCGTATTCAGCAGGATACGGACGACCCTTGCCCACTAGTTTATCCGCCTTATCAACAGCTATGATAGCTCTGATCCTTTCTGTTATGATTCCTTCCAACTGTGCAGCAGTCACTGGTTCGGAAGTACTTGCAACATTTTGTGGAGTGGGCTGACGGATGACATTATGAGCCTCATGACCACCTTCAGGAGTACCTCGTACTCCTGAGACTTGAGGCATTTGGAAGTTTGGAGGATCCGAAGGAGGATTGGGCATGGCACCAACAGCAACAGTTCTTTGTATCATCTGCATCATTGCCCCCATCTGAGCCATCATCTCAGTCATCTTCTCATTCAACTGAGAGATTTCTCTATCTTTAGCTCTCATTTGTCGCCTTATATGTCTTTGCATGTCTTCAAGTGTGACATTCTCGTCAGCGAAGAGATTCTCTTCGGCTTCCTCTCTTTCTTCTTCAGCTTGGGAATGACCACCTCTGCCAGTGGTGGACCCAGCTTCACGACGACGTTGATAAACTCACCTAATCGGCAGTTGTTGATCGTCTTCATCTTCACCATCATCATAATAGGCTTCCTCATTAATATTGGTGTGTCTCATCATATAGACAACTTTCATGTCCAGAGTGTTATTTATTTCTTACATTTCTTCTTCTAGATTTTCTTCCAGAAATTCATCAATATTTTCTTCCATATTTTCTTCCCCTTCAATATATTCTTGTATATTTTCATCCTCTTCAAGGAATTCCTCTTCTTCAATGTTGTCTCCCCCTTGCATATTTCCTTCCTCTTCTAGTACTCGGATCTCTAAGCGGCGCCGCCACTGGATTTCCGATTCTTGGTTAGGCACAGGGACTTCTTCAACCAGCGGACTGCGGTCAAAGTTGGTTTCTTCTTTTGGAGGGGATGGAGGGCGACGAGATCCCCTAGAGGATTCTCCAAGGTGTCTACCATCTGGAGGAATGTCATTATGGGTCCTTTTCAGGGCCCACTTTTGACGTTGTTTGTAGACTTGGGCGGATCTCCGAGAAGCCTCACTAGATGTCACGCCCAGATCAGTTCCTCTTTCTCTTCTTTCTTTCTCATTTCTTCAAGGCTTTGACCTCCAGACTTGTTTTCCTTTCCACCGGGACCTTTTAGCAGTGGATCCCTAAACATATGGTTTAGGTGTCACATCCCGATGTTCACCGCGTGAAATATACTGTCTTTCTCTTCTTTCTGTAGCAAAAGATAGACGCTCCCTTGGTGGGGTTCTCCTGGCCTCGATCACTAAAGGCCATTGGAGCTTCTTCTTCTTCAGCCCTTTCTCCTTTACAGTCTTCAAGACTCTGTATACCCGGGCTGAAAGAGTTTCAGGCTCTTTCTTTCTTGGAGGAATTGGGGCTTCAGGTCGTTGATCCCAAAAGGATTTCTTCAGCTCACCAGTTGAACTGTTTCTTTTGACCCACTTCAGATTTGTAAATCCATTCCGGGTTGGAATGTTAGCTTCAGACTCTTGGGCCGGCATATTTGATGGGTGGACCGGGAGTTGTTGATGTTGAGCTCGGAGCTCAGCGTTCATCTTCCTTCTCTGCCTCATAGTAGGCCTTCTTCCAGATGAGGAGACATCAGCATCGTATTTTCCAGGTGCAGATAACTTGGTCGGCAGAGTGGTGATATTTGCAGCTACCACAGAAACTCTTCCACCATTCACAATTCTTCTGGTGGTTAGGGCCTCAGGTTGTGACAGCCTTTCGAACACAGAAATTCTTCCACGAGAATTTTCGGTAACAGGTCGTTGTGCTGGCAGATGTACACGACGGGTGACAGCTTCAGTAGAATGGGGCCTCCTGGCAGGCCTTTCAGCATTCCTGCCATTCACAGAAATGGCGGCAGTCTTTGCAACGACTGCAGGAAAATCAACACTACCAAATTGGATGGAGCTCCAGTGTTTCCGGTCTCAATAATAACATTAGCCAGCTGGATCCTGGCTCCTTTTCCCAATTGGACGGTCATCGGGGTGTTCTGTAGATCCATCTGCATAAATGAAAGGCAAGGATTAGTAATCAGAATTGATACATCACCCCGCACTTTCAAAATGCAGAGACTTGCACAGAACACAAAAATAAGAGAATATATTAGCGAGCAATTCAAATAATATATATTTAAAAAATGCTAAATGCTTATAAATTCACTGATTGATCATTTTAGAAAATTCAGAGTTTTGAATCATTAAACGGTCATTTTGAAAGACTCAAAATTTTGAGTACGATTTGATATTGCTGCTACTATAACACTGAGACGACTAGCCAAAGATGGAAAGAGAAACCAATCCCCAGTGGAGTCGCAAGAAATCTGTGGGCTCCAAAAATTCGGCCCCGTCCTCCCCGCCGCTTTTCTTATTCGGCGAGGGAGCTTTAACGAACTAAGTTCCGAGGTAAATTTTGGAAGGCAGATGAGTTTGTAGATAATACACTACCGAGAGATTTTGCCCTTATTTTGCGAGGACTTTATGATCTGAGTTCTGGTTTCCTATAGGCGCAAGCCCCTATAGTTAATTACCCCTCTCGATCACGAGAGAGAACTTTCGATTAAGGCTAGTCGTCAATCAGATATGTATAGAATACGTGTTATTTGGCATATAGTAGCAGCACGGGTTTGAGAAATTTGGAGGATTAGAGAATTTGGAATACTGAAAGATTTGGAGATTTCATATTTAAAATAGAAATTTCACCATATTGTACTTAAAGCGGATGGTGGGGGAATGGATGATAAACCCGATCAAGATCACATGGTTCCGTCATCCCGGGCCATCGTGGTCCCTGGTCTACTTAGTTAGAGAAGGTAGTCGACCCAACCTGATAGAAGGATCCTTGTCGGCAGCCATGGGTTGCTTCGTCCAAGGGGACCTTGTAGACCGGGGTTGAATGTTTGTCTAAGGGGACAAATTTGAATCCACCTTAGCTAACAGAGGGCTTTGTGCCCTATCGATCATATCCTATTGATTCATATCTCAAGGATTTAACGCCACTAAGGAGAATATTGGCTCTGGCCATAACCGCTATCTGTGGTGCCATTTGGTGGCAAAACCACTCGGTTTAGAAGACCCCGGGTCATAACCGTTTACCTACAGTGCCATTTGGCGGCGAAATTGCCGGTTAGAGGACACGTACCACGTCCTTACTAGCAAGAGATTGTTTGAGAATGGATCCTAGTGATATTTTCGACTAGGCATTTGGCTCTTTGTGAGCTAGAGTAGTTTTATTTTTGTCCACCTCGGCAGACTGTTGCGGAGGGCGGATGATTTTGCTTTAAGTTTTTGATGGATTTATTTCAATTTTAAATATTTTTTGGATTTTGGAATTTGTGGATTTTTAAATTTTTGGGTGGAGCTTTGTATTTTGTGTGGACTTTTGGGAGACATTTAAAAATGTTTGTGAACCCCTCCGGTTGAGATCTGTATTCAACACGGCCATCATCGGGGTGTTTGGGGTTATTTCTCTTTATGGATTGAACCTTGTCAACTCTGTCGGGCTGTCGACAGAGGATCGGGTTTCGTAGGATTTATGCCCTTGATAGTGAATTCTCATTGTTATAGGCATTGAAGGCATAATATGAATGTGTTAAGACAAATATAACGGTCGCCACAACCGTATATTTGTTTGTTGGTTCGAACCCTGTCGACTTCTATTGAACCGTATAGAAGGATCGGGATCGAACTTGAATTCACTTGTCAATCCGCGCAGTTTCCCTAGACGTCACGTGTATACCAATAACACGCTCGCCGGGGCCCATGCGGGTTTGGGATTGTATTTTCCCCTTTAGTGTACCTATGTGTATACAATTTATAGTGCACGTGCAGGGGTACTTTTAAAATATTTGTAGACGCCTTCTGTCTGCTTGTACGGAGGTTGTAGATCATGTGGCGTGGCGTAGCAGCTTCTGAATAGACTTGTTTGCTGCTTTGCACAAGTAGACTGTCGTGCACTATTTATTAATTTTTGTAGACGGGTCATAGTGCACTAACTAATCTCCTGCCTCCGTTTGTAGACAATTGCCTTTACATGATGTTTTTGTTCGTGGTCTTTTCTTTGCATACGAGTCTTCTAAATCTGACTTATATGAGGTCTCGTAGAGGTTTGTATTTGTTGTAGTCATTAATCTTTGCTTGTAACAAATCAATATATTTGCTCAACATTGAATAATAATTGATTGTAGAGGTGTTGTAACATTCATCACCTTCTACCACGATGACTTGTTGGGGTGTGGGTATCTTGTATATGTAGCAGATATATTGCATGTCAACTTGCATTGACCGTGAAATGGTCATATTCTAGCTTGCACTTGCTTATGCATCCATCATAATCTCCTTGAATGCATTCATTGCATCCTCCTTGAATGAATTCGTAGAATGCTTGTCAACTTTATTGTTTATAAACAAGTTGGCATATTTATCTGAGGTCAAATGATTTTAGCCACTTGCAAACTATATTTGTTTAAGACTTGTTCAACAAATCCTGATCATTAATCTGTCATGCTTACTACATATTGGACTCATTTGTTGATGCACTTTCTTGAAGTTGAATCATTATTGATGGTGGAGATGTCATCGTATGTCGTACATATATATATTGGTAGGAGAATGATGTACTCAAGTATAATTAAACGACTTTGATTAATTAGCGATAACATTCATCTCAAGCTATTCGAGTACACCTTTGATGTAGGTATGTTAATGTTGGATGCTCAATCTTGTTACATTGAACTTAAGCATAAATACATATAAGCATAAGGAGTCTTCCTTCATTGCATTCTTTATGATTTTCTAACCTTGCTTGTTGATGAATTCTTGTTGATAATGGAGACTTCACTATATTCATATGTAAACCTTTTTTATGAATATCCCCATTATAACTATCTTTGCTCGTCAAATTCATATCACTTGCTCTTATGAGTGAGATAGAGGGATTCTATTCACCATAGGTCACTGCTCATAGTTACTTGTTGATGCTTGTAGGGAAGTTAAAATTTTAATTCTTTGTTCAAGTCTCAAACAATGCCACACAATTCAAGTTTAATTTTTTTTTTTAACATTCAATCGAAGTCTTACATTCCTAAGACCAAGCTTAAGTCCATGTTCTATTCATTGATGTTTGTTTGGATCCAACTTGAATTCTCAATTTGATTCAAGTAGTTCAAATACAATTTCTTTGTAGCCCAACTCAAGTATTTTTTTTTAGTTCAAATTCAAATCTTTTGTGGTTCAATTCAAGTTCAAAGAGAGTCCTCCATAAGTTCAAATAAAGTTCAGGCTCCAAATGAGCCTCTTCAATTCGAGTCCCCTGCTGTTTTGTAGAGTTCAAGCCCGAGTTTGGATCGAGTTCACTTGAGTTCAAATTTATTTGTGTTCAAGTCTTTTGTAGTTCATGCCACATTTGAGTCCTCTCTAATTTTTTTTTTTAAATTTGCAAGCTCATTTATTGAGTTAAAGTCCTTTGCATCATTCAAATTAGTGTCCAAATAAGATTCAATATTGTTCAAAGTCCTTGAATTTTCAATCCAAATTTTGGCAGCCTCCCGGCGTCTCCCCCGTTTAGGGGAAAAAACCAAGAGGCAACCTTCCCCTCGACGCTACGTGAGCGCTTCAGGTAGGTGTCAAAAATGACACCGCGGTCGCATGAGTATTTTTTATCCCCGCCTGCTACGTGAGCATTTAAGGGGTTTTTATGTTTGTTGATTATAAGAAGAAAACATGCGTTAGAAAAAACACAGATTTCCCCCCTCTGCACCACGTGAGCGTTCGGGTGTACTTATAAAAAATAAAGAACACTTTTTTTTATCCCCTTCGCCGTAAGCGTCGCACCAGTTTCCCACCCTAAACGCTACTTGAGCGCCTCGGGGGTTTGCCGGCTCGTTGCAAGCTTTGAAGAGGGATCCTTAAATAGTCGCAAGTATCGCACCGGTTTCCCACCCTCAACGCTACGTGAGCGCCTTGGGGGTTTGCCGGCCCGTCGCAAGCATCGATAAAAGAATCATTTTTTTAATTTATAATTAGTGATAAGTTAAATATAATTAATTATATTTAAGCTACAACTAATTATATTTAACTTAAAATTAACTACAAATTAACTAAACATTATTTATAATTAATTAAAATCATTTATAATTAATTACATTTATCATATAATTAATTATATTTAATTTAATATTAATTTTAAATTAATCATACTTAACCTATAATTAATTATAAATTAATTATAATTAGTTATATTTAATGTATAACTAATTATATTTTAATTTAATATTAATTATAAATTAAATAAATTTAATTTGAGATTAATTATAAACTAATTATAAATAATCTCAAATAAAAAAAAATTATACTAATAAAGCAAAATTAGATACCTAATCAACTAAGGGTTGGGTAGTAGAGAGGGTTGGCTGAGTGAACTCAGTGAGTCGGGATGAGTTCAGTGAGGTGAGTTGAGTGGACTGAGTGAGTGAGTGGGCTTTAGATTTTAAGTGGGGATGAGTGGACTGAGTCAGGTGAGTGGCTGAGTTGAGGAGATGAGTTGGCTTTATTTGAGTGAGGATAAGAGGGCTCGGGTAGGTTGGATCGGGCAAGGCAGATATTGGGCAAGGAGGCTTCGGCTATGGAGGCAGGAGAGCTAGGTGGAGGTAAGGTTCGACACACACACACACACACTCTCTCTCTCTCTCTCTCTCTCTCTCTCTCTCTCTCTCTCTCTCTCTCTCTCTCTCTCTCTCTCTCTCTCTCTCTCTCTCGGCTGAAGGAGATCGGGAGGTTGGATGTCGGGCTGAGGGAGTTTGGCCGGGGGAGGTAGAGGAGGCCGACGGGAGTTTGGGATTTCTGTGGCTTTGGAGTCGGCGGCCTGAGGAGGTCGGGAGATAGAGACGTCGAAAGTGGGAGAGGAGAGCTCGGGTTGTTGGAACGGAGAAGAGGAGGGATCGGAGGAGCAGAGTTCGGTCGTGGAAGGATGAGAGCAGCGTCAGAGCAGCCGAAAGCCATGGGGTTGGGTCGGTATTTATAGGAGATTTGGGCGCTCGATCGAGGAGTTGTCGCAGGTTTCATGCAAAAATCCCGGGATGAGACGCGAGCATAGCGGGATTTGCGGGAAGAGATGCAAGTCCAGCGGCTCCAGCAGGGATTTCGACGGGATTTTGGGGATTTGATCGTAGATCAGAGCAGTTCGCTGGATTTCGGGGATCCTTCGACAGGTACGAGGGATGATTTCGTTTTTTTTTTCTCCTTTGGGTATTGTTCAGAGGTCAACAAGATTTAATTAAATTGGAACATTTTTTGCGTCATTTTTGGGCTCATATTATCAAGACATTCATTTTGACCATAAATTTACTGAAATTGGAATTCGAATGATCATAAAATTAGTTTATAAATTTTCTAATTTACATATTGCATTGACACTCACACTTGATGAATTGAATCTTCTAGAGCTTTATCAATACCTAATTTGATTATTATTGTTGCAAACACATAATTAGCCTGATCCACACTCTTTGACTGATACAAATAGTTAATCATAATTATCTAAAGCAGTTGACTCACACAAACAAGCATTTGTCATTACCTTTGCAAACTTTACTCATTTGGCTTAAATAAAAATATGTAGAGTTGACCGATGTTATTTTTGCCCTAGCAGACACATACTATTTAAGCATTTGACTTTTGCTGAATTCTTCCAAAGAAAATTTCTATGAAAAGATTATTTTGATGAATTCAATATATAAATTTTTTCTTTTTCTTTTTTTTTTTCTTTTTTTTTGAATTTTGGGTATATAGGAACATTTGTGCTCTTCTTTGAGCTGCTTCTTAATTTGGATAAAAAATGTCCATAATTTCTTCTTCCAAATTTTCTGATTAAGAGATATTGTTAAGGGCTAAGCCATTTTTACTTACTCATAGATAAATCTTATGGTAGAAAGTCATACATTGAAGTAATCAAAAAAAAAAAAAAAAAAAAAAAAAAGGGAGACTTGGTTTAAACGAGAGTTGACAAATTGATTATTTCAATTCTAAGCAAGACATATCAGGCTTCCTAATGATAGCGACTATGGTTTCCTTTGGTCATAGACAATACTGTGTCAACAGGTACTTCAATGGTAGTGTTGAAGTGGTCATCTTTTTCTAATGTTATTTTTGGATATTTTTTAGGTTCAATATTTTATTTTATAAATCATCAAAGTACTATGTTCTTTATTGGTAGAGTTTTTTTATAAGATATTGCTAATTAGGTGGATAATGGCTTTCCTAAATTACTTTAAATTATAGGGGGGTTTACCAACATTGCACTTAAAACTACCCAATTTACATATTTAACACCTAAAACTTCTAATTTACGCTACCCACACCTAAAATATATTGTTTACTCATATCTCTCACTCCGTTCCATCTCCGTAACCAACACGTGTCAGCTCCAAGTCACTCAAACGATCGTTTCCCTCGCCCTGTTCTCCGTCGATTTCCCGCATTAGAAAGCCTTGTGATGCTTGTGAACGCCCATTTTTTTACATATACTCAGTACTCCTGCTCCTTTGTCGTTCTACTTGTCCAGTGAGTTTTGAGTGATGCCCTTCTATGATTCATGCCCTAAATTTTGGTATAGCTATGTCATTCTTTGTCCAATGAGATCTAGTTCTTGACTCAGTCATTTTTGCTTGTTGATTCAGAGGTTGGAGTTGGATGGAATACTTGTTCGAGAATGCCCTATGTTTTCTCCTTTGTTGCGTTACGACTTATGCTTTTTGGTTTACATGGCATTTTTTTCTTGTCGTTGGTTCGTTGGGTGGCTTTCATGAGAAATTTGCGAGGGAATTAGAATTTTGCAAATCTTGTCTTGGTTTATTGCATTGTGTTGTGCTGGAGTTGTGAGGGAATTAGAAAAATGTTCCTGTGATGGTTTATTATGTTGTGTTGTGCTAGAGTTGTGAGGGAATTAGAATTTTGTAAATTTTACAATAATGTTGAATAATGGTCGTTGGTTGGCTTTATTTCGTTGGGATGGGTCGTTATTGGCTTTATTTCACTGCTTTGTACTATGCAAATCCCGACAATGATGAAAATGAGCTTGATTTATGTTGGATAGCTCTCTACCTTGATAATTTATGTTGTAATCATGACCTATATCCTGTGGGATCATTAGAGGGCCACAAGATCGACAATACGAGAAGCAACCCGTATTGTTGTTGTTTCTCTAGTCTTTATTTTTTATATTTGAACAAGGAGTTACTTTTTTTTATATTTGTAAATAAAGAAGTAATTTCTTTCATATTTTAAGGAAATATAAATAATCAAGAATTAATGCAAATAAAATATTTTATCACCAATAAAATCCTTACATATTTTCCTTGAATTAACTTATTGATTAATTATAAATAATATTAAAACAAGAGAGAACAAAAGAAATAATTAAATTTTGAGAGCATAAAAACTTTATTGTTTTTAAAAGATTGCTCTTGATATCATTTTGATATTAAAAAAAATGATAATTTCTTGCTTATATATTTATCTTTGTGTGCACATTTCATTTATTAGCATATACCTACTTGTACAATAATAATCAACATCTTACATATTTAAATTTAACGATTATTTCATATGATCATATGAAAGTTCTATTAAATTTTATAACTTACCATAAATTTTTAGATTATTTTATAAGATATGATAATCATTGAAGACAAGCAAAGACTTAAAATATTTTTATTTATTTATTATTATGTTATGTCCTTTTTTTTTTAGTTATTTGAAGTTTATCTTTATATGCATTATTGTATTCTCTTTATGTTTATAAGATTTATTTAATAGTATTATTATAAATCTGATCATATATGCTGCTATAATTAAATATTTAACATATAGATACCCATTAATACTATATACAAAAGACTATAATTTCTTATGATCAAGCGGCGAGCATCATTATTAAGGTTTGATTTGTGACAACTTTCTAAAACAATTTTTTGGTACAAAAATTTCTTGATTTACAAATTTTTTATACTAAAAAACTGCTTTGAAAAACAAGAAGAAAACTATCCCAAATAAAATCTAAATCACTCGAGCATTAAACTTTTGTGAAGTTACGAAGCATTCTTAGAATCATACTAATGTTTAAGGGAGGGTGTTAAGAAAAATAAATTTGATTTAACGATAGTTATAATGTCTAATTTTTTCTTATATTTGATGTAAGTTTAAAATTTTTCATAGTTGATATGATAGAAATCTCTCAGTTATTGTTGTATATATATATATATATATTTGGGACATTTAGGCCATTTAAGGCAAACTCATACACACAACGCATACACATAGACTCGAACCCTGGACCTCTAGTTGGAAGCCTAAGCTCTCAACTAATATGCCAAGGAGAGTTGTGTTATTGTTGTATCTAACTCTCTATTATGTTCCATAAATAAAAATGTTCTTCCATCAGTATATTTCAAATCAACATCAGACTCAATAGAGCAGCCTCTTCCTTCCTACATACACAATGCCAGCACGATCTCATTCTACTCTAAATACCTCATCCTTTCTTATAAATAAAGGAGTCAAATTATAAAGCTTATAATTTATTAGAAAAAGAAGAAGAAAAAAAAAGGAGTCAAATAAAAACAAACATCTTGGCTCATTTACATAACAAGTCAAGCCAAATAATACTTCGGCTTCATTTGGGACGATTTTCTCACTACTTCTTACAATATTTGTACTACAAAACTGCTTTAAGAAGCAATAAGAAAGCCATTCCAAATTAACAAAGGCTTCTTTTGGGACGGCTTTCTTTCCACTTCTTAAATAAGTTTTTTAAAACAAAAATTAAAAAATTGTACTTAAAATCGCTTTAAGATGAAGTAAGAAAACCGTTTGGAACGAAGTCAAATTCTTCATCATCCATCCACAGCTCATTTACACCCTCCCCTCAAAGCCAACTAAACCTTAGCTTGACAAAGAGATGACTAACGTAAAGGATGGAGTAGTCGGCTAGCAAGTCCCCCTTCGCTGAACAAAAATCTTCATGCAATATCGCCCAAGCCCACCAAAGAATGACTCCCTACAATACCACATAATTAGCACGTTAATGAAGCCAGATGGAACTTTTACCCGTTTCAGAACAGTTCTCATCGATCAGCTCCATCTCCACAGCTTTTGCCAGAACAATCAAGACATATTCAAACTAGCTAGTAACCATTTTTGCCTTCAAATATCATATACCTTGCACGGCCTGTATAAGGCTAAGTCACCTTGACTAACTCCATTTTTGTCTTATATTCTAACGTACTCTTTTAACAATTATCATTAATAAGACTTCTTAAAACTTCTCGTTCAACTTTCCTCTCCATTTTTACTTTATAAATTATCTTGTTTTGTCATCTACCTGTCTTTTCCTTTTGTTTTTCGTAATAAGCAAGTTAGCTCTACTGATTGGCCTCTAGCTCGATCTCCAAATATCTGAATAAGAACTTACGCTGACTGAGAATAATCTGTTGCAAATTATATCATAATGTAATTATGAAATTTATTTTAAAATTTTAAAGATTTTCAAGCCCATTTTATTACAATTTATATTGCATATTTTTATATAATTTTTTTTCTTCTTACTTCTATGATTATACGTGAAAAGGTTGGAGTAGCTCCAGTAGAAGATAAGATTAGAGAAAGTCGCCTTAGATGGTTTGGTCACCTAAAACGGCGGTCTTGCGATGACCCGGTTAGGAGAGTAGAGGTATTAGATTTGACTTATGTTAAGAAAGGTAGGGATAGACCTAAAAAGACTTGGTTAGAAAATATTAGGAATGACCTTTCTTTATTAGATTTAAACGAAAATTTGACTTTTAATAGGACACAATGGAGAAAAAGGATTCATGTAGCCGACCCCACGTAGTGGGATAAAGGCTTGATGTTGTTGTTGTTGTTGTTGTTTGTTGTTTACTTCTATGATTGCATGAAATAATAATGAAGGTCATTATATGAAATAATAATGAAGGACATTATAGAGGAGTAATTATTATGTCCGGGCACCGAATGTGTCCAGAGACAAATAAAAATATGTCAAATCATTAGGCGCTCGATACTGTCGGTACCCTATCACGACACAATAATTTTTCATTATTTATATAGAGGGCTTGTTCAATAAGTTTTCAGTATAACGTTCATATATATATATCCCTCTACTATAAATAAATATATTCGAATATTATCTCTTATAATTTCAGCTTTCTAAAATCCAATTTCTTCTCTCCTTAATCATCATGGGCTCAACTAAAGATTCCTCTGTCAGCTTAGATCTCAGCATTTCCTGCAACAACCTTTTGGTAAGAGTCATCATCAAGGAAAAAAAAAACTTTTTCACAATATTATTATTTTCCATAACGGTTAAGTTTATATAGCAGAAACACAAGGAAATTCGAATCGATGGGATGAACCGGATGGAAGAAAATGGAGTGAACAGAATTTGTCAAGTGAAGGAAGAGATAAAGCGTGTTGCAGAGGAGAACAAGAGGCTTGCAGAGATGCTCACGACCATTTGTGAACGTCACCGAGCTCTTAGAGCTCAGTTTATTGATCTGATGAATAATTCTTCTTCGCCATTGACGACTAAGAAGAGAAAAAGTGAGGTTATAATAAACCGTACTGAAGAAGGAAACCATACTGAAAATCCGACTAGTAATGGTTATTCTGAGCAAGTTATTGACCAGGAAGGAAAACCGAGAATCTCAAAGCTTTACATACGTGCTGATGGCCGTGTTAGTATTACAGTTCTATAAACTATCTTATCATCATAAGAGAGTCTTTTAGCTTTTCTTTAGTGATTTAAAGGGAACTTAGCTGAGGCTATTTGGCTATATGAAAGTGTGTTTATGACTGAAAGATATAGATATGTGGTGGGATGCAGGTTGTGAGAGATGGATATCATTGGAGGAAATATGGACAGAAAGTGATAAGGGATAATCCTTACCCGAGAGCTTATTTTAGATGTTCTTTTGCTCCAGTATGCCCCGTGAAGAAGAAGGTATGAAATACTTTCCTACGTGATTTGGCAATTTTCATGATATCAGAAGTTATTGAAACTTTTTTTTTGTTTTCAAATGTTTATTTGCATTTCATTATAGTGAAATAGAATCATCTTGAATTCATTCTATCTGCCACTGCTAAATCAAGCACTTCTTCTTCTTCTTCTTCTTCTTCTCTTTTTTCTCTCTTTAGTAAGGAATATAAGTTTTTAGTAACTTTTAATCCTATGAAAACACACAGGTGCAGAGGTGTACTGAGGACCATTCAGTCCTAGTGTTAACTTATGAAGGGGAGCATAATCACATTCAGCCTTCACCTGCGGATCCTCAATGTCTTGGGATGAAGAGCATAATTAACCATAAGTAAATGTTGAATATTTTGCAACTGGTGAAGAGAAAGATCAGCAGATTTTCTGGAGGATAGCTAGAAGATTAATTTGTGGGTTTTGAAGCAATTGTTTATCAAGCTTTGACACAATTATTGTGATTACAATTATAAGATTCTTTTTATCCAATTTTTTTTGGCCAACATTTTCTTTGTTTGATAGTTTGATAAACTAAAGTTTAGTTGAAGAATAAGTTTAATAATCAAAACTTTAAGCATGTAAAGTTTATTTCCAATAAAAGTTATAATGGTTTTAGATCGAAATAGGATAAATGGCTTGAATTATGGGATTGAGGTTATTTGAGGATTCCTGCGATCAAAATATTCTCGATTGGATCCATGGGTAGAATGGTTTTAGATCGAAATACGAGCCGAGTATGTTCAAGCTTGAACTTGAGCTCAAATATTACATGAGATATAATGTGAGCTTGTAACTCAACAATTTGAGCTCCTAATCTTGTTAACTAGTCTAGCACAAGCTGACTCAAAAACTGGCTTGGCTCAATTACAAACCTAATCAAGCTTGAGCTAATCAACTTCTTCCTCAAAGTAGCTGGTGAAACTAAAGTGACCCAAGTTACTAAGGATGTGTGGATAACCAGGTGAACCATTTATGAGGATCTAGTTGGAGGTCATAGAGAGCCATCTTGAAGAGGCATAAATGATTCTGATATATGGTGATACAAAAGCCTTGGTTGAGATATATGTATTTTTTTTTATTGAGTGTACCATGATGAATGCATTTGGGATGTCTAGTTGTATGCTCAGCCAATTGATCAGATGGATGAAGAGAGTATATTGTAGACATTTTAGTTAAGGAGATAAATGTCTCGGTATAATTGATACAATGTTCATGTTTGTAGTAGAATTGGGTAACTAGTGTAGACTTTATACCGTAGCAACTATGTCATCCAAGTGAAACTTGGTCCAATAAGTTCATTCTCTATTGAGTACATCTTGATATAAAATTGCAGGAACAAGGATTAAAGTTCCTTGAAAGAAAAACTTGAAATTCTCTAACATAGGTTTCCTCCGGTTTATGTCTTTGATAATGACAAATATCAACTAGGATGTGTGGAACTAATTAAAGTGCAATGAAGATCATGGATTTTCTTAGGTTTTAAATTGCCTTTCACTACAGGAAAATCAATAATTATCGGTGGTAATTCCGTCGAATATCATTTATGTGGGTTGATTATATTAGCGTGTTGCCCTTAAAGTTTGTGTTATATATGTTTTGAATTATGTGCAGGTATTGTGGAAATTGGTGTAAATACAGGGGGCTGTCTTTTTTTTTTTTTTTTTAAATGCTACAGGTTTCTAGCTGCTAACCAACAGTTTGACCCCTGGAAATGTTGATATCTGACAATTTATTTAGCTGGCGGTAACTACCGGCGGTCTACCAGCGATTAATCGGTAGCTTGGCCGTCGGCACTACCGGCGCTTTGATCGCTGGAATTTATCGGCTATTGAGGTGGCCGTTACGCCGCCAGTAGTTACCCGGCGGTCGTCGGCGCTATGATCACCTGAACTTACCGACTGTGCTGACTGCCAGAACTCTTGGCCACCGGTAAATAACCGCTGCAATTAGTTTCCTACGCAGTTTATATTGGTTGATTGTTAACCGCCGGTATTTTTTAGAACCGCATGAAAATTTATATTAACCACCGAAAAAAGCCACTGATAATTGCCAATTTTCCTGTAGTGTTTTTTTCATGGAGTGACCATTAGGTGATGAGAGAGTCATTTATTGTTCATATTTGGGCTGAGTAAATGCAAGATTTGATTTATAGTTATATGGGAGCTTGGTATAGGGGAATAGGCTGGTGAATTAGTTGTGGGGATGCAGCTATGTCTTATTGGAGGTGAGGAAATAAATGGTTATTGTGAATAGAAGAATTGCAAAGTGATTTTAGAACAAGTGTCAATGGTGGTAGAGTTGATGGTTGTGAAGATAGAGAGGGGTTATGGAGATGTTTGACATGGGAATGTGGGCTCATTAAGCATACTGGGTGAGATATATTGATGAACAATGTCATATATGTAATGCCCCAAGATCAAATTTTGAAAGAATTATCTATTTCAATCTCTTCATTAACTAGTTAGAGCTTCTATGAATCTCTCAATATAAATCAATCTAATAAAAATAATTAAAAGTATATACATAAAAAATATAAAACTATATTCATTCCTCAAAATTCATATACAATAGTAAAGAGCTCAATCCATTCATTCATCATTCTATCTTCTAGCTATTGACTACAAAAGAATAAAACTAAGAGAAATGCAAAAATAAAATAAATATGAATCTCAGATCTATCCTTGCTTTACTGGATCCTAACCCCTTCATATAAATCATGTTAAACCACAACGTGAGCTGAGAGCTCAGTAGGTTACCAAAACCTATAACTGAAATCAATATAAGGCAATATGAACAATATGCATATAATCATTCAATAACTATCAATATGAACATATAACTATAAAAGAGTAACATGTCATATAATAAATAAATATCAATACAACTAAAGCAGTGATAATTAGTAACAAGTGTAAACATATATAAAAGATCAGTAAACTCTATCATTTCTATACTCATTTATTAAGAACAGTTATATCTATCTTGTTTGAGAAAATATGTATATTTATTATAGTTAAATGCGTGACATACAATGTTTATACTATGCATACATGTATATCACGTAAATCAAGTGATTCATATATCTCCAATACAAGAAAACACGCATTTACCGTTGGAAGTTCATGCGGATTATTTTACACCGGTAACACTGGCAAAGGAAATGGGTTGAGTTGAACAATACTTGGGTTAGCCCAAACCATAGCAGGAGGAGGGATCAAAATAGACAGAATAGAGCTTATGATGTTGGAGACATGGGTAGTTCCCTTCATACTAGGGGTTCTATTCCACATACTGAGCACCGAAGATGTTTGGTAAGAAATTTCAAAATCTTTAAATAATTTACTTTAATAAGAATACTAATATATATATATGTTATAGAAAGAAGTTCTAGGTAAATATCCGACTCCAGTTGAATTGCATAGTCATACCCACAAGCGATAAGATGATCATTAATGGGTTTATGAGCATGCGAGGAAATCCTATGTAAGTATATAAGTTTAATTTTTTTTATGTTATATATAAATTGCTTAAATTTTTATTAACTTTCATAGGAGTATACACGACTTCGAGAGAGCCAGACTGTAATAGCTGAAGATTCTTCTAGGGGATCAGAAGAATATCTTAACTACCGCACTTGATCGCAAATAGTAAGAGGAATGCATCACGACAGAGTATACAATTTAGGCTCATAAGTGGCTGCATATAAGTTGCAGACATCTAGTAGCTCCAGTTTTTCAACTATCACCCAAGAGTCTTTAGATACACAACAGATATCTACTCTTACAACTGAGCTAGAATAAGTAAAAAAAAAACACAAGCTGATTGGCAGATACAGATACAATAGCAGCAAATGTAGATGCAGTAACAGTTGGAGATGTAGCAGCAGATGCAGATACAACAAGCTCAACTATTAGAGGAAACATGAAAGATGAGGGAGAAGATGAGTAGTGGGAGGAGTACATGATCAGCTGAGGAGGAGACTGAATCAGAGTAGATGCTATTTAGTTTATTGATATGGACATCTATATTTATGTGTTTTTGAACATGTTTAGTTATTTGTTCATTGGACATTTTGTAGTATTTGATATTTATTGATGATACTCTTCTTGTTTATGTTATGGTTTAATGTTTATGTTTGATAATGTAAGTGGTGATATTCTTGATCTAAAGTGGCTGTATGAATGTATATAGTGTTGTTGTATTATTTTTTATGCAGGTTTAATTTTGGAAATCAATTTTAAAATGAGGAAGGTTATTTTTTTGTTTATGCTATAGATTTTTGACGAATTATCCACCGAAAAAATGATGGTAAAACAATACAATGATATTTCTGGCAAAACCATGCGCCGGTGGAACTTGTGCTGGTACGGTTTACCGGTAACAAAACAGCATCTACTACCCAGCAGATTATGCGTCGTATTTCCGGTTGTGAGTATCCGAAAAGATTCTACTCATGTGGTTCGAATGCAAAAAGTATGACCGCACTATCCTGTAAGACAACGATTATAGGCCTTTACACTCGACATAAGTAGGCTAATAGAGTTATACATACGATTAGCCATGGAAAATAGCGACTTTTGCCTACGCACTTATTTAATAGAGATTCTCTAGCCCTAATAGTGGACAAATTGGGATATTATCAAACCATGCCCCCATTGCCACGGCTGTAGATATAGGTCTTTTGAGAATACGGCTAAACGATCGATGGTTAACGGTGGCTCTTATGGGCATATATATATATATATATATATATATATATATATATATATATATATATATATATATATATATATACCCAAAATTTCACGAGATTTCCCCCATTCAATACATCAGTTCGAATGGGGTTTATTTGATGTGGGGATCGGTCTCCCACGGGCGCAAGCCCCCGTCGTTAATTACATCCTAGGCATTGACCTAAGAAGACTCTCGATTAAGGACTATGCATTATTCACTTCTTAATTTGGTGCACAAAAAACGTTTCTAAGTTTTATTCCAAAGAGTCTCTTCTATTTATCTTTAATGATGATTAGACATTTTCAAATGAATAAAGGACTGATTAAAATTTTGAGTTTAAAAGATCAGAGATTAAACTACTATCCTAGGAAAAATGATAGATTGAGAATTTGTAAGAAGTTGACACCATGAGGGGACTTATAGCTTAAATCCCACAAGGGATCTAAATAGCCCCGACCTGGATTTACCACCCTGCTCGGAAAGAGGTACCAGCTAAACTCCACATAGCGTATCAAATCCATGTTGTCCAGTCTTATGCAAATGCAAGTAGTGGGAGGCACAGAAAAGGAAATGGGTATTAAACTTGACAATGAATGGTACTATGCTTATGCAAAGTGAACTATCCCTCTATGTTGTAAAAGAAATATTTATATGCTGACTCAAGGCTATACATGTGTAGGTAAGGCCAATCAGGACTGGCCAATAATCACTGTAAAGTGAACAAGGCTTACTTATTATAATTTAAAAAAAAAGTGACCCTTTAAAGGAGTCATGCATTAATAATTTTTTTTTAGAAAAATTAGTTGATTTTAATCCTATGTTTACTTTTTTATCTTGCTTAAATAAATTTTAACTTTATAGAAAATTTAACATCCTAAAGAGCCTAACGTTGACTCCGTCCTAACCATACCCACATAAAGCAATTTAAGAAACCTAAGAAAAAGCATGTAGTTTTAATGCGCAAGCAAAGTAAACACAACATCACAACAAGTCAACAAAGCAGAGTGTCTAAAGTTCATGGCAAGTGCCATTCAATATACAAACCAGGGTACAGAAAAGTAGTGGTGGCCGGGCTCCACCAACAACAACTCGGGTTCTATTCCTAAGGAATGACGCAAATCTTAAAATAAGGCATTTTGTATCTGTTGACTTCATTTTTGTATGATGTCTATATAGGATCCTAAAATTAATTCAGATTCAAATCAATCCAGATCTCAATTCAATTCAAACCTCAATCAAAATTCAAACTTCAATCCAGTTCAAATATTCAAACTTTATTTCAAATCTTGATCTTGCTTCTAACTCAAATTCAATCCTACCCAATCACTTATGATCATCCCAAATGATCATAACTGATTTGGGCAACTCAAACTTAATCATTTAAATCCAAAACCCAATTCAAATCCAAGAATCTAGACTTAAATCCTAAGTCCAAAGGCCCTGTCGTCCTAAAGGTCTTTTTCAGTGAATTTTCAGATACTTTAAAATCCAGTCAAATGACCTCTGATTTAGAGTCTATCACTTGCAAAGTGATAAGACATGTCTCTAGAGGTAACCCTCCAAATTTGAGCCCATTCTGAGGTCTCTAACCCCAAAAACTCAATTAAAATCCAAAGGGTGTAAAACCTTCAAATATTTACAGCCTATGCCACTGGACCTGCCATTCAGTGGATTTTTGACCTTAGAGTTTCTTCCAAAGCTTCCAATCACTTCCAGACCATCAATCCTGACATGTTGATCAATTAACTGCATTTTGTTAGACTCATTTCAACCTCCAGTGGACATGAGGCCAAAATAACCAAAATACCCCTTAGGGGTGTGAATAGTCACCTTGAATCAAATGACCTCCAAATTGAATGCAACCACCTACAGCAAGTTTCAAATACCAAACCAAACCTGTTGGACCCATTCCCAGACTCTGGGTCAACCTGGTTGACCTAAGAGGCCCTTTAAGGATCCAAACATGTGATTTGACTGAAATGACCTATCTAAGCCATATAACCACTTCTATTGGTCTTCAAATGTCATTTCAAACTTGTTGAGCTCGATCCCAGACTTTGAGTCAACCTGGTTGACCAGATCAACTAAGATTGACCCAAATGACCTTTAATGGGCCCAATAAGCCCATTTAATCAAATCAAACTCTCCAGACCTTGGGACCATACCCAACAGACTCAAAATGGCATTTCAAATCTGTTAAACCTATTTTCAGACCCTAGACCCGCCTGGTTGACCTAATCAACTAGGTTTGACCCAATGGCCCATTAAGGACCCAATAGGCCCATCTGACCCAAAATGACCTATTTAAACCCTGGAATCACCCCCACTAGACTCGAAATACTTAATCAAACCTGTCCAACCCAGACCCACTCCCTGGGTCAACCTGGTTGACCCAGTCAACCTAGTTGACCCAATTGTCCCTTAAGGCTTTAATGGGTTATTTTAACCCATTTAATCCATTGAATCCATTTCAAGCTCCAGAATCAACTCATATTATGGCCTAATCATGCCTTAAACCTTGGCCAATCAAATCCAGTTAAAGTTGACCAAGTCAATGCTTTAATTTTGGTCAAATCACTTTAAAAATTCTTCCAAATTTCAACCATTTAGTCCTAAGTCATTAGGACCCTTCCAAATCATCTTAAGGCATTCTTTCATGAATCCTTCCCATCATATGTGGCATTTTGACTGGTCAAACAGTCAACATGAGTAATAGGAATGGTTAAAGAGGGTCAAATCTCTCCTTAAGTTTAATATACTCTATTTAGACTCCCTCTAATTTATCAATCCAACATTCAAGACTCCCCTTGACTGCCACCTCACCAATGTTTGACTGATTGAGCAGTTAAACAGTCAACATGAGGTTTTAAATGGATCAAGGGTAATTAAATAAATCCCTTAAGCTAATCCATTCTAGCTAAAATCACTCCAGTAGCTCTAGTATTCTCTAGAAGCTTCCTAGAGCCCTCCACAGCCATTAGATCAGAATCAAATGGCTTGAATCAAACCCTTGAGCTCATGTGAGAAAAAATGGACTTTTCACCTAGGATGTACCTTTGTCCTTTGATCCTCCTGCTCCCACCTACTCTTGTGGACAGATGACACTCATCTGGGAGCCCACCCAAATGATCCTAGCCCTTCATTTAATCTGGAGGGGATTGAATAGGGCAAAAGGCTCAAAATGATACTCATTCGAACCCTAACTCTCTCTCACCCATCTAGAGCTCCTCCAGTTGAACTCTATGTTCCTTTGAGTTCTCTTGATTCTCTCACTCATTTCACAATTCAAACTCTGGCATTCAAAACCGTCTCCGGCGATCTCCTGGCGAGTCCAACTCCCAATCCGTCCAAGGATTATTCCAGGCGATTCGTGGCGTGGATTCAACTGAGAACTTAATCATGGACAGTCTACAAGTTCAGAGAATCCAAAAGTGGTGTAAATCATCCATTAAATCGCGGTAAAATCCTAAACCTAGCTTAGGACACTTAGGTTAATTTAACGTTTTATTTAATGCGTTATTTACCATAAAATAAGCTCCCCAAAATTTCTGTTCATCTATTTAATTTAAGTTTAAAAATTCAAGTCATTTCATTCATTGTATCGAGCGAACGAGGAGAAAATTAAATTTTAAGGCACCATTCGTAATCACCTGATGGTGTACGTTTTCTGGACCGTTGATCGTACAATCAATGGTCCATATCAAGTCATTCCGCCGTTCGTTCGGCCGTGTAACCCATCTGTTCGTTCGAATCATTGTCTGGCTTGATCGTAGCCGCTGGTTTAGAACGGCGGATTGATTCTCCGCCGTTCGATCTCGTTAACCGATATCAAACGGCGGGATTTGATCTCTGTCGTCGGATGGATCCCACGGACGATCGAACGGCGGATGTCAGCTGCTAACTGGATTAAGTGAATGCCGTGTGGACCCCAACCGCCACCGCGTGTTTAATGCCAATAATTGGCCGCCGTTTCTGGCTGGCCGAATCAGAGGGCGCCATGTAGCGCCGGCGCCGCCCTTTTTCGTTAAAATGATTTAAGTTGATTTTAAATCATTTTTTAAATCCAAAAAACTTCAAAAAAACAATATAAAATTAAATATAAGTCCAAAAATTTAATATAATATATCAAATTTCTCTGAAAATTGATATCTTTAAATTAAAATTAAATTCAATTTAAAATATTATATCTATTTCAAACTATTTTAATTATTAAATATTTCATATTTTAAATTAATAATTAACTAAAAAAATATATTTGATTAAAATATTGTAAATAATTCAAAACTATATTTTAAGATATATATATTTCCAAAACTTCAGAAACTTTTTTTTATTAAGTGTAATACAAAAATTATTTTAAACATTAATTATTTTCAAATAACTTTAAATTCATTCAATTAACTTAAATCTTCAAAAATTTGATACAAATTCATTTTAAATAATAAAAATATAAATATTACATCAAACTTTTCAAAAAATTAATAATTTTGGCTGAAAACTATTTTCAAGATTTAAAACTTTATTTATTTTGATTAATTTAATTTAACTTTCATTATTTTAATTAAATATTATGTTAATTATTTTAAAATTAAAAATTTATTTTGAAATAACTTCAAAAATCAATGGTTCTCTCAACCCTTCAAATTTTATTTTAATGATATTTTCAACTATTTTTATTTTAAAATTTATATTTATGTATATAGGTTTATACTTATATATATTTGTATTCTTATTTTAAAATCTATATATGTATTTTAAACCTTTGAGAGATCCATTGAAATTTTAAGCATGGATTAAGTCTATTTGAATAGAATTAGTGGGGAATGATAGTTAATCAATGAATAATTACTTTGGTAAGTGTTCATTGATTAACTCTTTAATTAACTAACTTATGTTTAGTCTTTGCATGTTTAAGGAACACACACCACCTAGCCTAAGCTCTCTTAGTTTTAAGGACTTGATTGTGTTGCTATGTTTATTTTCTTACATGTTGTTGAAGGGTTAGAAGAAAACGTTTTGCCATCCTACAACTTAGTGACATTTAGGAACAATAATTAAGGTGTGTCTTAGCCAACTTAGCCAAACCTAGGATGAATTACACACCATTCCTTTTGGAATGAAACTTAAACTTAGAAAACTAATGCCATATATCCAATGATCTAATATAATTTGATTTGACATTAATTGATCTTATAACAACTAGTAGATTTAGGTAACCCTTCATTAAGGGTTTAATATTTAATAAATCCAAATAAATCAAATAAAATACATAAAAAGTTAAAATAAACTTCATTCAGTTTCAATCAACTCTAAATCAAACCTATAACCATTTAAAATCAAAATTAAAATCCAAATTTCATTAAATCATAATTAAGCCTTAATCAACTCTTAATTAAACCCAAATTAAAGAAATCATTATAATTTAAATAAATTTCTTTAAAAATTCAAATTAATTCTAATAAACTATAAACTAAATAAATAACCAATTAAAAATCAAATTTGAACATAAATCCAATTCAAACTCTAATTAGTTTCTTAAATCCCCTTAATTAAACTTTAATTAAATAAATACATTAAAATTCATATAAATTCCAATAAATATTAAAAATATAAAATAAATTCCTTTAAAATCAAACAAAATCAGAAATACATTAATTTTAATTTTAAATAACTTTCAAATTAGAAATTCATTAATAATTCCTTAATTAATTAATTTCTTTAATAATTCATTAAACATACTAAATAAATCCTAAAATTCATAAAAATTCAATAAAACTAAATAAAAATCAGAGGATTATCATATGATTTAAAAATAAAATTTCTAAATAATTTTTCTAATTATTAATTCATTTATAATTCACTTGATAACACATTTTTTATAAATAATTAATTAAATAATGAATAAATCCTAAAATTCATTAAAATTTATATTAAATCAAATAAAATGTAGAGATTAATCTATTCATTTTAAATAAAATTTTGTAATAATTTTCTAATTTTAATTTCATTAATAAAATCCTGCATTCTTAATTAAATCATTAAAAACTCAACACATCATTAAAAATTCTAAATATTATAATAAAGTATATTAAAAATTAAATTAAATTTTAATTCATTTAAACTAAATTAATTCGATAATTTTATTGATTAAAATTTAGTTTAATAAATAAAATTTGATTATTAATTTAGACTAAATGGGTTAAGGCCTTTATGCCTAAAGCTTGATTCCTTTTGGAGGGCTTTAGGCATTTCGATTTGAAGGACCTTTTAATACACTTAAATAACAAAGAATTCCTTTATGTGTTGTGCACGACTCGTTTTAGGAAGGACACATTCAGATTAAGAGATTTTAAACAAATTAATAATACATCGACCTTATACGACATGGTAGATTCCTTTGGGAGGGCATGTGGTATTGCATTCATAAGGTCACTTTCTTTCTCTCTAATAAAATCTTGAGGACTCTCAAATGAACACCTATCTTCCATATAAGACGGGTATTCATTTTGAAAGTCCTAGGACTTAAAAATTGATAATTTCCTGCACTTAGGGAGTTATCAATCTATAAGTTCTTTAAAACTAAATTAAATAACTCTAACTTCTAAAAGTGGAATAAATTAAAATTCAAATACACTCAATTTAAATTACAATTAAATTCCCTTTTGGTCTTTAATAAATAAACCATAATAATATATGCAATTTAAACAATAATTCATATAGGACCTATCCAAGCCACCCGACTTTTTTTACACACTTAGATGCTTGCTAGGACAACCAACTTTAGCCTAGGCTAGGTCAGTGGTTTGTTGTGATTTTGTTTGCGGGTGTCTTGCCTAGAAGGCACCCATGTGTGTTTGCTTACTTTCCTACAATTCATAACATGCATATTTATTTTCTGTCTGTACACCAGAGTGCAGAGTGAATAAATGAGAGCCATATATTTTACTTTTCTATATTTACTTTTCTGCATTTGTAACTATTCATAACACACTCATAGCATGCATAATTATCTAACTGCTTTACTTTCTTGCTTTTACTTACCTACAAAGTAGAATGATCCTAGGGATTAATGTACTTATAAAGAAAAATGTAAAGTTTTATTTTCTTAGAATTGTTGTATATAGATTGAGTCTATAAAGTGTCTGGAGTTTGTAAAAGAATTAAAAACAACTGCTTATACATATACAAATGGGGCTCCAAAAAAGTAATATCCTCCCCCAGGAGGATGTTGCTTTTTGAATTCCATGGAAGACTTAGAGCCTGAAGACCATAAGTAGATGTATTTAATTCTATTCTCTTATAGGTTTAGAATCCAAATTTGTTGTCGGTGGGACCTGACCACCTTTACTTTACTGCAGACCCTGGAATGTAACATGTAAATTCTATATTAATAAAATCAGCTCTCTTTTATATATGCACTATTTCATACATCATCAGCATTCGTGTAGATTTTCAATTTTTGTAAGCATATTATCCTGCATTAGATTAAATTTCTTTAACTATTCCTTGATTCCTAGGATAGAGCCATCTCAAATCTTGCATTCATCGGCGAATTATTGTGATTAGGATTTTTAGCTAGCAGCCCACTCTAGGTAGGTGGTAAGTCTATAATGTATACACTCTCTCTGCACATTCTTTCTCTAATCAACCCTAACTCTTCCAAATTCAATATTAGTAATTATAATCTAAACCCTGATCATAAAAATTTAAATTAGCCCAAATATTTAGTTAGATTTGTATATAATTTTAAAATTAATTTGATGAGGACATCGAAGATCAACGGCTATGATCTTGAGTCTATTTATTTATGTGTTTTATTTTATTTTGTTGTTTTTCCTTTTTACCCTTATGGGTGGTCATGTAGTGTTGTAGCCCGAAGGGCATTTTAGTCTTTTATTTATTTTCTCTTCATGTAGCCTATTTATAGGCTATTTTCTTGTAATTGAGGATGATGAATATTGATATGAAATTTTCAATTTGTGCTTATGAATCTCTTTGTGAGTTCTAAGTTCTCTCTCTTGGAATGATCTCTTAGTGAGTTTGTGAGAAGAGAGGCCCAAGTGGGGCAAAAGCAATACCCGTCAATCTTGGTGGATTCCAAGATTCGCGGTTCTCTTATCTTATTTTATTTTATTTTTCTTCTTGCATCGAATTCCCTCTCCATCCGTCTACGTCCATAGCTTCCACCACCGGCCATTCTCACCACCCAAATTCTCTCCTAAATTCCTCCACCTCAAGCCCCTGTTTTCCCCAACCCGCCGGCTGCCTTGGCCTACCCAGTCGCCGGCCACCCCTCCCAAAACCACCATTTCCACCACGGCCCGTCCCCATCTCCACCCCCATGCCGCCGGCCACCTCTCCCTCTCCCATGGAATTTGAAATTCAAAATTCTAAGCCCATAAATACTTTCCTAAAACAATCCTCCCAATTAGGAAGGTTTATTAATTTGAATTCAATCTAATATTTGAATTCAAATAATTCCCTCCCTAATAAATTTCAATTAGGAAACTTCCTTAATGAAATCTGAATTAAAATTTCAGATTTGTTAAAACCTTTAGTAATTTCCGTGGGCCCCACATACTAAGAAAATAACTCCCCTCCCCTCTCCCTACATGGCCGGCCACTTAATCTTTCCCCCTCTCTCTCTCTCCAATTTTCATTAATTGCTCTCCATTAAGACTCTCTAATTATCTCCCATAATTCCTCACCTCCCATTAATCCTTTGATTTGAATTTGAATTCAAATTCAAATCCTTCCCTCCAATTTTATTAAATATGAGAATTAATTTCAGATTTTGTTTGACTTTTCTCTCTCCCAAGTTAATCTCATTAATTCCCCTTCCAATTCTCAACCTTAGCTGCCTCCTCCCAAACTCTTCTCATGTTTTCCTCCCTTCCCGTGAGATTTTTGCTGGCTGTCCCCATATTCCAGCCATATTGGGTTATTGTTATGCACTGCTGAAGGCCAAAGATTGCTGTCCAAAGGCTCCCAACACCCTATCAAAGCTATCCAAATTTCTGTCGAACATAAGGAGCTACCGTCCAGATTTTTTGGTCATTGTTTGGAGGCTTTCCAAACTATTCCTTCTTGTCCCCTTGTTGTCCAGCAGAATTCCGAAGCCTAAGTTGCTGTCCAGCTAACCAAAGATCTCTGCTTGCGGCCCAAAGAACCAGCCCAGTTTGCTGTCCAGATTCTTGGACAGGCGCCATGTGTTATCCTGAGTATTGGAGCCTTGAAAGCTGCTATCCAGAAGCCTACAAGTTACTGTCCAGAACTTCCAAGACCCAAAACCTGCTGTCCAAACTTCCGGGGGTGCTGTCCAGAGATTTTGGCTTGCAATCCAGAACATTTCAGCAAAGTATTAGGTTGTCCAGTGCACCAGAGAAGAGTCGGCTGCTATCCAACAGCAATTAAGAGGTCTTTCTTGTCTTCCCATTAGGTAAACTCTCCCTCCAAATCTCTTATTTTCCTAGTCCACTTCTCTCTTATGGTTATTTTGGATCCATGAAGATCATGTTAATTATTCTCCGCTAAAAAACTTAGTAAGCTAGAGAGTGAAGTGAGGGATCTTTGCATTGTGGCTAATCTTATTGTTAATCTAGGGATCTCTTGTTGAAAATCATCCATGTATGCAACATCAGATTAATGTGATTGTATTATGATCTTAGCTTTTACGCGCGTGATTCGGCCTAAGCTTATTTTACCACTCATAGTGCTTTCTTTTGTCGTTAGAGCATTCATTGTGAAGATATGATTATTATGGCTTCTAACATTAAGCGTGCAAACTCCCTAAGTTAATCATCCTTGCAAGTACGTTTCACATCATAATTAGTATTCATTTAAATCAAGAGTATTCTCTTAGGAGATGTAATTAACTATAGGGGCTTTGCCCCTATAAAGAGTCTAGATCCCAGAATAATATAAACCCTATCTTAGTTTCCTTTCTAAGGTAGGGGAAAGATCTGTGGACGTAGATCACTGCTTTGTCTATATTTTAAAATTTATTTCCATAATCAAAGGATAGATAGATGATTGATCTGCTCTCACAGGCAGGTCAAATATCTTCTATAATTTGATTATGGAAATAAATTCATAATTCATTAGTCTAATTGGGTCGATAAAATAATATTCTTATCATCCTTCGGGATGATTTGCATATTCTCTATACTGCACCTGATTAGAAGAGTGAATTATAATATTCTTTCTTTTAGATTAATAGAAGGATATTAGCTACCCCTCAGGGCGATATAATGTCCGACTATATAATGTCTGACTATGTGGATTTAATTGAAAGAAAACATTAAAATATAAATAAAGCAAATCGTATGAGAAACTAAAATTATTTTTTTAAATTTAAAAAAGAATTTTAAATTAGAGAAAATATTATATTCTATTTTCTCACATTATCTTGATCTTCATTCTTACTTTCTTGATTTGTCAATGGATTGTCTTCCTTTCTTCAGGTTCCTCATAGTACGTCCTCCGAAAGGATGTTCAAATGAAAAAGGAAATTTCCTAAAAGAGATTTTCTTTGTCCTTTGGGCCCCTTCATATTTAAAATGCCTTATTTTAGATTTTCACAATTCTTACCATCAAATACATTACATCAGAAAAAAATGAAAAAAAAATCTAGACTCTCTTGCAGGGTTATCCTAAACAGTTATCATCAATCATCCATGCAGTTGTATATATATGAATAAAAATGCTCACACCAATCACATTAGGTTGTGCTCTTTTTTTTTTTTTTGGGCTAAACAACTAAATCACCTGTAGCAATTATATATTTTATTTATCATTAATTTTAACCCCCTTTAGCACTGTGTGAGTACGACCACCTGCAAGAAACATCATCAATATAAAGAGCGTTCCAAACTTATGGGTATTCTATCACTCACAACACAATGCAAAAAGAAATTAATAATCATCACAAAAAGTATCACAAAAAGTTAACACAAGTAGCAAGAACAATCAGCACACAAGTCACATGCAGAGCGTCACATCACAGAGATAGAAAAGAAAAGAAGCACATCGGCCTAACCTATAACTAGAAGTCGTGTCCTAACAAACAGGTCTAAGTGTGTGTAGTATGCCATGTAGTTTTGGGTATGTCCTATGTAGGATGATTTAGTTAAAATTATTTGTAATTTGGTTTGTTAAATGTCAAAGAGAAATTTTACTTTAGGTTCAAGTATTAATGTTTTAAGATTGATTTTAAGAATTTTATTTTAGTGTTTAGTTGATTACCACATTTGTTGCTCACCGAAGCTGTGAGGTTTATTTCACCCTTCTTGGGGCTAACTTAATAGCCTCGTAGGCCTGGATTACCCAGTGGTAACCAATTTTGTTGAATTTATTAAATTAGTTGTAAATTAGAAAAAGGAAAGATGAGTTAAATGATTTATTATTAAGTAAGGGATTTGTTGATTGATTTTTAAAAGATTAATAAAGAGTTTGATTAAATTTTAGGTGAATTAGTAGATTTTGAGTTATAATTAAGCCTCTTAATAAGCTTCTTATATTATTCATTTTGTTAGGATTTAATTCACTTGATTCAATATTAAAGGTGTTTTAAATTAGGTATGTTGTTTATTATAAGAGGGTTTGATTAAAGTTTGGATTATAGAGGTCTTTTTTTTTAATAAGCTTTAGTTTATATTTGCTCTCTTAATTTGATCCACATATTTTAAATTTTAGGTTTGTTAGATATTGATTAATGAGTTGATTAGATTTAGTTCAAGTGTATGTTCAAGCTTTGCATTTTAATGGTTATGTATGTTAATCATAGTTTGATTGAAAGTTAGGTATTTTAATGCATTTTTAAGAGTTGAATTAAGGTTGATTTGATTGGTTGATTTTTATTAGATTAAAACACACTAAACCTAGGAAAATGTGTCACTAAGTTTATGTTTTGATGTCTCTATCCTATAGGGAACATACATCTTAAGTCTATGTTATCTAAGACTCGGACCTTAATTTTTGTCCTTAAATATCATTAGAGTTATGAGATGAAAAGAAATTGTGTTTCTAATCCTTTTAGACATACGCGTGTGTAAATGGGTTTAGGGATCTAAAAGAAATCAAAATATTCTAATGAAATTGAAGTTTCTATAAGGCCCCTAAAAGGTGGAGAGCGTACAACCATGAAGGGCCCCTAAAAGCTTACTAAGTAAGGAGACTTACAGCACCGGGGCTATGACCCGGTGGTTCCACTCGTAGCACCCCCACCAGAATGAATGGGGGCGGCTGATTTATTTATGTAGGCTCCTTTGTCACATCAACTCCAACGATTCCTTTTCCTTTGCTCTCCCAAACATACCTCACAAAGAACATAGAAAAGTAAAGAGGAAGATAATAATGAGAGTAGGCACTATTCAGAAAGAAATATAAGTAGACAAGAATTAATTTAAAATGAAAAATAAAATGTAATTGCAAAATTTTTCTCAAGCATATGGGAAGGGAACACACATGTGAAAAAGATGCAAATAAGTGATAATAACATGTAAGGCCACATGTGCATTAATGTTGATGCATGAAGTAAGTGAGATTGTGTGACATGATTATCAAAGCTTTATATCAGATAATAGCATACACCTTTGTAATGTTAAAATTTATGAACATACATAAATGCATCACTATGGCATGATTAATTCCATTTATAACTAAACACACCTCTAGTTAATCATGAACTATACAAATATGTATAAATAACTCAACTTAATGTTCTTTGTAGAAATGATCAAAGTCACCCATAGAGATAGAACACAAATGTGGAGCTAGAAAGATGACATAAATACTTAAACTTCTTGAGGTAATAAAACTATCACTCATGGAATAAAAATAAAGAAAATTCATGCCAATCCCTTTGTCCAAAAACACATTAGATAGATCATCTCAACGACTCACAAAATTTTTGTACCTACATGAAACATGAACGATTCAAATAATGTGAAGATAGTAGTTAGAAGCTCACTAATTCATGATCATAAGCCACATGAAATAAGTCATTGACTACTCTAAATCATTTCATGTGTTTGCACATGATGATATGTTTGAAAACTAATGAATTGAGTCGTAATATCGATGCATATCTTTCCCAAATTTTTATGCAACATTTGGATTGTAAAAAAAAAAATGAAATGAAATATAAATTGATTTGTAATTTTGAAGATCTTGTTATTGTTACGCTTCGAAAGGTCCTTCCATTTCACAAAATAAAATAAAAATAAAAATAATATATATGATTATTGCAAACCCAATGACACATGAATAGCATGCCCCGAATGGCTGTTTTACAAAATTTAAAATAATAACAACACATTTTTTTAAAATAAAACTATGAACATGAACTCCCATCTTGCTCTTAATGAAACCACAACAAATCATAAACAAAATAGCATGATTCAGATTTACAAAGTTGATGAATGAATAAAATGCCTTAAGCCCCAAGGCTATATCAATTATCATATATACTCTACCCTTTAAAAAAAAATACATGATAACAGTTTGTTTCTAAAATTAACATAGCCAGAGTGAAGTGAAGCTCATAATTTTTACCTATAGGGATTTGCTACTCAAGTTAATATGGGCTAGAAGGAACAAACTTACAGCCATCATTCACTTAGATTTATGATATTATTTTTTATGCAATAAATTGGTAAGAGGTGACATGGGTATTGATTAATTCACTGTCACGATCATGCTATTGATTAAAGTGTCCAAACCATCAATAAGCTCTAACAATGAGCAGATTATTGTGTCTGGTGTCCGGATTTGTCCGGACATCAATAAAAACGCGCCACGTCACTCAAAAATATCGGGCCCAGTGCATCCGGGTGAGATGGCGTGTCCGGATTGGATGTCCACATGTCAGGTGACCGGACATAATAATTTGAATATATATATATATATATATATATATATATATATATATATATATATATATATATATATATATATATATATATATATATATATATATATATATATAGCTTTAAAATCTCTGTTATTGCCTACTCACAAAACTACAGGAAGGGGGGGGGGGGGGGGGGGGGGGTTATATTTTGCGACAGAGGAATGACTCGACTGGAAGATGATCGGAATCTGATTCACCAATGCTTGGAGAAGTAAGTTCAACTAAATCCTAGTTATTTAAAGGGAAATTCACGGCTGAAATCGAAGTGGCTACATTATAAACAAACTAATTTAGGATAAGTAAGATTATAGTCTATCTCAAATCTGCTTAAAAAAAAAAGTTTATCTCCTTGAGATTGATGAAACGTCTTGCACACATTTTTCTTTAATATTTACTATGATGACCTCAGATTACAGAAATTTAAAATTTTCTGAGTACAGGTAAGTAATTTATTTACAATCAAATTGCAACGACCTAAATAGAAACACAAAAAAGAGTGAGCTCAAACTAGCCTCAGCTAACTGTGTAACTTCCTTTACCTTTATCTGTGCGATGGTTGAGGCCGAATCCTCCTTTCTCTGGCTATAAACAACCTTCTTACGTTACTTCTTTGCATCAACTACTGTTCACAAGGAAGGGTCGTAAGAACAGGTTGGGGAGGGTGGATCGGCTTCGGTTGGAGAGGGGAGCCGAAGTCGGAGAGGGTCGGAGTCGGGCTGGAGGTTGACGAAGCTCTGCGGCTGGTCGGGAGCAAGTAGATATGGGATGCTCGGCGGCCTGAGGTGGAGATCCCGCCGGCCGGCGTTTAGGAGGCCGAAGATAGATCCACAGAGGGAGAGGGGAGGACCTTTTGCTATGCGCGTGAGAATCCAAGAGAAGAGGCCGCTCGGGATCCTGTGGAGAGCTTGGGCTGCATATCTGTGTGTGGAGGGGAAGAGGGTGAGAGCCTTGCCAGCTTTGTCTTGCTGTTCCTTTTGATCCTCAGAGCCCCTTTTTTTCTCAGTCTCCAAAACAAAAATCAAATCCGATCAAATCCTTTCACGTGAGGGAGAGAGTTGTCGCTTGGGTTTCAAACCTTTTCGTCTCATGTGAGAAGAGTTTTTTTTTTTTTTAAGGAGAAATGCAACCATGCATTAAAAAGGGAAAACAGGAAAGTTATTACAAACTAATTAAAATCATCTAGCAAATTGAATTCATCCTTCAAAATGTATAAGAATGAAGGAGGAATGTCAATACTAGAAAGATCATGCTAGATAAAACTTTTTCTCAAAATAAAATTAGCGCAACAATCCGCTAATTTGTTATCACTCATAGTAGTAAAACTAAAAGTAATTTGATTAGACTCACTTACAAAGGAGAGGTCGTCATCAAGAAAACCTTTATTCTTGCATCTTTTCAAAGCTTGTTGAAGACTTTTGATGATATTGAAGTTATCCCCTTCAATGATGACTCCTTGAGCTTCAACCATCCAATCTTGTAAGAAATTTTTAACATATGAACTGCTTGAAATTTCAAATGGCCAATATCCTAATGAACATGTTGAGTACCAAAAGCTAGTAACATTCTTCCCTTATCATCTCTACAAACTCCAGCCGTACCAGCCAAATAATTGCTACACATGGCTGCATCCACATTGATTTTTACCCATGCGGGAGGAGGAGGACGCCAAGGAGAAAACAACATTTGCTAGTTAACATCCCAGTTTTCCGAATGGATAATGATAGAAGGTACTATAACATCCTTATAAAGAGAGTTTACTGCAATTAAAAAATCTGTTTCTTCTCTTCCTTCATGAGTTAATAGATTCCTACTTTTCCATGTCAGAAATACCACATTGCAGTAAATGTTTACAAGGACTGGATTTCTTTTATAAAGCAGCTGTAATTCCTTTAAACAGTCTTCAAAACTAACAGGTTGAGGAAGTATATATCCTCACTTAGAAAGCCACCAAAAAACCTTCTTTAGTTTACCGCATCCTGCTGTTAAGTGATCAGAGTTTTCCTCTACATTGCATCCTCTCGGGCATCCTGAAAACTGTGAAAGTTTTCTATGAAAAAGGAAAGAATTGCTAGGAATAGCTGTATTAAAAAGCCTCCACCAAAATAATTGTTGGGAAGAGTTTGTTGTGAGAAGAGTTTGTTGGGAACACAAAAAGGGTCTAAGCTTGCTCTGGTGGAAGAAAAGTCAATAGCAGACAAATGAAAAATAGTATTTGAATTTTTTTTTATCTTTTCACTAAAATTTTGACATATATTAAATTTTATTTTTATAAAATATATTCATGCAAATTGTATTACTGCAAGAAAGAGAATAAGAGAAAATAATTAAATTTATTTTAAAACACAACATAATATAATCATTTAAATAATTATATAATATTAAAAGAATAATCTAATTAAGGTCTCGACACACATGAAAACGGTGTCCGATTCAAGCGCCAACGGGCTCGTTGAATTTGTCTCGATAAGCCGAATGCACTCGAGTAGTCCATTTCGCAAAACAAAGTTCTGATCAAAAGATATTGCACACGGAACGAATATGTGCGATAAACGCCCAAATGCGTGAAATCACATCGAATTGTCATTAATCCGACCACATGTATTTTGAAACATGATAGAATAGAAACATGTGATCCAAAGAAGTAAATCCTAAGGCCGACGATGAGCCGAGGTAGCATATGCAAGGTGCCCTTCATCAACACATCGGTGCAACCTAAAAGCAGATAAATCGATCAACAAAATACAAAAGTGACAAGATCATGCAAGTGATCGGTGCCTAAAAGGAGGTCAACACCGACGTCTACTGTCCGCCAGAACTACCAATGCAACTTACGCCAGAATACAGTGACGAAAAAATAGTGACTTGTTTTTTTTCGACGGTATATAGCCTGAAGAACCACTGTAAGTATTTCTGGCGAAAAAGTTTTGCCGGTGTTTTCTTTTCTATGCGTAAATTGTCGTCAAAACATTTTGCATCGGAAATGCGCCAGAAAGATGATATTTTTGGTGTATTTTGGTTATTACATGTTGATTCCATCCGCCGGTAATACCACATTTTCATGTAGTGCTCAAATATGTTTATATCAATTTTATCAGTCTTATTAAATACTTGTATAAGTTATAGCCTATATGCATTTTATCATATATATATTCCTATCATATGCATATATAAATACTATAAGAAATAAAAGACATCTTATTATCTGTGATATTTTTTTTGTATCCAATCCTATAGACTAATCCTATAATAATCAGTCTAAATCTCAAGTCATTTAGGTAAAGTGGCTTTCATATTAGAAGTCATCATTTCCTACCCATTGTCGTATTGATCATATCATATCAATCTGTCTCTCTATGCCTCCCTTATTTTATTATTATTTAAAAACAAAATCTCATTGGCCCACCCTCCTATACATGGTAAAATTTCTCCAACCAACTTAAATCAGTCAATCATATCTTACCAACATTTCTTAGATACACACATTTCATAGCATGCATATAATAAAATAAATATATAATAATATACTCAATGTTCAGTTCACTATGCCATCTTAATGCATGTAAAATTTACATAAGAATCAAAATTAATAAAATTTATAAGACAATGTAGTGTGTTTTTTTTCAAATATATGTATCCACAATAGTCAAATTATAACAATTATTCATTTCATATAAGCATATATAATATTTTTAATAATTATTTCAAAATTTTAAAAATTTATCCAAAATACATAAACTAGCATATTTTCTCCAAACAATAAAAATACCCTGTCAAAATTTAATATATTTCTGTCAAAATGCTCATACTGAAGACATCTATCACATACTAAAAGTTAGGCCTTTGAAGTTTTACCAATACAAAATTATTCTCATTTTTTGGTAATGGAAATATAATTTTAATAAAAAAATAAAAAATAACAAATTTTGAAAATAAAAAATAGGATAATGTTACAAGGAGATGAGAAAATCTCTCAACAGGGTCGATGAATGAAAATTACTCTACGGCCTTCAAAATTATACTTTTCTTTTCTCTCTCCTCACATTTCCTTTCTAATACTTGCTTTTTGTTCTCTTTTTGGGCCAAATGAGGGAAATAAAAAAATTAATAAAGCTTAAACAAATGTTAAAATGGACTAGGATATTTTGTTTAAAATAATAATATAATATTATATAATTATATAATTTCATCAATTTTTCAGTATAAAAATCATATAAATCCTTTTGGGGCATAAAAAATTATAGAAAAATTTTCATAAAATCATTCATTTTATTTAGAAAATTATGATAAAATTATTTTACAAAACGGATATCTGACAACCTCAAAATTCCTATTTATACTAATAGGTATATATCAATTTCTTACAGATTTGCGCTAGTAGCAAAAAATATAAAAAAACTTCTTATAATTTAAACATAATAATATGTCTTATGACGAAGACGGATTTTAAATTTGACTTATAATGACTCCTAACAAAATCATTTGGCCTGATGAAATTTTGGGTTATTATAACATTTATTAGACATATTTTGGAGGGTTTTATTCATATATTCTTTGCCATCACTAGTGAGCTAGATTTTGATCAAATGTTGAAAATATCATCCCACCAACATTTTAAGTTAATACATTTTCTGGTGATATAAAATTTAGTTTTTATATGATAGTTCCAATAATAATGAGAGTTGCCACCTATAAAGGAAATAAAACATTTATTGCCTTGTATTGAAAAGCTTTGGGAGGTCCTTATACATCAGAGAACGTATTTTCTAAAGGTATAAAGCTATGACTATTAGAAATAAAAAGAGAGTTAGAAACTTTTCATTTTGTAGCATGATGATGAGTATGTTTTTGGCATAATTACATATACGGTAATACCTCTAATTTTGAATAATATGAATTTTCATATTCTTCAGAAAGTTACATGGAGCTCTACGACATTATGCTTTTAGGTACAGTGGCGCTGAGAAGCTATCATACCATGAGTCAATATGACCCAAAACTACATAGGTCATACCGTGTCAGATTGTGGCAAGAATCAAATCCCAAGATCTGGTCGGATAAGTACTGAAACAAAACTTTCAATAAAGAATTGCGATAATGCCTACAAACTAGGAAAAAAAATTATTATAACTAGAGAGCAATAGTATCTATGTTATGATCCATTCTCCAATTTCCTGATGATCAGCTTGGCCTTCAGGGCATAAATCAAAATTGATTCTTCCTCCATAATCTCTCCTCTCAGTAGTCCAAGAGCAACCTCATTCTCCACCATTTCCATAATAACTGTCTTTACAGGCCTTGCTCCAAAGTTAGGATCAAAGCCTAAGGTACCCAACAGCTCAACTGCTTCTTTATTGTACTGCAGATCAATTTTCTTCTGCTTTAGCATTTCTTTCACACGATTTAACAGCAATGACAAATTTTTAGTAAAATCATTGAAGGAAAGTGAGTTTGAGGGAGTACAACAACAACAACATCAAGCCTTTGTCCCACTACGTGGGGTCGGCTACATGAATCCTTTTTCGACATTGTGTCCGGTTAAAAGTTAAATTCTCATTTAAATCTAATAAAAAAGAAGGGGGAAAATTCACCCTTATAAAAACTTAGGTCAGAACAACTTGAACCCATTTTTTATCAACAAATGAGTGTGATTTGTATAGTGCAAGAAAGACTTCAAGCTATTTGAAAGAAAAAAAAGCAATTTTCAGATGATATTACCTGTAACTCCACAATACGATTGATTTCTTCCAAATCAAGAGGCTGGAAAACAATATATTTATCGATTCGGTTCATAAATTCAGGCTGGAATGTCTGCCTAGCCAACTCAACTACCTGCTTCTTCATTAGCTCATAAACAGCTTCCTTAGTATGATGGCTGCTGCGTAGAGTTTCAAGGATGTAATGTGATCCTATATTAGATGTCATTATTACGACAGTATTTGTAAAACTAACGGTCCTGCCCTGTGAATCAGTAATCCTTCCATCATCCAGTAGCTGCAATAGAATGTTGAAAACATCATGGTGTGCCTTCTCAAGCTCATCAAAGAGGACAACAGAGAAAGGCCGCCTCCTCACAACCTCAGTTAGCTGTTCCCCTTCTTCATAGCCAACATAACCAGGTGGAGCACCGACTAAGCGAGAAACCGAATGCTTTTCCATGTATTCACTCATGTCAATCCTCAAAAGAGCATTCTCAGTGTTGAAAAGGTAGCCTGCAAGTGCTTTAGCAAGCTCAGTTTTGCCAACACCAGTGGGGCCCATGAACATGAAGCTTGCTATCGGACGTTTGGGGTCCGAGAGCCCAGCTCTTGATCTGCGTATGGCATCAGCCACAGACTTTACGGCGATATCCTGGCCGACAACCCTCTTATGAAGAACCACTTCCAATGAAACCAGCTTATCCCTCTCTGACTGCTGAAGGTTGGAGATTGGGATGCCAGTCCATTTGCTCACAATTTCAGCAATATCAATGTCAGTGACCTCTTCCCTAAGCATAGAATGCCCTGATTGCCGGACTTCTTCAAGTTTAAGTTCAGCTTCCTCAAGCTGTCTCTGAAGGGACATAAGTGTGCCATATTTGGGCTCAGCTGCGCGTTTCAAATCGTACTTACGTTCAGCAGCTTCCATCTCTAAGTTCACTCGATCAATCTGAGATGATGAACAATAATGAATAGAAACTAAAACGTGGTGTCAAAGAACCTTAGGTTGCTTCAATAATTTCAAATTTACCTCCTCTTTAATTGAACGTATTCGAGTCATTAGGTTCTTCTCATTCTCCCAATGCTCAGAAAGTTCCTTTTGCTTTTGTTTTAGTACTGCAAGATCAGCTTCCAGCTTGCTGAGCCGTTCCTTTGAAGCTTTATCAGTGTCATTTTTCAATGAAAGCTTTTCCATCTCTAATTTAAGTATTGCGCTATCCACCTCATCCAATTCAATAGGCTTATATGTTTTTTCCAACTTCAGCTTAGCAGTAGCTTCATCAACAAGATCAATGGCTACAAGGAGCAGGTAAATTCTACTCAGATTTACAGTGCAAGAGAAAGAAACAATTTGGAAGACTTGATTTTTCACATACCTTTGTCAGGAAAGAATCGATCGGTAATATAACGGCCTGATAGAACAGCAGCTGAGACAAGAGCACTATATGATATTTTAACACCATGATGCAATTCATAACGCTTGCGAAGTCCACGTAGGATAGATATTGTATCTTCCACAGATGGCTGACCATAATAAACCTGCTGAAATCTCCTTTCCAAAGCAGGGTCCTTCTCAATATATTTCCTGTATTCAGTCAGTGTGGTCGCTCCAATACAGCGGAGCTCTCCTCTACCTAGCATTTGTTTAAGCAAGTTGCCAGCATCCATTGCTCCGCCAGTAGCTCCTGTAGAAACCGCAAAAAATAGTTTACAGAAGTCTTTTGCATAGTTTTATGTTATTTAAAAAGTATTCATTAGTAACAGATACATCTAATATCCCATCAAGCTAATCAAACGAACAACTTCAAATGAGACGAATTAAATGAAAACCAATAGAGATGCGCCTTATTGAACCAAAGCAGTTTTTCCTGAAGGTAACTTTTTTTTTTTTTTTAAAAATCTCAAATATCATATATTCAAGTATATTCTATAAATCCTAGTTGGCATAATTCATGTTTAATACTAATAGCAAATGTAGGGTATGAGAAGATGTAAGCAGCCTCACTTTGCATGGTTGAAGGCTTTCTATGATTCAACTCATGGCCTCTTGGTTCCTAAAGAGGCTATCTGACTGTGGGCTCCGAAAAATCGCGGCCCGGCCTCTCCGTACCTCTTTATTAACGGAGAGAGTTTTAACGATTTTAGGATCCATAGTACTTTTACATAAAGCATATTAGGTTTTAGATAAGACACTACCTAAAGATTTTGCCCTCATTTTATGTAGACATTATGATCTGAGTTCTAATATATCAAAATGAACAGAAGTCCGACAAGATAGAAAAGAAATTCAATGAATTCTGGAAAATGTAGTTACTAAATAGATGGTATGCTATCAGAGGCGGAACCACGTTGGTGTCAGCGGGGGCAATTGCCCCCCCTTAAAAATTTCTTTTTAATTATAAGAGAAGTGCATTTAATTAATTTGCCCCCCCCCCCCCCCCCCCCCCCCCCCTAAACCTCTTACTTTGCCCCCCTTTTATCCTAACTGCCCGTAATCACCCTCACAGCAGTAAAAATTTCACCCGCTTGCTCGTACGAAGAAAATGCGACGGTAACACTTCGCCTCTCTCCCCCTGGCCTCATTCTCCTCCTTCCTCTAATCCACACCCCTCTTATCTCTTGAGCATTCCGCCGATGGGTCTGCTTCCTCCTCCCCTTACCACTCATCTGGAGTCTGAAGCGACCAACGCCAACATCGCATTCAGAGTCTTTCCCTAGTGGAGAAGAGCCATCATCAAAGATTTTGGGAACCAGTTGGTAATTGATTAATTGTGTTATTCTTGTTTTGTTTTTCTTATGGATTATTGAGATTTTGGGAGTTATTTTCAAGAAAGATGACGAATCTTTATTGGAGTAGTTTCCAATGATTTTATGGTTCGTGTTAGCTATTCATTTTTTCTGTCATTTTTATTTATATATCCAGTAATTTTACTGGAAAGTTTGCTTTGATTTTTTATTGCTTCTCATTTCTAAAGAGTTTTACATGAGAACCGTTTCGTTGACCAGTTTGAGAATGGAAAATGCGCTGAGATTTTATTTTTGCTATAGCAAATTTCAGTTTTTTCACATGATTTTTTTCTTCTTTATTATTTATTTATAGTAATTTTCATTTTATCTATTATAATGAAATACAAAATTTTGTTTTGAATTATTTCTTCATTTTATTTTAATTTTTTAATTTTATTCATTTATATAAAAATTTTTCCCCTCCTAAAATGAAAGGATGGTTCCGCCCCTGTATGCAGTGTTCTCAATATCAATTTTTTAAAATAGATTGAAAACTTTTCATCAAGGAAATGCATTTTATCTTCAAAAACTACTATCTCTTGACCCCTTATTTGATTAAGAATTTGTAGAATATTATAGACTTTTTGTGACATGAGTTAATCTAAGGATACAGTCAATGTTTAAAATTGCGTATTCGGGTATTGAGGCGTTTTTCATTCGTGAGGCGAGGCATAACCCTCAAAATCAAAAGTTTGCGTAAACAGAAAATGATAAATTTTTTATATACTAAAGAGTGAATAATATAAAACATAAAAAATCATAAGATACGAAGTGAAATCAAAATATCCCAATAATAAGACAACATGAAATATAGTTCAACTCAAAATTCTATCTTTCCCAAATCCCAGTATTCTTTTCATTAACATATAATTCCAATTTCCAAAAATAAATAGCAATGACATATCACATAAGAACTCATAAGTCATCAGCACTGTCATCACTAAGGGGTTCTTCATTTGAATCATCATTATGATGAACTGCTCTCTCCCCTTTCTCCTCACCTATAGAGTCCAATGTCGGGCATTTACTTCAAGATTTATATACATTTTAATATATATAGCGTGAGGCGTAAGCCTTATGCCAGTGAGGCGAGGCAGGCCCAAGGCGGGCCTCAACCAAGTTGAGGCGTAAGCCTCATTAAAAAAACTCGAGGCGTAAGCATCGAAGCGTTTTTTACTGGAATTACGCAAAGGTGGGCCTCAAGGCGAGCTTCATATTGCGAAATTTTAAACCATGGATATACTATCTACTCTAATTCACCTTCATGAGGAACTCATTTAAAAATGCATCACCGACACACTTTTGATAATGATTAGTACTCTAGTCTACTTCTTGGACCCCTTTTTTTAAAGAGTCATGTGTTAACTTTGAATGTTTGAAATGGACCCATCATGGCTTAATCTCGTTGTTTCTAACATTATACTTTGGTATAAAATCAAAGAATGACCTACGTGCACAGAGTATATATTATCAAATTCATTATGAGTGCAGATGCTTCATTGCATCTAACAATGAGTATATCTTATCAAATTCATTATGTGTTGCAACTTGATAGATAAAAGAAAACCCCATTAATTTAATCTTCTATACTATGTATCTATGGATACAATGTATCTGATCGACGACTAGCCTTAATCGAAAGTTCTCTCTCGTGATCGGAAGGGGTAATTAACTATAGGGGCTTGCGCCTATAGGAAACCAGAACTCAAATCATAAAGTCCTCGCAAAATAAGGGCGAAATCTCTGAGTAGTGTCTTATCTACAAACCCATCTGCCTTCCAAAATTTACCCCTAAACATAGTCCGTTAAAACTCTCCTCGCCGAAGAAAAAATAATCACAGCGCAGCGGGGAGGCCGGGACCGAATTTCGGAGCCCATAATTATTTGATCATATAATGCTTTTGAACGTTTGATAATCTTTTATAAGGCATCCACCAGTTCAATTTGCATACATCTCATCAAACGGAAACAACTAATAATTTTAAATTTCAATATAAGATATTTACAGAGCCAACATGGAAATCCAAAGTAATACATCATTAAGAAGTTTAAATACCTCAAGTTTAAACTTCAAACAAAGATAAGCATAATATAACATAATATATAGAATACTTGTAAATTTAATTTGCTATGATCTTCTCATTTCTCTTTCCTGTAACAACAGTCGGTAAGGAAATATTGGTGAGCTATGAGGCTCAATAAACTATGCAATTCAATAACAATTAAAATACAAAAACTGTAATAAATCAAAACATTAAAATCATTTTTGACTAAACTTGCCCTTGCATGTAAAATATCATAAAATCATCATTAACATTAATTTTTACTTCTTTCGACTTTTGCACTGAATACCAATTTTAGTTTATAAAAGATTTGACTACACTTTCATAACATTATTCAATGGAGCCCAGATAAACCTGACATTATTGCCATTGAATTACATAGAGGTCCCTTTTACCTCTTTAGGGGTCTCTTTTGCCCCACTTGCTATGCAGGTATCATGTTTTATGGGGTCCCTTTTGCCCCACTTACAATGTAGTCTCAAATATGAGAACCCTTTTGTCCCATCTACATTTGTAAGTTATACATCATATGTAGTCAAACTTTACTTTTAAATTGATATTGACAAACTTTTCAGTATTCATAAGTCATACTTAAGTTTTAACATGCTTTCATAATCATTCATGTTCAGATCTGTATACAATTAAAATGCATATCACATGTGTAAGGAAATTGATATCTTTCTGTTGAATCCAACTCCAGCAAGAGAGGAAGAACACTTCCTCTTCTTTGAAGTTGAGAGAGGAGGAGGGAGAGAGGATAAGGGAAGAGAGAGGCAGCAAACGCAAGAAACTATATTTCTTAAACCATATCACAACCTATTACAATCTATCTATTTATAGACTACTAAGGCAACATCAAAAGCTATAAAACTAGCTACAACCATAAAAAGAGGACCAATACACAACAAATCTCCACTTTGGTCCTGTTTTTATCATAACAAAGAAATCAACTGTTCTTAAAACAACAACCAAGAACATACAGTCGGGTAAACCAGGGAACGTAACCCCAAAAACTTGAGAGCCCAGCAGGTATCAAATCACCTGCAAATCAACGTACAGCTAAAGATCCAGATCTTACGGCACAAGCAGCTTCCAACAGGCAAACCTCTTGCCTTTCAGAGACGAAGACCAAACCAGGGGCGAACAAGAAGGGTACACCTTCTACTCCTCAAATCTTCTCTCTTCCACAAGAAGTCCAAGAACCAGCCATTAACAAAGACCTAGTCCTCTTCTCGCTCTCACACCCAACAGTTCTTCTCTGGTCATCACGAACTCATGCCCTTCACTGTCGCGTCCGGCCAGCGCCCTGCGTGTCTTCTGCTAGTGCCATGCGCACCTCCAGGCGCTCCGCACTCCCGACACAGCTCAAGAACAAGTCGACTCCACTTCTTTATCTCCAGAACTCCACTTGAAGTCCAAAACTCCACCTCAAAGATCTAAACTGATCTTTAATCAATCTCGCGACTCCAGCGCGATCACAAGCTCTAGCTAGCTTGTTTAGCTCGTACAACGAGCTCCGATCAGGCTCTCTCGCCTACGGCTGCACTCCAATCACAAAGATCTATCCCGATCTTTCGCGCGATCAAACCGCGGCACATAACACTGCCGCCCTGTTGTTTTCTTCATCAACAACAATAACAGTTCTGTTGTCCTCCAAGAACTCCCAAAAAAAATTACATCACCTGCTCACCAGAGTTGAACAAAAAACTCCAGGCTGCTTGGATTCAACACCTCCAAGCTTCCAGCTTCCGTCTGCTCCGATCAGCCTTCCGCACTCGGAAGCCCAGTCATCAGTTCGACTTGCTTCCAGACTCGGCTCCGACTCACACACGGTACCAGTTCCGCTTTGCTTCAGTCAACCAAATCTCATTCAAGAATCTACCACTCTGGCCATTGTTCTTCTTTCCACAATCTGTTGTTGGAAAAAACATGTTGCCCATACATAGCCTCAAGAACAACAGTTCAAGCCTGCATCCTCTGCTTCACGAGCTTCTTTAATTCACCTTGATCAAATCAAGAGTCTCCCCACGAATTTCATCCTGCAGCACCTTAGCAATGGCTCGACACCTCCTCAAGAGTTATTGTTTGTGCCTCTGCGCCCGCCAAGAACGTCTGCCTTTCTATACAAATCAAGGCCCAAAGCTTCTGCTCGTTGCTTCTTCAGCTTCTTCTTGCAAGGAATCGAAACTTTGGCTCTGTTTTCTGTCTTCTCCGAGCGATCAAACCTGATCGCACCGTCTCCCGCACAACGACTCCAGGCCTGACTCCAGAGTGCCTTGCTTGCTCTGGCTCGCAGCGTGTACCAGTGCTACCTCACGGGTCTCCGGCAACCCCGCCGAACCAAGTCCGGCGACCAAACTAGTCCAGCCGGCATCTAGATCCTCCGTCGACTCCGACCTCCCAGCCGGCCTCTGCCTTCGACGCCTGCCAATCAAGATAGCCTGCGCTAACCCGGCGCACTTCTTGCGATCAAGAATTCCACGGGCACTGCTCCGGACGACCTGCCGCATCCGCTCCCGAGATCCACCTTTGGCTACAAAGCCGGTCCGCCTGCCTCAGCCCAGTGCTAAGCCGGCCTTTGCACTGCCCGAGCTTCAGAGTGCACTTCTGATTGTACCTTCGCAGGTTAAACCCACGCGATCTCCCACACGCTTGAAGGCTGCGCTCCGGCCAGCACCTCTGACGCCAATCGTGCGAGATCTCCAATTGCCTTGTGAGCTTCCTCCCTTGCTTGTCTTCATGGTAAAAGAAACTCGCGTCCATTTCTCTGCCGGAGTCGCCTCAGGCGTCCACACGAAACCCGTCCGCTCCGTCGACTCTGGCCTCCCTGCCGGCCTCCGCCTTCAACGCCTCCGGCCAGCAGCTTGTCCTCCAACTTCTCCTGCCTTGCTTCCGTCAAGAAGTCACATGTGATTGGATCTGTCCCGATTCAAGAAGCCCACATATACAAGCAACGAATCTGGCCGGCCGAGCCAATCGCCCGCTCGCCGAACTCCTGCTCCAACGATCGTCAAATCACGGCATCAAGTCGCCGAAGCCAAGTCCCGCTTCTCTCTTACGCGCTGCCTCACATGATTTCGGCAACCCCCAGCCGGCTTCTGCGATCAAAACAGAGCAATTCCGAAGTCAACTCCAAGCTGAAATCACCTCCAATCGGAACCACCTTCAAACGTCCAACCGGAATCAAGAACTCGCGGGCTGATCCCGCTTCACCTCCGAGCCGCTCCGGAATAGAGTCCGGCTTCACTCACGCAATCTGCCTCCGATACCAACCGCTCTGGCCTGCTCAGCACAAGGCTCCTGTGCTCCAAGCCATTTCAGCGTTCGCCCGCACAAAACTCCTGCGCATATATCATGCACGCAGACCTCCCGCTTTCCCATGTTCTTCACGCAAGAACTTGACTTCCAGCCTTCTTGGCCTGCGACACTTGCAGCCCGACACTCCTGACCTCCCAGCCGGCCTCCACCTCCGGCCTGACCAGTCGCCTGAAGCCCCGCTCTCATCAGCGCACATTGTCCGCTCCGTCCGATCCGTCTGCGGCAACCAGGCTCTTGACGGCTGTGCTCACGCCAGCCGCTCTGGCCGCCGTCGATCAAGAAGCCAACGCCTTCGTGAGCTCTGCCATTCGCCTCCGATAGGACCTGTCCCGCTCAGATTCCGGCGAGACAGCCTTCATAAGCTTCTTCTTGGCCGGTTAGAGGACCGCAAGAAAATAGCTCCCATTCCTGTGTTCCCGGCACGATGCCTTTTGCTTCTCCCTGCCTTGCTCCCAACAAGAACCGGACCGGATCCCTTCGTCGAGCCCAAACCAACCTGGTCGGACTCTCCGACCTCAACGCCGAGCCCAACGTCCGCCTCCGGCCAGCGACTCTACCTTCGCCGAGTCTGGCGAACCTCGGTCCGAGCTTCTTCTTGACCAAGAAGCTCCCATGTAAAGCTCTACTTCACGGAACCTTCATGGCTCCTAGACGGATCCTGCGAACCTCCGGTCAGCACTGTTCCGGTCGGCCTTGCACCACATGTCTTCGCACACAGCTGCGAATAGCCTCCCTTTTTTTTTACGTCTACGACCAGTCCGTGACCAGCTCTTCTTGATTCAAGAAGCCAACAAGATTTTGGTTGCTTCTTTCCAACCACAAGAAGATTTACGTACCTGCCAGCAGTGCTCGTAACTCATGGCCGAGCTGCCCTCTTCCGCATGCAACACTCACACGCTCCGCATAGATCCGGCGATAGCGTCCGCGCCGGATCCGGCTCCGAGTCTAGCGACCGAGCTCGACTCCACCTTATACGAGGCACCAAGCCATCAACGGCTTCTCTATCCTCGTCTGCAACAACGCTCGATGAACAAACGCCGCCCAGTTCGCTGTCGAAAGCACCTCCATCCTTCGCCGAGCCAAATCTGACACCGCCCTCTTCCGATCCGAAATGTTTCTTCAGACAAGAAACCTCCTCTCTTCCATCTCGAGATCGCCTCAACGAGGCTCTGATACCAAATGTTGAATCCAACTCCAGCAAGAGAGGAAGAACACTTCATCTTCTTTGAAGTTGAGAGAGGAGGAGGGAGAGAGGAGAAGGGAAGAGGGAGACAGCAAACCCAAGAAACTATATTTCTTAAACCATATCACAGCCTATTACAATCTATCTATTTATAGACTACTAAGGAAACATCAAAAGCTATAAAACTAGCTACAACCATAAAAAGAGGACCAATACACAACACTTTCCAAACAGCATCAAATAGGAAAACATTTAGATTAACATATTAAACCTTATTTTACACTTATCAGATTAAATTATGTATCTGATTGTTCATACTTGAAAACTTGAAGGTATAATCCTTCATATACATCAAACGACTTTGATAACCTTTTACTTTAATGAATTCAGATTTAACCTCTATACTTATAATTGAAAGTCATTTTATTTGAAATATACATGCATTCCTTACCTCTTCGCCGATATATCTCCTCCAATTCTCTACTTCGTACCGTTCTATGATTGTAAGTTACCTCACAACTTTTCCTTTGCATAAGATCAAGGTTTAAAATTGCGTAACTGCGCCTCGAGGCGGTTTTCGTCCGTGAGGTGAGGCGTAAGCCTCGAGGCGGTCTGAGGAGTAAGCCTCACGAACACAGAATTACGTAAATGAAAAATTAAGGGTTTTAGCAGGAAAATAATAACAATAGTGAAAAATAAGAAAGTAGATGCAATAAAATCATGTCCCAAAGTACAAAATCACAAAATATTAGTTTAACAAAACTCCCAAAATACAAAAAACATATAAAATGAAATCATATCCCATCACTAAATGGGTCTTCAAGTGAATCTTCTTCTCCAATTGTATCTATGAATGCCATGTCATCTTCATCTTCAACATGACTCACTTTTCTCTTCCCTGTTAATTAAGATAAAAGATCATTATCATGTATTCATGTTCATTGCTCACTTGACATAAATGTAATGTAATAGCATATAAGAAGTTGTGGAATACCTTTACTTGATTGTTGTGCTGCAGAGCTAGTGGATGTGCCAACTACAGTACTAGTGGATGTGCCAACTTGATCTGCTTCGCCCCTCAAGACATCCCACTTAGATCTTCTAACTGTAAATCTGATAATGGAAAATCTGTCTCATCATCTATGAACCACTCATTATTAGACGACACATCATCACACACTAATGGGTCCTTATCATCCTTCAACCCCTTCTTCCTCAACCTCCTCTCTCTCAACCTCTTATTGTGCATAATATATACGAGAGAGTTCATTCTGAGTGTTGATAGCCGATTTCTTCTCTTTATTTGCACTTGGCTATATGTACTCCAGTTTCGCTCACACCCAGAAGAAGAACAAGTGAGGCCCAACACTCTTACAGCAAAACTCTGTAACTCAGGGGTGGAATCACCAAATTGGATCCACCATTAAACTATTTTCAAGAAAAAACATAATCAGAACTGAATAAAGTGTTTTGCATTTACCAAAAAAATTATACCTGGAGATCGTTTAGAAATGGTTGCTTTTGCTGCATTCAATAAAAAAAAAAACCCTCTTTATTCCGGAACTGAACAAGCTGTAAATCTGCAAGCTCTTTATCTGCCTGCTCCGGTATTAATCTTTCCATACAATGATATAGACCAAGCTTCACCTCAGGATTTGAAGATTTCTTCTCTGAATATTGAAATTGAGGGTTGAGATAATATGTCACTGCATGTAGATGTCAGTGTAACTGCACCTCCCACCGAGCATCAACGATATCCAAAATCTTCCTATAACTTGCCTCCTCTCCTCCCAAGTTGTGAGCAATCATCGCCTTGGCCTCATCCATAGCATTATAAATAAAACTCATAGCTGGTTTCTTCTCTGCATCCACTAAGCGTAGAACTTGCACTAAGGGTCTCGTGCTCAAAATGGCATAGGTTACAGTAGCTCAAAATTTATCATTCAGAATTATCTTTCTTATTTCCTTCCCCTCACTTTTCTTCCCCCAAGCAGAATTTATCCATTCAGTAGATGTAAACATTGCTTCCAAAGGTTGCCTCACCTCCATCAAGCTCTACAGTGTCAAATAGGATGTGGAAAACCTATAGATTCAAAGTGCACAAATGTAAGAACTATGAACATACAGTAGGAATGATTTGCAATGTAGAAAATTAAGAACATACCTAGTGGTTGCAGGGCGAATGATATCTTTCTTTGAAAATTTTCTCATCAAGCTTAAGACCCAAGAGTGATTGTAGATGAACTTCGTAATCTTTTTCGCCCTAGAAAGAGCACTCTTGTGCTGAGGTAAGTCACCAAGATCCTCCAAAATGAGATCGATACAATGTGCTGCGCATGGTGTCCAATATAGGTGTGTCCTCTTCTCCATCAATATCTAACCAGCTGCTTTGTATGCACTGGCATTATCAGTCACTACCTTGACAACCAATTGCTCCCCAATCTCATCAATGACCCCATCAAGTAAATTGAAGATGAATGTAGCATTTTTCACCTCCTCTGAAGCATCAACTGATCGTAAGAACACCGTGTCGTAGGGATTGTTGACAAGGATGTTAATCAAGCTCCTGCTCTTCATGTCAGACCATCCATCTGACATTTAGTCACACCAGTCTCAATCCATGTCCTTTTAATCTCCTAAATGCTCCGCTCTGTGTTCTGCATCTCCTCTTTTAAAATCCATGTTCGCAACTCATACATGGAAGGTGCCTTCAACCCTCTTCCATACAATCCTACAGACCGCAACATACTGAAGTAGGCAGGCGATGTAGCAACATTAAATGATATTGCATTCTAAAAAAAAACCTCCCAATATACATGCAAACCTGTTGCCGACCCTCTCTAGTACCAGCTGCAGGGATCATCTCTGCTTCTCCTCTATCCGCTCCTGGAGTAGTCATATACTGATCCATAGGACCCCGTGCACCTCTACTATATATAGTGGAGGAAGAGCCCTTTCCACTCTCGCTCCCAAAATAAGTACCATGCTCGACCCTTTCATCAAATTGCTCCTGTTGTAAGTGTTTAGCAGTGGTAGTTTTCTTCATGTAAGCACTTATTTCTTCCTTCACATTGTCCAGCACTTTTGCACACGGTGCTACATTCTTGTGAGAGCATGATAAGTGCTCCTTCATGCAGGTTACTCCGCTCTTCACCACTTTCTCACAAAAATTGCATTTTAAATAGACATAGCTCTTCTCTCCGCCGCCAATGTCAACTTGTACACTATATTTCCAAGAAGGATCCCTCCGCAATGACGAAGACCCCTTTTCCTTGCCTCTTACCATGATCCATAATGAAAGAATCGAAAATCACACAAAAAAAATTCCAAAAATCTAAAACCCTAAAATTTCTTTCACTTCAAAAATCTAACCAAAAAGTAAAAAAAAAACCTAAAATCGTTTGTGGACTTCTCCTACAAGGCGGCCGGACACTTCAACTTCGCCGGAGAGAGGCAGCGCCGGTGGGAGAGGTGCGAGAAGGATGGCCGACCAGACGGGCTCCTCAATTTTTTGCGATCTGGAGCTTACGGGCGGAACAATTCGGGAATCAAGTGGGTCGATCGGGTGTGGGGGAAAAGGAGGAGTCATTTTATGTAGGTGGGGCCTTTTGGCTGAGGCGTACGCCTCCCTCAAAATTGTGCAATTGCGCAACAGAGGCGCGCCTCAGCCAATGTGAGGCGTACGCCTCAACAATGCCAGCAATTGCGCACGCCTCGAGGCGTTTTTCGCAAGAATTGCGCAGAGGCGCGCCTTGAGGTGACTCTTATTGCGCAATTTTAAACAGAGCATAAGATCAGACAAATCTATGACACAATAAATATAACATCTTTAAGAATATTTAATACCTTACATAATATAAAAGACAACGAAGAATATTATAATTCTTACCTACCTTCCAATCTTTCTTTTACTTTTACTCTAAACTTCTCTTTGATTTTTCCTACTCACATACATTCTCCATATTTTATGCTCACAATAACTGATAATCCCTGCACAGCCGAACTCCTCACATGCACTGTACTGATTTTCCTTTCAAGTAGTGTCGAATTCCCTCAGCCGAACACTACTACAGTCTCACTGCTTTGAATCGTCTATATGTAGGATTCCACTGTGCTGAATATCTCACTCATTAGTGCTACAATGCTATTCAAACTTTATTCAAAAACTTCTGTCAGCAATTCTAATGCTTAACAAAATTCTTAAGCCAAAAATGAAATCCTACATAACTTACCGGAACTCCTGTACTAAAAAATTTCATTGTGCCGAGACCTGATATAGTGAATTTTTGCGAAATGTGATACATGTCCATTCTTCCTACTGTGTCGAAAAGGAAACAATGCCTCCTATGAATATCTTCTTTCGTTTCTCTATAGCGGGCTTGATGTAGGCAGGGGGGTCAAATCAAATCCTAAATTTGGTTTTGACTTCTCTAGCTCATTAATTTTTTGAGCTAAAATTTAACTCATTATGAGCTGTTTTTAGTTCATTATATTGGAGATTTATTGCACTTCCTAACTCATTAATCCAAAAAGGTTTGCTACCTCTTCTCCTCCCCTTTGTCTATTTGTTTTCTTGTGCTGGCTGCTTTCCTGTGCCTTCGTCCCTTGGTTTCCCGTGGCTGGTTGTTTTCTTGTGCTTGTCCCTTGGGTTCCCGTGGTTGGCTGTTGGTTTCCTGTGCTGGGTGGTGTTCCCGTGCCTTTGCCCCTTTGGTTCTTGTAGCTAGCTGCTCGGTTTCGTGCTAGGCTGCCCGGTTCTGCGGTTTTCTGCTTGGAACCCGTGGGTTTCCTTCTTTGTTTTGCTGCACCGTTTGGGATTTGTTATTGTGGTTGTTGCCTTTCATTTCTCTAAATATTCTTGTCTTATTGGGTGGTGCTTTGGCTGTTTAGTTCTCCTCTCTTGCCTATATATTAGAGATGTATTTTGAGGGGAAATGTTGGTGAAAAAATGTTATTTTTGGAGTAAGAAAACCTGAGGGTTTTTGGAAAAGCTTGAGAGCTTTGTCCACTTCTTCTTCTACTTCTTTGGAAGGCTTGCGAGCTTCTCCACCCTTCGTGTCGACTTCTAATCTCTTTCTTCTATCTGCAAGTTTACACCCCAATTGTATCCTTCTTCTCAATGAAAGAAAAGCATCTTTAGGTTGTTTTAAGTTTGGTCTTGAAGGTTGTCAGTGTTTCTTTATGTTTGTATGTGTTCTTTTTATATGAAATGTAAAAGTTTGTTCTAAAGTTTCTAAGTTGTCTCTTCTTTGTTGTATTTTCTTATCCCATATATGTTTTAAGGATTAGTAAGGTTTTGTTTTTTTGTAATAAAAAATTTGGGGCATTCTCCCAAATTTTTGATTGCATCAAATTTGGTATCAGAGCAAGTTGTGTGTGTCTTGGTGAGTCATAACAGTTGTTGTGTGAGATTAGGTTTCTTTAGGTTGAGTCTTTCTTTCTTTGAGTCTAAAATTCTTTTTGAATTTTTAATAAAAAAATGGAAAATCACAAAAAGATTGATTCGGTCAAAGGAGAGCAAGTCGGAAGATCGTGAAGTCCAATTTCCATTGGATAGATGGGTTCCAACGGAAGGAAGTTCAACATATCCGCTTCAAAACGAATTATATAAACTTCAATATCACATGTTTTTTATGTGATGAGAAATACGAGAAAAGGAAGAAATATCTTCAAGAACAATTCGAGAAAGAGCAAGAAGAAATTCTGAAGAAATTTAAGGTAAAGATTCAAGAGCTGGATGCACCTTCTTCGTCTCCTCGGAAGAAAGCTAAAGGCTACTCATCGGGAGATGAGTTTTTCACGTAGGGGAGTCTGATGTAGGCAGGGGGGGGGGGGGGTCAAACCAAATCCTAAATTTGGTTTTTGACTTCTCTAGCTCATTAATTTTTTGAGCTAAAATTTAGCTCATTATGAAATGTTTTTAGTTCATTAAATGGGAGATTTATTGCACTTCCTAGCTCATTAATCAAAAAGGGTTTGCTATCTCTTCTCCTCTTCTTTGTCTATTTGTTTTCTTGTGCTGGCTGCTTTCCCATGCCTTTGTCCCTTGGTTTCCCATGGCTGGCTATTTTCTTGTGCTTGTCCCTTGGGTTCCCGTGGTTGGCTGTTGGTTTCCTGTGCTGGGTGGTGTTCCCGTGCCTTTACCCCTTAGGTTCTTGCGGCTGGCTGCTCGATTTCGTGCTGGGCTGCTCGGTTCTGCGGTTTTCTGCTTGGAACTCGTGGGTTTCCTTCTCTGTTTTGCTGCACCGTTTGGGATTTGTTATTGTGGATGTTGGCCTTTCATTTCACTAACTATTATTGGCTTATTGGGTAGTGCTTTGGCTGTTGAGTTCTCCTCTCTTGCCTATATATTAGAGATGTATTTTGAGGGGAAAGGTTGGTGAAAAAATGCTATTTTTGGAGTAAGAAAACCTGAGGGTTTTTGGAAAAGCTTGAGAGCTTTGTCCACTTCTTCTTCTACTACTTCTTTGGAATGCTTGCGAGCTTATCCAACCTTCGTCTCGACTTCTAATCTCTTTCTTCTATCCACAAGTTTATACCCCACTTGTAGCCTTCTTCTCAATGAAAGAAAAGCATCTTTAGGTTGTTTTAAGTTTGGTCTTGAAGGTTGTCAGTGTTTCTTTATGTTTGTATGTGTTCTTTTTATATGAAATTTAAGAGTTGGTTCTAAAGTTTCTAAGTTGGCTCTTCTTAGTCGTATTTTCTTATCCCATATATGTTTTAAAGATTAGTAAGGTTTTGTTTTTGGTAATAAAAAATTTGCGGCCCTCTCCCAAATTTTTGATTGCATCAGGGCTGCTCTAGGCGGATAAAATAAAGAAGATAAGGAGTGGGGTCCACTAATAACCACTCCTACATCCAAAGAATGCATCTATTCAGGCATAATTTTCATTTAATATACTTAACTGTTTTAAAAAATGTTAACCATAATTTAAAATTAACTTTAAAGATTCCTTATAGATTAAAACCTAAATTTTTGGATTTTATAGTTACATGGAGTGGTTAGTGGGTCGATGGTCAACAATGACCATTGCTCTAGAGTCTAGACATGTACTCTGATAACTATATAGATGCATTCTTGAAATGAATGAAAGAAAATAATAAAAGTAGTTTGTGCATGGGGTGATGATGGCCGAAAACTTTAATTTCAAAAGTAAATGGTATGGATATTTAAGAAGTCAGTGTTATTAAAAACATAGTTGGCATAATCCATGCCTGATACTCATAGCAAATGTAGGGTATGAGATGATGATGTAAGCAGCCTTACCCAGCATGGCTAGAAGCTTTCTATGATTCAAAGTTCAAACTCATGACCACTTGGTTTCTAAAGAGGCTATATGACCATTGCTTTAGACTTGTACTCTGATAACTATATACATGCATTCTTGAAATGAATGAAAGAAAATAATAAAATTAGTTTCTTTTCGTATAATCATATTAGATTCTTTTGAATCACTGATGTTACGATGCCTAAAAATAAAATAAAAACATTAAAAATAATTACACATTTCCAACATACACCAAGAACACCAAAAAAAGTCAAATTATTTGAACTGAAATCACAAGGGGAAAAATATTAAGGTCACCTCCACCAACAACAGTGTGAATCTCATCGATGAATAATATAATATGTTCATTAGAAGACATAACTTCTTTCAGAACAGCCTTCAATCTTTCTTCAAAATCCCCACGTAACTTGGCTCCCGCAAGCAATGACCCCATATCCAAAGAGATCAACTGCATATGAATTATATATGGGTTTTATAATTTACTCAAAACTAGGATTTCATGCTTTGCTAGTTCAGAACTAGCTTAGTTAATTAATTAGAATGCCAGTAAATGTCTCTTTTGCATATTAGATATCATCATTGTTATACTGGCTAGTACTGTACAGTGCAAGAAAAGTGCAAGAAAATCTTTGAAGTCTAAGCCTATGTAGGACTACTAGTCACAACATAATTTAGGTTTAACTATAAGACACAGGAAAGTAATTTGAACAGAAAAAGCATGTCACCTTTCTATTCAACAGCTGTTCAGGAACATCTCCACGAAGAATTCTTTGAGCTAATCTGTAGAACAACAATATTAAAAAATCAGGACTCAAAAGTATTGTAGTACCATAAAAACAAGATACAGAAACAACATGATTAGTCCAGGCATCACAGTTAACAAGAGATTCCACTGAATTTTAGCCAAAATTCTAGTTGGCAATTAGGTCAAAATAATCAAAAAGAAAAATGAATGCAAATCATATTATTACTTCAATATCATTTGAAACCTTGATATGAAGGTGTGTGAAGGAGAGTGGTTACCCAAATCACCAATATTAATTTTCAGTGACAATAATAAATCATGCATACCCTTCAGCAATAGCAATCTTTCCAACACCAGGCTCTCCAATAATCACAGGATTGTTTTTGGTTCTACAAAGTATATGGATACAGTGCCGGATTTCATCATCGCGGCCTATGACAGGATCTAGTTTACCACGCCTGGCAAGTTCAATCAAGTCATTACCATACTTTCCTAGCGCTTGATATTTTCCTTCAGGATCTATGACAAAATAAAGATGTAAGCCACAGTACGAAAATAGAAAAATAAAAACAACAGGAATAAAAAAATTAAATAATGTCATTAATAACATTTTTAATGATAAACAAAGGACAAAAAAATCTAGCACAAGTCAGGCGTAGAAATACTTGTCAATTAAAAATGATGTCTCGCGACACATAAATGATGAGCTCGTGGAGCCGCTCGGTTCCCGCCAACGGGGTTGCAGCGGACGCATTTTTTCTCTTTCTCTGGTATAAAAAGACTAGATCGTTGAGTTTTCCGATGGATAAAACAACAAAACCATTTCCCAAGATTCTATTCAAGCCGCTCATCCATTGATTTTTCCTGTGGACAAAACAATTAACTTTAAGTTTTTTTTTTCTCTTGGATAAAACATCAAATTCATTGGCAATTGACAGCTCTTGCGAACATGTCCCAATGTTATATATAATATTTGAAAACTGTTCATTGTAGATGCAGATTTTTTTTTTAATTAGATACAGCCATTTATTTTCTTAAGATTTAAAATTAATAAAAATATTAATTACTTAATTTTAAAAAATAAAAAAATTTATTCAAGCTGGTTCGCGAGCTCACGAGCCGAGATGGGCTCAAGCTCGAACTCGAGCTCTTTTACTAAGCGAGCTCGAGTTTGAGCTCGAGCTCGACTCGTGAGCTCGATAAGCTCGGCTCGCGAGCCCATAAATGAGTCGAAATCGAGCCAGCTCGATTTACTTACACACATAAAAGTCATATTATTGTAAGTCAAGCTAAAAACTACTCATTAAATCTTAAATAATAAATTTTTTTAACTATTCTCTCATCTAAAATCTCCAAAATCCATTGCTCACCTATCTATCTTTCTTTTTCTTTTAAAACATTTCCAACAAGTTGAAATCTAATGTTAAAAAACGACATTACATTAAGATTTTAGTACTCCCTTGCGATATATCATAAAAAAATATCAACTTTTGCATTAGTTCTATGATGGTTGTTTTCATTAAATAATAATAATCATCATCACATGAATGCAGCAGCAAAGTCTTGAAACCACTTAATGGTAGATAGCTTTCCCTTATCCATCAGTTGCAAATTAGACCCACAAAGATGGAGAAATCCCCCTCACGCACATGATTTCAGACAAAGCATTTCACATAAAATCCTATTTCACATACTCTATCAAATCGGGAGAAATTTATGACTAGAAGATAATATTTAGTAGATCCATTTACATATTTTTCATGCTATCAACAAGACAAAACAAAATGGATATGGAAGAGATCCAACAAAGACAAACGGGTGTCAGAACTTTTGAAAATATCTGCCATGAAATGCCTAATAGACACGATTAAATGATCAAATTTGAGCAACAGTTGATGGAGTAGCATATACAAGAAAATATAATCCAATATATATATAAAAAAAAATAGTTCCGTTGTAGCCCAATCAACAACAAGATCAAGCCTTCATCCCACTATGTGGGTCAGCTAAATGAATCATTTTCATCATTGTGTTTTGTTAAGAGTTAAATTTTCATTTAAATCTAATAAAAAATATCATTTTTAATATTTTCTAACCAAGTCTTTTTAGGTTGACCTCTACCTTTTTTAACATAAGTCAAGTCTAATACATATACTCTCCTAACCGGGTCATTCAAAGGCCGACGTTTTATAAGCTAAGTCTAAGGCAACTTTCTCTAATCTTATCTGTCACTGGAGCTACTCCAACCTTTTCACGTATATACTCATTTTGCTTTCTGTCTCTAAGAGTTAAGCCACTCATCCACCTTAGCATCCTCATCTCTATAACACTTAACTTAATTTTATGCTTGCCTTTAAATGGCCAATATTCAGCACCATAAAGCATTACAGTTCTAACCACCATCTTATAGAATTTTCCCTTAACTTTGAGGGGTACTTTTCCATCACACAACAGACCAATGCATTCCTCCGCATCAACCATCCACTTGCATTTTACTAATAATATCTCCATCTATTTCACTATCACTTTGAACAATAATCTCAAGATATCTAAAACTAATGAAAAATATATGATTGGGCAAGGGATTTAGAATTGATTTGTTACATGTTCAGTTAGAGTTAAAAAAATATTGCGTCTAACTTGTGACCCAATAAAGTTCATACGATGGCTTGAGTACAAAAAAAAAATTTGCATTTTGATAGACCGGCCCAAGGGCGATTCATGTTTACAAGAGGCAGGCAACAGATTTGGGTTGGAGGTAAACTTCAAATTAGGGGTTGTTTAGGGATTAATGATTTGTCATTTTGCTTTAATTAGTTTCTTCTTGTTAGGGTTAGGATTATCTTGAATTTAAAATCTGAATTTGAGATCTTTGCTTGGGTTTTGGGCTCTAGACTTTGGCTAGAGATTTGGAGAGCTGAATCTTCCTCTCGAATTGAAGATTCATTGTATCGGATTGTTCTTTTTCTTCTATTACTGAATTTCAAGTGCTTTTCTTCTCATTTCTTCTACAGATTATTCGTAAATTATGCACTGTGCTTGCTGAATTTCCCAGAAATTCAGCAGTTTTCTCTGATTTTGGTGGCTATTTTCTATCATATTTCTTTGCAACTTTATAGTTGAGATGCTAACAAAAAAATGTCAAGCACTGCCTTCCGCTGGCAGTTATTACTTGGATAAATGCTTAATATACAAGCCTTTTTCAAAAGAGTGATTTCCAATGACACAGATTGTGGCTGTATTAGAAAAAAAAAATTATCTTCATTTAATTTTGAATTACGTAGAATTCTAGATCAATTAATGCCAAAAAAATTTATGAAACTTAAGAATATTCAGATACGTAGCATTTAAAACCAATAATTTACTACATAATTTGACATAGCATGTTTGTATCATCAATATCTTTTATCTGTTCTTTTTCTGTCATTTTCATGTGTTCGCACTAGTTGCACTAGTTACTTATATCACATTTCAGTTGACATGGGAAACTCTAAACCTAGGCAAAGCACTAGCAACAAAATCCAAGCTGTCCAAGGAGGTCCAAGTTCAAACAACGTCTGTGGCAAGGGAAACTGCAAGTAAAATGCATATAAGGGCCCATATGGGTTGTTGGAGTTAGAAAAATAATTTTCCGAGAACAATCGAATTTGCTAGATCCATCATTTGGATGGATGTACATATAAATACAAAGCAGCATTAAGCTCCACAATCCTCTGAAAAATCTCCAAAACTTGTAATTTTATTCACATACAAAATGTGTGAAAATTAAATCATACAACAACAACATCATCATCAAGCCTTTGTCTCACTACGTGGGGTCGGCTACATGAATCCTTCTTCGCCATTGTGTCCGGTTAAAAGTCAAATTCTCATCTAAATCTAATAAAGAAAGATCATTTCTAATATTTTCTAACCAAGTCTTTTTAGGTCTACCTCTACCTTTTTTAACATAAGCCAAATCTAATACCTCAACTTTCCTAACCGGGTCATCGGAAGGTCTCCGTTTAATATGACCAAACCATCTAAGGCGACTCTCTCTAATCTTATCTTCCACTGAAGCTACTCCAACCTTTTCACATATATGCTCATTTCGTATCCTATCTCTAAGGGTCAAGCCACTCATCCACCTAAGCATCCTCATCTCTGCAACACTTAACTTAGTATTATGCTTCTCTTTTAATGGCCAACATTCGGCACCATACAACATTGCAGGTCTCACCACCATCTTATAGAATTTTCCCTTAAGTTTGAGGGGGACTTTTCTATCGCACAATAAGCCCGATGCAATCCTCCACTTCAACCATCCAACTTGAATTCTGCTGATAATATCCCCATCGATATCACCATTACTCTGAACAATAGATCCAAGAAATCTAAACGTGTACTCTTATTAATGACTTGATCGCCCAAAGTCAAAATCCCCTCACTAGGTCTATTTCCACTAAAATTATACTATATATATTCAAATTTAGATCTACTCAAGTGAAACCCTTTAGACTCTAATGTTGACCTCCATAATTCAAGTTTCCCTTCAACTCCCTCTCTAGTCTTATCAACAAGAAGAATATCATCAGAAAAAAGCATGCACCAAGGTACATCCTCTTGCAAATGCCTAGTGAGGACATACATGACTAAAAGCAAAAAGTTATGGACTTAAGGCTGATCCTTGATGTAATCCAACCAAAATAGGAAAATACTTGGTCAAACCACCTTGTGTTTGAACACAAGTAATAGCTCCTGCATACATATCTTTAATGATTTGAAAATAAGCATTATTAACTCCTTTCTTTTCAAGAACTCTCCATAGCAATTCTCTTGGAACTTTATCATATGCTTTCTCTAAATCAATAAATATCATATGTAGATCCTCCTTATTCTCTCTATATTTCTCCATCAAACATCTCAATAAATGTATGGCTTCCATAGTAGACCTACCCGGCATGAATCCAAATTGAATTTGAGAAACATTAGTATCATGCCTCAACCTATGCTCCATAACTCGCTCTCATAGTTTTAAAGTATGACACATTAATTCAATTCCTCTATAATTCGCACACTCCTGTGCATCACCTTTATTCTTAAAAATAGATATTAACACACTCATTCTCCACTAATCTGACATCTTTTTAGTCTTTAAAATAGTATTAAAAAGTTTAGTAAGCCAAGAAATTCCTTTATCACCGAAGCATTTCCATATCTCTATTGGAATATCATCAGGTCCAACAACTTTTCCACACTTCATTTTATTTAAAGCTTCTCTAACTTCGGTTTTACTTAAACGCCGATAGAAACAAAAATATTTATTTTCATTTAGGGTGATAAAATCACTAAAGTCAATTATATTTTCACATTCTTCTTTTAAAAGTTTAGCAAAATATCTCACCCACCTTTGTTGAATATCATCTTCTAAAAAAAGTACTTTTTGATCTTCATCCTTAATACACTTCACTTGAAGTAAATCCTTACTACTCTTATCTCTTTGTTTGGCTAACTTATACATATATCTTTCTCCCTCCTTACTATCTAATCTATTATATAAATCATTAAAAGCTAAACTCTTAGCATCGCAGATAGCTTTCTTAGATTCCTTACGAGCCTCTTTATAGCTTTCCCAACTGTCAGAATGTTTACATCTAAACTAATTTTTATAACAAATCTTCTTATATTTTATCTTTTCTAACACATTTGGATTCCACCATCAACTATTTTTACTATTAGGAGCTTTTCCCTTTGAAACTCCAAGGCTCCGAGCACATCTTTTGTAATATTCTTAATATCACAAGCCACTTTTTCCCACATAATATTGGCAATCTCATGCACAGACAGAATTTTAAGATCTGAAATCTTACTCTAAAAAATATTTTTATTAATATTCTTTAAATGCCCTTGTCTAATCCTAGAAAAATATTTTACTTTATTTTTTATTTTTTGCCCCTTTATCTTGAAATCCAAAGCTAATAATCGATGTTAGGTAAATAAATTTTCACTCGAAATAATTTTACAATCTTTGCAATCTAAACGATTTAATTTTCTTATAAGAAAATAATCAATCTGCGTTTTACTATATCCATGTTTATAAATGATAAGATGTCCATCTCTTTTCTTAAATAAGGTATTAGCTATTAAGAAATTATAACCTAAAAAAATCTAATAAAGTCTTACCACCTTCATTAATTGTTCCAAACTCATGGTCATTATGGAAGCTTTTAAAATCAATACCTCTCTACCAACATGTCCATTTAAATCTACTTCATAGAGTGACTCTCCATAATTAAAATTCATGAATGAAGAATTCAACCCTCTCCAAGCTTTATGCATGAAAGCAAATTTGCCCCCATTATTTCTTAAAACTGTCCTAGCTTTACTAATTATCTTTTGTCACTATATGAAATTTTTATTTTCTTATAAAATTTAATTTCATTAAAAACCGTAGATGTAATATGTTATTTGAAATCAAATACAAGTTATCTTCCTTTAGAATTGGCTTGGTGGCTTACTCTCTTGGCATTATTTGGTGACCTTGCAAACCCCATTTCTTTGGTGAGAAGTAAATTATCTTTTATCTCCATTGGCCATAAAAACCCTAAATCACCTTCATTAGCTATTTCTATGAAAGATAAATATGAAAAGATAAGAATGAAGATCCTTGTAAATAAGAAATGGGAAATAAATCACAAAAAACTATCAAAAAAAAAAAAAACAAGAACATGCATGCATATCATTTAGAAATGGAATAAGAAGTATATCCATTACCATTTCTACTCAAACTTACCAAGACGCATCAAGTAATCCAACATATTTAATAGAAAAAGAATACCAAATCTAAGAAGTTCCAAAGTCCACCAAAAGAAGAAATTTAGAAAACTATAAAATATAACATCCTCATAATCACCTCCACCAAGTCTTATCACAATTATTAGGAGTTGCCTATATGAATCTTCTTCTCCATTCATTCATGTTGGGACTAACATGTGATCTCAACTCTAGTTCCACAGGTAAAACATAATAAAGTACATGCATGGAGAAATATGTAGGGTCTTAATATTAGAAGAGTGTTCAATTGGATGATGTAACAATATAAATCAAATCATAGTTGCAATAACTCCACTAGATTGATGAGGGGCAGCTGGTTGAATCATTAAAAAGGGGTACATAAAATAAGTAGTATGAAATAAGCAATAAAGTATCATACTCTGATCTGTAACACTTTGACTTCCTCGTACAGCTAATACAGCATCCTTTAAATCATTCTTACTCAAACCAATGTTTTTGAACTACTTCTGCCCAAATCTCTTATATGAGAACAATGCCAATATGAGGTGCTCTACTGACAAGAAGTCATCACTAAATTCCTTTTTATACTTCTTTGAGATGTTCAGAAGATGGACTAGATTCTGTCCCAGATAGACTAAATTATGTCCCACAATCGGCCAACTAGTATCACCAACTATCTACAGGAATAAGTCAAAATTTTAACATTCCGCTAACCAATTTATTTCAACTCCACTCATGATATAAAGAATAGTAAGTACCTTCTGCTGTGAAAAAATAAGCTGATCTGTTGCTTGTAAAACTGTAGTATTCTCAATACCAGCCTTCGTGAATATTCTCCGAGCCAAACCATCTTTCTGCTCCAAAAGGAATTTCATCAAATGTTCAGTCTCCAAAACGTGTTGTTTACTCATTCTTGCAGCATCTATCGCACCAATAATAGCCTCCCATGCCATTTCAGTGAATTCATCCTGATTAATCTGCTTGAATAAAGTTAAATTTAGAATTCTACAAATATTAAGGTACGAACTTGCTGCACTGATGGATCCTTAATACTGGAAATTTGGTTTATATATGTCCATTGAAAAAAAATTCCTAACTCTACCATTACAAGCCATCATACGAATTACAATTACAAAGGTTGCCCGTACCCTTCATAATAGCCCTTTATAGTTATCTCAATGAAAGAATTTCCAACTCATTAAAATTTGAAACCCTGGATACTAATACGAGAATCATCTAAGAGGCGCACCTGCATCGATTTCGAAATCAAAGGCCCGTTCCTCGCCAAGGCGGATATCCTGCTAGTAGTCGCCAGAGACAGGTGTATGGATCGCCGACGCATCAGGGGGCGAGAAAGTGGAGCGAATGATCCCCCAAAGAATGCGACCCGTGTCGCCGGCCGTAGGATAGCTGCTGCAGAACACCGCGGATGGAGGGCAAAACCTTCAGATAGAAGAGATTCCATTCCTCCCTTCCCGCCTCGCTTCTCAAAATCCGAAATCTACCGAGAAAATAAGAGAATTGTTTAGGGCTGGATATAAGTAGAGAGGAAGAATGGGTATTCAAAATTGCTTTTGAGCGGCAGCTTCTTCCTTCGAACTTCCATGCGCGTTTTTTGGGGCACCTGACCGGTCGAACGTCCCATGCCGCTCCAGGCGGGACTTCAGCCAACTCCATTTAATTTGCGCGAAAAATAACAAAGATTGAAGAAATTAATAAAAAATATGCTATGCGTACCCAAAATTTTTCAAATTTGCAAATAACATTAGTATGCGCACGTGATTTTAATGTTATATATATAAAAATAAATAAATAATGTTATATAATTTATTGTTAGACTTATGTTTTAAGGAAGAATAATTAAATAATTAATTAATGAGTTGTTTGGTTAGCTTAAAAAGTAATGTAATTTGTAGTAAAAAAATAAAATGTATTTGAAATATTTTGTAATAATTTAGGGGTTCCTTGATTATCTGAAAAAGAAATACAATGTAAAAAGATTTCACTGTATTTGAAATACTTTGAAGTTGTTTGATTGAGTGTAAATTAAATGTAGGTATTTTTTTTTTTATTTGTCTTAAAGTAAAGTGAATGCAGCGGTAGTTCTTCTGGTTCTTCCGGCCGCTCTCTATGGCCCCATTGATGTCAACCTCATTACCAATTTCAGCCTTGCGCTACTTCAAGCCTGGCATTTGGCCCTTTAGGCTCCATTTAATAATCTTCTTCTTCCTTATAGTTCGCCTTAGAGTTTCAAGTTGATATTTTGATCATAAAGAAACACCAGAAACCATAATAAATGCCATGCCAAAAATAAATAAATTAATTAATGAAAAAGATTGGGAGCAAGGATTTGATCATATTGTAGACCTATTTTGCTTTCTAACAATTTCCCTACTAGAAGAGAACGTGAGCAACAGAGAGGGACTCTAAGCTCGAAACTGGCGAGCGAAAATCAAGGCAAGATGAAAAGATAAGGTGATACCGAACAATATCATTACATGCTAATGAGGAGCGTAATGAGTACAAATGTGAACACAAAGAGGGCCTTGAACTCACAGATCGTCAAGCTTGGAATATTGCACTCGATCTGCTTGTCCACCAAGATGCTCAATTCGCCCATCACACAACGCCTCGCAGAGGCCACATGTCGTGTAAAGCCATTGAAGTCCATGCGGCGGAATGCATGAATCGTTGAAGGACGTAAAATCACTACGCTTCTCCCGAACGTTGCGAACATCCAAATATGAAAATCATTGTCAATTTTCACTTCTTCCCAACACCCGCATTGGCATCCAACATGGAATAAATGACACGGATGAAGAGACAAAGATGCTTCCCGTGGGCTTCTCTCTTTTTCTCTCACGTGTTCTTCTTTTTTGCTCAAAATGGGCGGGTTTCTTTTATGTGAAAAATGAGCTACATTGGGGGTTTGGAATACATATAAATTTTATTTTGCTTTATATGGTATCCAACTAAACACCAAAAAGTAAAAAAGTAATGCATTTGATTTACTTTGCATTCACTTTTCCTCCAACCCACAATCCCCTTAGATGAGTGTAAAATAAATGCAAATGATTAGGCCTATTAAAGAACTCTAGGTTACTAGGTTAATTGAAGAAAGTTCCCTTGATGAATTAAAATGTTTAAATTGTTGGCAAGTCCTACTTATCAGAATCTCTTAGTTGACTTTGATGGTTACTCATTGATGAGTAATAAAGATCTTTCATGATACTCCAGATGAGGTGGTGTTTTGATAAAGAGTTAAGCTATTTAGTATAAAGAGCCAAGCGAGGTTAAGGTTTCAGTTGGGACATATTTTTTTACTACTTTACTTTTCAGACCACAATCACAATTTCTATCAAGCCATTGTTTCTTCGCTAGTTTAAAAAAATTTTGTAATAAAAAGCTACTTTCTATAATAGATTCAAAAAGTTACTTTTTCTATAACAACTTTACAAAGCAATAAGAAGGTTATCCCAAACGAAGCATAAATCTTGAGTGAGTTGGTAAGATCCATGTTGAGATTACTAGAGGCCTTCAAATAAGTTTCTATTTAGTTATTGACCAACAACATTATTGAACCAATGTGGGCTTCGAAAATTTACACCCCAGCCTTTCTACGGCCCCTTTCTTCTTTTTTGGGTCCTTGAAGAGAGTTTTAACGCTTATGTTTCGAGGTAAAATGGGTTTTGAATAAGACAGAGATTTCACTCTCATTATCCAGGACTTTATAATTTGAGTTCAAGTTTCCTATAAAAACAAGCCCTTATAGTTAATTACCCCTCCCAATAATGAGACAACTTTTGATTAAGGTTAGTCATCAAACAAATATATAGTATCTGGAGTATAGTAGCAGTAATGTTTGGTATTTGAAAAATTAATATTTAAAATTAGAAATTTACCACCTTACACCTAAAGCGTATATTGGGGGAGTGATACTAAACTAGATCAAGAACTCATGGTTCCATCTTCTCGTGTCATCATGGTCCCTGGTTTACTTATTCAGAGGAGGTAGTCGACAAAACCTAAAAGAAGGATCCTTGTCGGCAGTCATGAGTTGCTTCGTCCAAGGGTACCTTATAGATCTAGGACAAATATTTATTTAAGGGGAAAAATTTGAATCCACCTTATCTAATAGAGGGCTTGTGTCCTATCAATCATATCATAGTAATTCATTACTCAATGATTTGAAGTCGTTGGGGAACATACTGGATCTAACCATTATCATAATATAACAGTATCATTTGGCGACGCCAAAATATCCAATCAGCGAGTCCTAGTTATAACCTTTTGCATGTGGGGTCATTTGGTGGTTAGACCACCGATTAGATGACACATGTCATGTCCTTACTAGTAAGAGACAGATTAAGAATTAATCCTAGTGATATTCTCAATCAAATATCACTTTATGCGTTGAATTAAATTTTAGATTCATCCACATCGACAAACTATTGTGGAGGGTGAAAATGTATTTTGCTTTAAATATTTTGGTGTTTTTTTTTTTCAATTTTAAATATTTTAATTATTTGTGATTTTTTTAGTTTTGAATTTTTATGAGAATTTGGGAGATATTTTGATTGTTTTAGGTCCCCTCCGAGTGAGATTTTATATCAGCACAGCCATCATCGTAGTATTTATGAGCAATTTCATTTTATTGGTTGAACCTTCTCAACTCTTTCAACTTACCGACAAAGAATCGAGTTTGTTGTCAGTTTTATGCCTTTATTAATGATTTATTTATAATAGATCTTGAAGGCCTAATATGAATATATAAAATAATTCTCTCGGTTAATGCCACAACTATATATTTGTTAGATAATTCGAGCTGAGTCGACTCCTATGTATTCATTTAGAATGATCGGGCTCGAACTTAGGTTCATTTCTTGACCCATATAATATTCTTAGATGTCACGTGTGTGCCTACAACATGCTCGTCGGGGCCCATACAAGTATTTGTCTTTGCATATACATTGCAATATGTATTTGTATAATAGTTGTATGTATGCATTGCAACTTGTGTACATGACATATTTGCATGTTATGTTTATATTAATACATGTATTTCCATATTCCTTGATGTTTGACATATTGCATGTTAAGTTGATGTTGTAGTAGATGATTTGCATGCATAACATGTTTGCATAATGATACAATGCTTTCGCATAGTGCATGATAAGTTTGCAAGTCACTATAGCTCGTCTTTGTTGCACAGTTTATTTTACATATGATATTGTGTACTTATGTAATGCATTTTGTATATTTGCAATGTATATATGCATGATGCATTTTACATGTTAATTTAATGTGTCGTTAGAGCGTGGTGCATTTTACATGTTGTATAGTGTATTTGTATAATGCATCCTATGTACTACAAATGCATGCAAGTTATGAACATATCTTTTTATATTTTAATACATGCAAGGGGATGTTTTTGTAATGACCATATATATAAGTTACCCCTATTGATACGTATACATGTTTTATTTTGGAATTAGTTGATACCTTGGGTCCATTTGTATGTATATTGTGGATCTGATGGTGTAATTCAACAACACGTTGGACTTGATTTATCATGTATCAGTAGTGTTATTTATCTTCTTTCATCTTCTGCAATCTATTATTTTCTTCAACATTCAACCTGTAGGAGTATATTTATATCGGCAAATAGATGTGTGACATAGTAGGAGTCTTCCACCTATTAGTTACAAATGAGCTGACTTATTCAGTGTGAAAGCCTGACATTACAAATTTTTTTTGCCTCATTCCACAATTTTTACTATGAATCTCGTGCTTCTGCTTACAAGAGAATTATAGCATTGCATTGTAGGTCATTTGTTGCTTTATTTGGGTAGACTATCGTGCACTAATGAATACCATACTATGACTTATAGATGCTTATCGTAATCTCCTTTAATATGTTTGTAGGATAACTCCCATTCCCATAACATATCTATCATTCTATTGTACAGATAGGCTAGTGTGCTCATTTACATGTTATTGTTGATCGCCAATAAATTGAATTCATCGTTGACCTCCTTACATTTGTTGGTTATCAAGTTACTATATTCACTTAAACATCTTGTGTTATCGCCTATAAACACTCACATGTTATGTACTGCCCAGAATAAAATTTAAAAGAATTATCTATTTATCATTTAAAAAATATATTTAAGCTTGTATAATTCATTAATATAAAAAATAACCAGTGAAAGCAACTAAAATCATATACATCAAGATATTATATTATGCATTCACCAAAATATCATTTATACTAGCCATGAGATCACTCTATCACAAGCTCCTGACTATAAAAGAATAAATAAAAATATATAATAAAATTTAATAAAAAACTTGAAGATCTCTGACAATCTAACTTCAACTGGTCCTGACCCCTTCCCTGATCTAAAATCATTAAAAATTCACATAATCAGCTCAAAAGCTTAGTAGTAATCTAAAACTCCCTAAAACTTTCAATGCAAGGACTAAAGAATTACTATGACATGCTCAATCTAATATAATCAATGGTCGTTAATATAGTTAATTGCCAATTATTATTAATAAAACTTAAAATAAACATTAATAAAAGAAAGGAATTATTACAATGAAGCTAAAACTAATAATCGGTATAAAATTTAATTAATCAATAAAACAACGATGCAAATAATTATTCTTAAATCTCTAAAGGAATACATCCTATCTATTCATATGCATCATATATTTATGTATTATCAATCCATCTAAAAATATTAATGATAATAATGCATCTGTCAATGTCATCGGAGCTATCAATATACATATGCATCAATGTATGATTTAACAAAATAGGACATCCAACTTTAATGTGATATTTTCAACATCTTTTATCCCAATTATTTCTCAGTTGGTCATCAATCATATCAATTATCACTTATCCAAATAATTAATTATCATATTCAATAAAGAGTTGTCACTCTCTACTCATCAGTGTAATCGGTCATCTCTTATAGGCTATAACCTGAATAACACCACAACCAACTTTAAAAGAAATCTTGTCGGCCCACCCTCTTGTGTATGATATTATGTTTTAATAGTCAACCCATTTTATAATATTAACAACAAACATTTCTCAAAAATGAGATTTGACAGATGAAAAAGTCCATTAAAATTTTGACAGATGAAAAAGCCTTGAATGACCTTCTATCTCTTCCGTCTCTCCTCTTTAGTAAGGTATAGTGCTAAAATTCAAAATTTTCATTTAAAAAATTCATTTCAAGAAAAAAAATCGGATTATTACAGGTTCCTTGTGGCAGCTTATAAATGGATCATTATGTGTGTCATTAGCTCACACATACTTGTAAGCTAATTATCTCATTCACTACATGTCCCCTGCATACACTCATGAGAATCTGTGTTCACTATAGGTTCTTGGCCCTTGCTTGTACATTGGTTAATTAAATATGACATGTTACTTTAATTTTATTATTTATGGGCAAATTGTGCATTGAGAATCTTTCTAGTCATTTACCCCTCATTTATTCATTGACATTTTGTTAGATGACCAAGATTATGTTTCATCATTTGTATTTCATATTGATCATGCCTTTCATTAATTTAAAGTTTAGTCCCCTGTTCATCATTTTAAGTTTTATTCCCTGCATTTTGTTTAGGTTCAGGTCCTCTATCAATTTAGATTTTGGCAGCCTCCCAGTATCTCCCCTATTTAGGAAAAATTTTAGGAGCTAGGCCTTTCCAACCACGCTACGAGAGCACGTAGGGTAGGTGTTGGGTGACACCATGACAGTTATTTTTAATCCCACTATGCTACGACAGCGTGTAGGAGTTTTCGAGGTACCTATTTAAAAATATACAAATTTCCCTTGCAGACATGACGACACATATATGGGTATTTAAGATTGTACTCGCCACACTACAAGATCACATAAAAGCTTACCCGCCCCTTTAAAAGTGTTGTACATGGTTCTCTCCTACCACGCTATTAGAGCATATATGGGTGGACCTCGGGCGCACCACAAGCACCAAAAATGAGAAGTTTGAGTTTTAAGTTTAGAGAAGTCATTATAATTGAGCGACGAAGTCGGTGATGATGCAATGGAAGCGATGATATTGAGGCAATAAAGTTGTTTTCATTTATTGTGTTCTGTTGTTAAGAAGAATCTTAATTATCAAAAAGGTGATCAAAAGTTAGTTCATCCACTAAGAATGTTGGTTTCCTAAGAGGTCTCTAAGTAGAGGCAACAATCACTGTTGCAGAAGCATTCCTAGATAAAAGTGTTCATGTTTTTGACACAAGGGTTAGTGATATAGATTTTAGTACAATGAATTATTATTAAGGAGGATCTCCTTGATTTTGTCACAATGACACTAGAATCTTTCTCAAAGAAGATGGTGAGTAATAATTTTCTTACTCTTGGACCTTTTTTGGTAGCTAAGATAAATATGCTCTGGAGGTTTCAAAGCAGGTTTTTGTCCTTCTGTGGGCTCCAAAAATTCGGCCTCGGCCTCCGCTCGCTTTTCTTATTCTGCGAGGGAGTTTTAACGAACTAAGTTCCGGGGTAAATTTTGGAAGGCAGATGGGTTTGTAGATAAGACACTACCCAGAGATTTCGCCCTCATTTTGCGAGGACTTTATGATCTGAGTTCTGGTTTCCTATAGGCGCAAGCCCCTATAGTTAATTACCCCTCTCAATCATGAGAGAGAACTTTCGATTAAGGCTAGTCGTCGATCAGATACGTAGAAAATACGTGTTATCTGGCATATAGTAGCAGCACGGGTTTGGATTTGAGAATTGATTGGAATTGGATATTTGGAAAGGGTTTGATATTTAAAATTGAAAATTTCACCATCTTGTTCTTAAAGCGGATGGTGGGGGAATGGATGATAGACCCGATCAAGATCCCATGGTTCCGTCGTCCCGGGCCATCATGGTCCCTGGTCTACTTAGTCAGAGGAGGTAGTAGACCCAACCTGACAGAAGGATCCTTGTCGGCAGCCATGGGTTGCTTCGTCCAAGGGAACCTTGTAGACCGGGGTTGGATGTTTGTCTAAGGGGACAAATTTTAATCCACCTTAGCTAACAGAGGGCTTTGTGCCCTATCGATCATATCCTATTGATTCATATCTCAAGGATTTAACGCCATTAAGGAACGTATTGGCTTTGGCCATAACCGCTATTTGTAGTGCCATTTGGCGGCAAAACCACTCGGTTCAGAGGGCCCTGGGTCATAACCGTTTACCTGCAGTGCCATTTGGCGGCGAAACTGCCAGTTAGAGGACACGTACCACGTCCTTATTGGCAAGAGATTGTTTGAGAATGGATCCTAGTGATATTTTCGACTAGGCATTTGGCTCTTTGTAAGCTAGAGTTTATTTGAATTTGTCCACCCCGACAGACTGTTGCAGAGGATGGATAGATTTTGCTTTAAGTTTTAGATGGTTGAATTTCAAATTTTAAATATTTTGGAATTTGGGATTTTTGGATTTTTGGATTTTGTGGAGTTTTGGGTTTTGAATGGATATTTGGGGGACATTTGAAAATATTTGGGAACCCCTCTGGTTGAGATCTGCATTCAACACGACCATCATTGGGGTGTTCGGGGGTCATTTCTTTTTATGGATTGAACCTTGTCAACTCTGTCGGGCTGTCGACAGGGGATCGGGTTTTGTAGGCTTCATGCCTTTATTAGTGAATTCATTTTGCTGTAGGCCTTGATGGCATAATATAAATATTTTTAAAGCAAATATACCAGTCGTCGCAACTTTATATTTGCTTAATGGTTCGAAACCTGTCGACTTCTATTGACCCGTATAAAAGGATCGGTTTTGAACCTGAATTCACTTGTCAACCCGCGTAGCATCCCTAGACGTCACGTGTGTACCCATAACACGCTCGTCGGGGCCCATGCGGGTTCTTGATTACTTTTACCCCTTTTAGTGTGCCTATGTGTATACAATTTATAGTGCACGTGCAGGGGTACTTTGAAAGTATTCGTAGTCGCCTTCTGTCCGCTTGCGTAAAAGTTGCGGATCCGGTAGCGGTGGATTTTGATGTTGACTCCCCCTTTCTCAATCACCGGGGGTGGATTCCTTTTTGGACTTCGAAGTTCGTTGCTTTGAAGAGAACTCCCTTTGAGATCGTCAGTGTAGTGGACTTGTTATTTCTGATATTTGTGGATACCAGAACTGTTTTCCTCTTGAATTTAGGGATTTTGGAACACCGAGAAGTTTAGCTCGGATATGTTCAAACATCTCTTCCATTCTGCAAGAGGTGTTCTTTTTCGTACATCGAGCTATCTTTGTACCCGACATGCTTGTAGATCTTAATCACCATTGTTGTAGGTGACGCTGCACTTGTGCCCACAATGGTTCGTTGTACCTATGATATATCCACTGTTGTTATCCACAAGCGGCTCGTATTTGTCTGTAGAGATCCGTTGTGTTTTCTACGAGCTCCTAGGAATGTTCGTAGGAGACCCTCGTTTCTTGCATCACATTCACCTTTCACCAATCTCAGGTGGGATTTGCTGAGATTGCACTTGTTTGTAAGGACGGATCTTTGATTGTTGGTCTCCCGTATTGCCTTCTCAATCAACAGGCAATCTTGTAAGGAGCATTATTTTTTGTGTGTTATATATCTCCATTTGTAAGAAGGCGATGTATCTGACTGCCATTGAAGAGTTGTTGAATGAAGATAATGGCCCTTGTGATATCATTGAGCTTGTATTGTTGCTTATGAGTGAGAAAATAATTTATTTATATTTGGGATGTTGACGAATGTCCTTCCTCCATTCATTGATCTCCACTAGCATAATCAAATTTGATGAGTGATGTTAAGATAATTATACATCCATTTAAACTTGATTATCTAGTTATGGTTCAGATTTGGGTTCATGTCCACTATGCTTGATCCTGTTGCAAATCTATTTTTCATGTCTTATGTTTTGATGATTGACAAACACTGCTTTTCTTGGACAGCTTGTTGCTTCTAACTTTTCAGGAATCGACGATCGGACAATCAAAAAGGAGCCAAGTTCAGAAATGCGTAGGTTTAGGATTGAGTCAGTATGTACTTTTGTTTTTTACCTTTTGAGTCCTCTTGTAATAGTCTAAAAGACTGATGCTTTGTAACCCTTCACACACACACTTGAGAGACTTAGAAATTCTGTTTTTACTCATATCGGCCAGGACGATTTCTTTGATCGACCTGGCCGATCAGCTTAAAACAGAAAGTCTAATTAAGGATTCTTAATTAAGGCAGCCTACGTTAACAGATCGTCTTGGACGATACGTGTATCGGCCAGGACGATAAGCTCAAAATAGAAATAAATAGCCGCCATAGACAAGTATGGTATACCATATCTTTAAATTATCGGCCAGGACGATCCTCGTATCGGCCTGGACGATCCTCGTATCGGCCTGGACGATATTAACAATTTATGCCATAATTGTTCAGGAAATCAAGGAAGTAATTAAGGATGATTGATACGATCATATCGTCCTGGACGATCGCAAGATCGGCCAGGCCGATCGAGTCAAAAACCTTAAGTTACTTCAGGACGATCAATATCGGCCAGCCCGTATTCAGGGCTATTTTCAGGATGATTTTCCTCTGATTTGAACTGATCGGCCAGGACGATCGTGAGATCGGCCTGGACGATCAAGCCAATTTTCAATCGTCCAGCTTTACATCCAGGGCTATGCTCTGGCCGATCTTCATTGATTTGTATTGACCGGCCAGGCCGATATCCATATCGGCCTGGACGATATTGTCGGCAACTTGCAATTAATGAGCTCTTTTGGAGCTCTTCTATTTAAGAGCTTCTTGTTCAATGTTTTTAAAAGATCTTTTGGCTGCTGCCTTGACCTAAGAAGGCCTTGAGGAGAGAAAGAGAGAGAGAAGAGAGAGAGAGGATCTTGTGAGGGGGAGCTTTTGAGGGGTTTCACAAGGGTTGCTTCAAGGATCTCTCTGCGTCATCTTCGTCTAGAGTTTCTCGTCCGTGGAAGGGTCGGTAGAGGTAAGGAGCTTTGCTTTTAGTTCTGGTTCTCTGCCAGCTTCAGGAGGAAGCAAAAGGAGATAGGTTCTCTGCCTTGCCGGGGTGGCAAAAAGGAGGTTCTTGTGAGGATTTCTCCACCTAGCCGTGGGGGCTAAAGGAGAGTCACTTTTTGTGTAGTGCAATACTTGGAGGGTGCCTCCAAGGAGTGGACGTAGGTCGAGTCGACCGAACCACTATAAATTTCTGTGTTCTTTTTCTTGCTTCCGCACTTTTAAATTCCGCATTATTTTGTGGTGTGATTTGGTTTATGTAATTTTATTTCTTTGTTTAAAAAGAAGTTTTTAAAATACCAATTCACCCCCCCTCTTGGTTAGTTTGGGACTAAGTTCATAGGGCTTAACATCCCCATCGAACTTTCAAGTGGTATCAGAGCTTGATTCAAAAATTAAAGTTTGAAAACTTTTTGAATTTGATCCATGTCTAACTTTGGGAATCGCAACACTACGGAAGGGTATTCTATTACCCGACCTCCTCTGTTCGATAACCTACCTTTTGATTTTTGGAAAACTCGCATGTCAACTTTTCTACAATCTACTGATTATCGCATGTGGATGCTTATTCAAGAAGGTTATTCTCCACCTTCTCGTGAAATTAACGGTTTTAAAACTGAAGTTGCTTTTACTTAATGGACTTTTGATGAACGAGATTTAGCTCAACTAAATGCGAAATGTTTGAATTGTTTTTTCTGTGCTTTAAAATCTGAGGATTACATGTGTGTTTCAACTTGCAAGACTGGTAAAGAAATTTGGGATAAATTGTGCATTACTTATGAAGGCACTAATGAAGTTAAACAATCCCGTTTAAACATTCTCTTGCATGACTACGAACTTTTTCGTATGAAACTTCATGAATCGATTTCTGACATGTACACTAGGTTTACTCAGATTGCTACTTCATTGCATGCACTAGGAAAAGAACTTTCGAACTATGAAAAAGTTAACAAGATTTTGAGATGCTTGCCTTCTTCTTATGATGCAAAAATTACTGCAATCACTGAATCTAAAGATTTAAACACCTATTCTATTGATAACTTGCTTGGCTCACTCATTGCTTACGAGCAAGGGGTGAATCAAAGAAATCTTGATGCAGGTGAGAAGAAAAAGGAGAAAACAATTACATTGAAGGCACACAAATCGGATTCTGAATCTTCCGGGTCTGAAAGCGATGGAGTAGCCTTCATCACAAGGCAATTCAAAAGCTTTCTAAGGAAGAAACAAAAGCATCATCAAAATTGGAGAAAAGGTAAGGATCATAAACATATTAAAGGATCTTCTGATGTTGTTTGTTTTGAATGCAGGAAACCGGGACATGTAAGAGCCGATTGTCCTACACTTCAAGATCAATCAAGCAAAGAAAAAGAAAAAGGTGAGGAGAAAGCTAAGTCTAGGAAGGAGAATAAGAAAATCCAAAGAGGCTTCTGGGCAGAATCTGGTACTGATTCCTCTGAGACTGAACCAGAGGAAGAGACTACAAACTTGTGTTTCATGGGAGAAAATCAAAGTGATGAGGAAGAGGTATGTAGACCAACCTATGATGAATTGTTTGAAATTTGTGAAAAAATCCATACATCATACAAAAAACTTAAGAAAACTCATGCTAGCCTAAAATTAGAACATTCAAATCTACAAAAAGAGCATGAAGTTTTTCTCAAAGATCATGCAACGATTGATTCAAATCACATGGCTCTCCTTGATGAATTTGATGAATTAAACAAGAAGCATTTGGAATTAGTTGAGAAAAGTAATGCATTAAAAGCTTCACACACCTCACTTAATGATGATCTTAAGAAATCTAAAGAGATTGAAAAAGATTTGAGGATTGAGAATGATGCATTAAAAAGAACTAACTTGAGAATTCAAAATGATTTATGTAAGAAAGCTAGGATGACACCGACTTTTAATCAAAGGCCAGAACCTAGGAAGAGGCATTTTTATCCAAACCATTTAAGAAAACCTTTTCCTGGAGTTCAATGTTTTTCTTGTGGCATGCTAGGACACATCTCACACACTTGCACAGTTCACCGCAGTACACATTGGGTGTGGAGACCTAAGATGCATGATTCAAAGCATACCATATCTACATTGCACTCTACATTTCCTAAGAAGGAGCCCAAATCTGTTTGGGTTCCTAAAACTGACTGGTGTTGAGTTTTGCAGGAGTGCTCTCACCAAAGACCTCGTGGGAGCATAAGGTAACTAAATATAAGGAGGCTTGCAGCTCAATTGCTTAAATCCTTTGCTTTATCACTTGCTTGAAATCTTTAGTTTCTTTTTTTTTTTTTTTTGTGTTCACTTTGTGCTGTTTTCTTTTAAGTTTTTTTTTTTACTTTGGTCTTTATTTTGGGCTTTCATATGATAAAACTTCTCAAGCTTTTAAATATTGGAGTTTTTGGAGATAGGGTTTAGCTTTTTAAAATTGGTTAAAGGGAGTAAACTGTTGTTGTTTCCTTTTTCCTTCTTCTGACTTTGTTCAGTGGCATGATTTTCTTCTATAAAACAAAAGTCTAAACTCAGTTTAACCAATGGCTTTTTAAGATCTCTTTCTAAATCTTGCTACATTAAAACATCTTATGCATAATAGTCAAAATGCTTTGATATCATTCAAGCTTTTGAAATCTTACAATTACAGTTATCACGTGATTTTGATTTTGTGTTGTGGATTGGTCTTCCCTATGTTAGAGAGAGAGCTCCTATTCTCTAATATTTGGAGGATATACTCACAACTAAGTTTTTTTTTAAGGGTATATTAAAGATTTTTTAGCTTGCAAAAGTTAAAAAGAAAAGAGGCCAATAAAGCCAAATTGAAAAGAAAGCTATATACACAAAAGTGTATCAAAAATCAAAAGATGCTCAAAGAGCCAATAAAAGTGACAAGAGGCATAAAATTAGCCCACTAAATGTAAGATATCATCTCTTTGGTAGAACTCTTAAAACCTAGAAAACTCATTAATTATGTGATACGTTCAAAGATTTGATTTCAAATTCCATGATTGAGAAAAACTATTTTGGTTTATTATTTATGAGATATTTTAGTTAGTAACAAGTCTTGATTGGATCTTCTTATTTTTTTGTTATTCCGAGTCAGGACTTTGTTGTTTTTAAGAGAATTTTGTACCCTGAAGAATGTCCGATCTAGGGTAAATGGAATCAGTTTTTCTACCTTCTTCTAATTGAATTTTGTTAAACCTCTTGATCTCCTAAAAACTTTAAAAAATTAAATTCATGAAAAGAATTCTCATATGATCCCTCCCTAAAACAAAACAAAAAAAAATATAGAAAAATTAAAATCCAAAAATATTCGGTGTTTGTTTTTTTATTTTTTTTGTGTCTTTTGACTGTCTTTTCTTGTGTTTTATTTTTGAGGGTCTTGATCATCACCATTCTTTTCTTGATTTCAAATACAAGTCACATCGGCCTGGCCGATATTTTTATCGTCCTGGCCGATATGACAAATTCTTTCCAAAATCCATCTGCTGACCTTTTTGCTGTGCTTACTGAAATTCATCGTCCTGGACGATTTGTCCTGGACGATTTGATCAAACTCATGATGATAGTCCTGGCCGATAGTAAATTTGTCTGGCCGATGCATTCTATGTGCATCGTCCTGGCCGATACACTGGACCGTCCGGGACGATCCACGTGTCAGTACGTTTTGATCTTTAAATTCGGCCCCGGACGATCCATTATTGGAACCATCAGCCGGGCCGATCCACTGTTCGTCCTGGACGATACACGTGGCAAGCATTTAAAACGTTTTAACTTCGGCCGGTACGATCAATTATTGTGCATCGTCCTGGACGATACACCTAATCGGCCCGAACGGTCTGCTTTTTCAACGGTCGTCCGGACTGACTCCTCGGGCCAATAGCCTGTGTCTAATCGGCCTGGCCGATATCTGATCGGCCCGGACGATTGGACCGCCTTTTTGACCAATCGGCCTGTACGTAATTATTGACACATATCGGCCTGGACGATTCCGCGATCGGCCAGGACGATATGGACGTTTCTTTAAATTCAGGCCGATCCAGCCATGTTTTTCACTCCTCATCCTTTCTCCTTTGTGTTTTTGCTTAAGTTCTCTCAAATGGCTGGTGGGAAGCGCGTCCGTCAGACCTCTAGAAGTTCCTCGAGGGCAAGGGTTGACCCTCATTTTCGTGAAGCAGAAGATGAAGCTGCATATCATCGCTATAAAGAATGTGGAATTACTGTTTCCAGAATTATCAATCCAGTCCACATCTCTTACCCGGTAATGGATCTCTTCGCTTACACTTCACTTTGCTTCATTCTGTCTCTTGTTTTCCCCTTCAATTCTGAGTTCCTTCTAGAATTTTTTGCAAACCTGCGCATCAACTCCACCTTCACAGCCCTGTCCTCCTATGTGAATCGACGCCCTGTCGAAATCACATATAAGGACTGTGTTGATCTCTTACAGCTATCCACCACCGGAGATAAGCTGCACTTAATTGCCCTTGACCCTGATCTTGACTGGTCCACGGCAAATCACTTTCTTCGCCAGACCAATGTCCGTTATCATGTTGGAGAGACTAGCTCTTTAGTCAGAGATGCTAGGACAATCCAACATGTCCTTCGCACCTCCGTCATTCCAAAAGCCGGCGACCGTGTCCACATTACCTCTCTACTTTCCCTCACTACCGTCTATATCATGGCTCATAGGGAATTCAACACTGCTGACCTATTTTTTCGTTACATTGATCAACTAACAACAATTCGCGATTCAGGCCACAGAAGAAAGCCAAATCTAGCCTTAGGACACATCATAGCCTATGTTCTTGAAACTAAATACCAACTTCAATATCCTATACCACCAAACCTTCCAACTCCCTTCTACTCAAACAACTCCTTCAGCACCCTTCACAGTACTCGTCTCCACCCTGAGGAACCTCAGGGGGCTCGAGAGGAGGAGGCTCCCGCTCCAGCTCCCTTTCCTGACCCTGTCCCTCTCCACCAACACTCACCGGTTGATCAGTTGATTGAGAGATTTGATCGTTGGGAGACCCGATTTGATGCATATGTTGCTGCCCAGGAGCAGCAACACTCTGAGGACATTGCCCGTTACGAGCATCACCGCGCTGAGGATTTAGCTCGATTTGACAGCTTTCTTACTCACCACCAGCAGCAGCATGACCAGGACATCGCCTGGTTCAATGCTCAGTTTACTACCCTTGCCAGTTACTTTCAGCAGCCACCTCCACCTCCTCCATCTGATGATTAGGATCCCTCGTTCTTTTAGTTTGTACTTTGAGTTATTGTTTCTTGTCTTTTTGTCTTTCGTGATGTTTGTTTTTTCTTTCTTCTTTTCTCTGTTGTTTCTGGACTCTCTTTTTGTGATGACAAAAAGGGGGAGTAGGATAGGGTATGGTAGAAAAAAAATTGATGTTGTAACTTTGTTTTCTAATGAATCTATTTTTGTCCTACTTGTGTTTTGCCATCATCAAAAAGGGGGAGATTGTTGCAAATCTATTTTTCATGTCTTATGTTTTGATGATTGACAAACACTGCTTTTCTTGGACAGCTTGTTGCTTCTAACTTTTCAGGAATCGACGATCGGACAATCAAAAAGGAGCCAAGTTCAGAAATGCGTATGTTTAGGGTTGAGTCAGTCTGTACTTTTGTTTTTTACCTTTTGAGTCCTCTTGTAATAGTCTAAAAGACTGAAGCTTTGTAACCCTTCACACACACACTTGAGAGACTTAGAAATTCTATTTTTACTCATATCGGCCAGGACGATTTCTTTGATCGGCCTAGCCGATCAGCTTAAAACAGAAAGTCTAATTAAGGATTCTTAATTAAGGCAGCCTACGTTAACAGATCGTGACGATAAGCTCAAAATAGAAATAAATAGCCGCCATAGACAAGTATGGTATACCATATCTTTAAATTATCGGCCAGGACGATCCTCGTATCGGCCTGGACGATATTAACAATTTATGCCATAATTGTTCAGGAAATCAAGGAAGTAATTAAGGATGATTGATACGATCATATCGTCCTGGACGATCGCAAGATCGGCCAGGCCGATCAAGTCAAAAACCTTAAGTTACTTCAGGACGATCAATATCGGCCAGCCCGTATTCAGGGCTATTGTCAGGACGATTTTCCTCTGATTTGAACTGATCGACCAGGACGATCGTGAGATCGGCCTGGACGATCAAGCCAATTTTCAATCGTCCAGCTTTACATCTAGGGCTATGCTCTGGCCGATCTTCATTGATTTGTATTGATCGGCCAGGCCGATATCCATATTGGCCTAGACGATATTGTCGGCAACTTGCAATTAATGAGTTCTTTTGGAGCTCTTCTATTTAAGAGCTTCTTGTTCAATGTTTTTAAAAGATATTTTGGCTGCTGCCTTGACCTAAGAAGGCCTTGAGGAGAGAAAGAGAGAGAGAAGAGAGAGAGAGGATCTTGTGAGGGGGAGCTTGTGAGGGGTTTCACAAGGGTTGCTTCAAGGATCTCTCTGCATCATCTTCGTCTAGAGTTTCTCGTTCGTGGAAGGGTCGGTAGAGGTAAGGAGCTTTGCTTTTAGTTCTGGTTCTCTGCCAGCTTCAGGAGGAAGCAAAAGGAGATAGGTTCTCTGCCTTGCCGGGGTGGCAAAAAGGAGGTTCTTGTGAGGGTTTCTCCACCTAGCCGTGGGGGCTAAAGGAGAGTCACTTTTTGTGTAGTGCAATACTTGGAGGGTGCCTCCAAGGAGTGGACGTAGGTCGAGTCGACCGAACCACTATAAATTTCTGTGTTCTTTTTCTTGCTTCCGCACTTTTAAATTCCGCATTATTTTGTGGTGTGATTTGGTTTATGTGATTTTATTTCTTTATTTAAAAAGAAGTTTTTAAAATACCAATTCACCCCCCTCTTGGTTAGTTTGGGACTAAGTACATAGGGCTTAACATCCCCATCGAACTTTCAGATCCGAATCAAGTCCTGGTGTTTGGATTCTTCTGAAGTCTAACTCAAATCCTTGCTTGAGTTTAGATGTTTGAATCATATTTGATGTGCGAACCAAATCCAATTTTGAGTTCAAAGTGTTATGTCCCTTGCAGTCCTTTGAGTTCAATTGAATGTTCAAATTACTTTGGGTTCAAAATATTCTGTTCAAATCTGAGTTTGAGTTCACATTTAAGTCCTCGTAGTCTTGTTGAGTTCAAGTCCGAGTTCAATCAAATTCAGTGTCATTTGAGTCCTAATGCTTTGTTCTTTGTAGTCAATATTGTATGTCCAAGTTCTTGTAGTCTTGTTTAGTTCAAGTCCGGATGCACAAGCTCAAGTTCAATCTCATTTGCACACATTTTTTTTATTTGGATTCAAGTTTATTTAAGTATATTGAATCAAGTCCACAAGTCCACCATTGTTCTTTGAGTTCCATCAAGTCCAGGTACGATTTCACCCGAAATTTTGGCAGCCTCCCGGCGTCTCCCATGTTTTAGTGGAAAACTACGAGAAAACTGGGCCTTTCCCACCACGCGCAATAAAGGCGTGTATGGTAGGTGCCCTCTGACGAGGACACCACAGTCGTGATTTTTTTGTTCATCCCACCACGCGCAATAAAGGCGTGTATGGGGTCTTTGATGGTACCTGTTTAAATGCATAGTTTGCTTTCCCCCCGCTCGGGGGTACTTATGAATGACACAATTTGCTTTCCCCCCCCCCTCCCGCTCGGGGGTACTTATGAGTGACCCCGCCTCGCCATAGGTGCCGCACCGGGGCCCCTTCCCACCATGTACAATAAAGACATGTATAGGCGGTTTTCCGATGCGCCACGAACGTCGAAGTAGAGTTTAGGCGATTGCTCGCTTCGTCGTAAGCATCAGACCGGCGTCCCATCCCACCACGCGCAATAAAGGCGTGTATAGGAGTTTTTTCGGTCTGCTGCAAACAACGATGCGAGAAATCTGAGTTTAAAGAGTTCGTACCTTCGTGAGCTTTGACGGTGTGGCACGAGGATCTAGGGAGAGAGTGGAGGCGACTGTCCGTCTCGTCGTAGGCGTCGGATCGGGGTCCCATCCCACCACGCGCAATAAAGGCGTGTATAGGCAGTTTTCCGGTCCGTCGTACATGTCGAGGACGGAAGCCTGAGTTTAGGGGGTTATTCCTTCGGTGGCCGGCGGATCGGCGGTCGTCGATGAAAGCTCGGGGACCGAGGTAGGAGAAGGCGCGAGCATTTTTTATTAATTATAACTAAGATTAATTAAATAGGGTTAATTAAATAATCATTTTTAATTAATCATTTTTTTATTAATTATAATTAATTAAAATAATTAATTAAAATTATTAAGATTAATTAATATAATAAGTTATAACTAATTTAGAATCAATTATAACTTAATTAACATTAATTAATTTTAATAAAATATAATTAATTAATATTAACTAATAATAATTAATTTATAAACTTTGATTAATTAAAAATAATAATTATGATTAATTATATTTAATTAATATAATTATAATTAAATTATTTATAATAATAATAAAAAAGGAACCCCTTGGCTCGGCAGATTCAAGGGATTTGGCTGAACGAAGTGCACGAAAGGGAGATCGTCACCTTCACAGCAGCGGGCTCGCGTTGTTGTTTCCGATCAAAATGTTGAACTTCCGGCCTGACTGGAAGGGAAAGTCGCTCGAAGGAGCGGAGTCGAGCGGCCTTGAGGGGGCGGGGTCGGACGGCAGGGCTTGGAGTCGAGAGCTGGAGCTCTGCGTGCGGGAAGAGGCGAACGGGAGAGGAGAGATTGCGTGGAGTCGGACAGAGGAAAGGTATGGGGAAGAAGCTCTCTCTCTCTCTCTCTCTCTCTCTCTCTCTCTCTCTCTCTCTCTCTCTCTCTCTCTCTCTCTCTCTCTCTCTCTCTCTCTCTCTCTCTCTTTCTCTCTCGGCTTGGGGTCGGTAAAGGCAGAGGAGGAGGTCAGAGGGAGCGTCGGCCTGCTGGAGTGGAGGTAGGTGTTCGGCTTGGAGAGGAGATCGGAAGAGTAGCAGGCCGTGGGAGAGGCTTCTGCGGCTTTAGCGTCGGGTCGCTGGAAGCACGGAGCAGAGCCGGAGGGAAGCGAGTGTGGAAGCAGTTGTGTGTGTCTCGAAGAGGAAGGTTCGGTCGCATTTTAAAGGCCCGCTCTGGGATGCGATCGAGACCGGCTTTTGCGCAGGAGGTGCGGAGATACGATGTGAATCGGCGTTGCCAGCGGGATTTCAGCAGGATTTTTGGGAGGCGACTGCAAACGGCGCCGAATAGGCGTGATTCTCGGCAGAATCCTTGGATCCGACGGGTAAGAGGTATGCATGCTAGAATTTTTTTTTTTGTTTATCTCTTTTGTTTCTTTTGGGTTCATCTATGAAGGTCAACAAATGCCCCCCAACAAATGTGGTACGCGTCTAGAGCGAATCACATTTGTTGTAAGCTGATTGACCCTGTAGATCTCTAGATATTTATTCTAGATGTCAAACTGAGGCTTTCATTTAGTGGATCTCCAAAAATTTGCTTGGATATCATACTAGGATTTTCATTTAGTGGATCTCCAAAAATTTGTTTGGATGTCACACTAAGATTTTCATTTAGTGGATCTCCAAAAATTCACTTGGATGTCACACTAAAACTTTCTTTCTTTATAGATCTCTTGGATGTATAGATGGTTGATATACTGATTTCCTTTGTCCTGTGCTTTGTGCTGCGGACATTGATGGAGGATTATCTGATTTGTCTTTGTTCACTCGTCAGGTGATTTTGTACCTTCGGCCCTTTGCTTTCTTACTTTGACGGGCTTGTTGAAGGAGTAGATGCCGGTGACCTAAACCCTTAGGTTTGTATTAGGTCGATGGCAAGAAGTCATCGGTCCAGAGCTTTGTGCATAACGGACTTGTTGATGACATAATCCACTTAGTTCAGCCTAGGGCTTTTCATGAACCTTGGGATAATTTTCTTCGGTCCTTTGCTTTGTGCTTTGACGGACTTGTTGAAGAAAAATTCCTTCGATCCTCGCTTTGTGCTTTACGGATTTGTTGAAGGATTTGCAGGTTCTGGATTCAGTTGACAGTACCAAACGTAGGTAGTATCTTGATCCTTAACCACTTGAGAAGACTTTAATCTGAATCACTTGAGTTCATCATATCGGAAGAGCTAGAATTTGATAGCTCTTTGTCCTCTGGTTGCTGAGATGGGGGTTCCTCTACTGCGGCCTTTCTTATGGCTTGTTGAGTAGACGGAGCTGCCAACGATCCGGCCATATTTGAGCTTGTTGGATCCGACCTCTTACACCCATTCAGGCTTCAGACTTGAGCTATGGGAATTGCGCTTCCCAATGCTGATTTTGCTGAAGTTGATAGATTTAGAGTCATCCTTCGTGGTTGTAGATTTTGGAGCCTACGAACATTCAGTGGTTGTTCGAGGCTCATCCTTCCACTGGAACTTTTGATTCTCCAGTCATTTAGGAGAATTTTGTAGACTACGATCACTTGAACTTGTCGAGTCAAATTTGCCTTCGTACTTCCTACAGTCCCTACTGACGGGTTGACGAAGTGGGGGTTCCGCTACTACGGCCTTTCTTATGGCTTGTTGAGTAGACGGAGCTGCCAGCGATCCGGCCATATTTGGGCGTGTTGGATCCGACCTTTTACACCCATTTGAACCTTAAGCTTCAGGCTGTTGGAAGACTTCAAGCTTCTTCGGCTCATTTTTGTAGGAGTGTGTAGCCACAAAAGTCTCTTTCATGACTTTTGAGTCTTGGTTTATTGGAGAACGTGTTGTCTCGATCTTTGAGATATCACCTGCATATACTTTGAAAAAGAAATCTTTGTATTCTTTATCATAAAAGAATATTTGGATTGATAATTTTAAATATTTATTCGGGGATCTCGGCATGCAGTGCGATGTCGACCCGAATAAATATTTAAAATGCCCCCTGTCTCGCAGGGACATTTTAGAATGGAATAAATTTGGAATATAAAATTTTAAATATTCATTTGGGGATCTCGACATGCAGCACGATGTCGACCCAAATGAATATTTAAAATGCCCCTGTCTCGCAGGGACATTTTGGATAGGCTTTTTGTCTTTAAGATTTTAAATATTTATTTGGGGATCTCAACACGCAGTGCGATGTTGACCCAAATAAATATTTAAAATGCCCCCAGTCTGATGGAGGATTTTGAAATGCATTCTTGCTATACAAGAGAATTTCAAAATATGAGCAAACATGCATTGATAAATATGCACGTAAAATTTTGATCATAAAAAAAAGATACATCATATATGGAATTTTTATGCATGATATTTCTTTAAATGTCGGCCGTTGATAGGTGGCATAGGCCTCTGACCGTTCAGATCGATCAACTGATATGCTCCTCCTTGGTACACCTTCTCGATGACGAAGGGGCCTTCCCAATTTGATACAAATTTGCCACCGATTCTTCGGTGCGGGATGATTGGTCTTCTCAGCACCAGGACCAATTCTCCTTCTTGAAACGATCGAGGACGCACCATTCGATCAAAAGACTTTGTCATCCTTCCTCGGTAGATTTCTAGATTTTGTTGAGCTTGTAATCTTAGTTCATCAAGTGCATCGAGCTCTTCCATTCTGAGGCGGGCATTTTGCTCTTGAGTGAGATCATTCTGAATTGCTACTCGGAGTGACGGTAGTTCAATCTCCAATGGTAATACGGCTTCAACACCGAACACTAGAGAATACGGAGTGGCTTTGGTTGGAGTTTCGTAGGTTGTACGATACGCCCACAGTGCCTCTGTCATTTTCGTATGCCACTCTCTTTTATTCTTGGTGAGAATCTTCTTCAACAATTTCACCAGCGTCTTGTTGAAGGCTTCTGCCAATCCATTTGCTCTTGGATTGTATATGGATGAATATCGCCAATCAATTTTGTGCCAATCAACGAACTTATAAATTTTTGTACTTTTGAAAGCAGTACCGTTGTCTGAGATTATGCGGCGTGGCACACCAAATCTATAGACGACATTGTGGGTAAAGAAATTGATCACATGCTTCTATGTGACCTCTCTGAATGGAGCCGCTTCTGCCCACTTGGAAAAGTAGTCTGTTGCTGGCAGAATAAAGCGGTGTCCCGCTGAAGACGGTGGATCTATCGGCCCGATAATATCAGTACCCCAACATTTAAATGGCCAGGACGCTATCGTTGGATGCAGAGGATTTGGAGGCTGATGTATAACATCACCATGGATTTGACATTCGTGGCACCTCTTAGCGTGATCGATACAATCCTTAACCATAGTTGGCCAATAATATCCCATCCTCTTGATTTTAGCAGCCATTTTGGGACCTGACTGATGTGCTCCACAAAGCCCTTCATGGACTTCTGTTACCACTTTATCAGCTTCCCTGGTACCCAGGAATCTTAGCCACATTTGATCAAAGGCTCGTCTGTACAACATATCATTGACAAATGCGTACCTCAACGCCCTTTTTCGAATTTGTGCGGCCATAGACTTTTCTGTCGGGAGTTTGTTTTCTTTGAAGTAGTCAATGAATGGCTGTCTCCAATTATTTTTGACTTCAATATCTAAACAATGCCACCACGATTCTGAAGCTTGACTAGCTTTATGTCTCTTGGCCACGTGATATTCTTCTGGATAATTCTCCATAACGATCTGATGGAGAGGTTGAGGGTCAACTGGAGTTTCATCCTGCTGACTTGAATCTGGAATTCCTTCTGCCCTCGGGAATTGTAATAAAGCAGGTTCCAATACTCTTCGAGTGTAAACTCCTATGAATATAGGCCTCTCCTCGTTGATGTTCGCCATTTCTTTGGCCAATTTGGCCAGACAATCTGCTTTAGCATTCTGTCCTCAAGGAACTCGAGCCATTTTGATATTTGGTACTTATTTCAGAAGCTCGAGGGCTCGCCGGTGATAGTGGGCTAATTCGACTTTACCAACCTTGTAGATACCCAGGACCTGATTTATCACGAGCTGAGAATCACCGAAGATTTGGAGATGTTGGATTCTGACATCGATCGCAATCTCCAACCCTGCTAATAGAGCTTCGTATTCGGCTTCATTATTGGTCCGAGGTTCAGTCAAACTGAAAGAAAATCTCATTATGCCTCCCTCGGGTGCTACGAAAATGAGGCCAATTCCGGCTCGGGCTCTTGCAACATTTGGAGGTCGGACATGTCTAATAGATGATGCCCCATCAAAGTACATCTCCCAGAATGGTAGCTTTTCATCCTCCTTGACCTGCATTATCTGCTCATCGGGCAAATCATCATTTAGTGGAGAATCAGCCGGGATTGGGTGTGCAGCAAGAAAATCTGCCAATGCTTGACCTTTCACTGCCTTTTGTGGCATGTATATGATTTCAAACTGCAATAACAATACTGCCCACCTGGCTAGACGACCTGTTAACGCTGGTCTTGTCATCAAGAACTTCAGCGGATCGATCTTTGATATCAGTGTGATTTTATGGGATAGCATATAGTGGCGGAGTTTCTGAACTGCAAAAATCAGCGCCAAACAATGTTTTTCAATTGGGGAATAACGGCTTTCTGCTCCAATCAACCTTCGACTGATATAGTAGAGCGCATTTTCTTTTCCTTCTTCATTATTCTGTGCCAATAATGCTCCGAGAGACTCTTCTAGTGCAGCTGTATACAGTATAAGAGGCTTCCCCGGAATTGGCGCTGCGAGAATGGGAGGATTTAACAAGTATGTCTTGATACTATCAAATGCCTCCTGACATTCTGCATCCCATTTGAAACGAACATCTTTCTTTATTAGTTTTGAAAATGGCTGGCACCTACCCGATAGATTTGATATGAATCTCCGAATGAAAGCCAGTTGTCCTTGCAAAGAACGGAGTTGTCGAAGGTTCTTTGGGGGTGGCATCTCCATGATCGCCTTGATTTTATTAGGGTCAACTTCGATACCTCGATGACGGACAACATACCCCAAAAATTTGCCAGAAGAGACTTCAAAAGCACATTTGAGAGGATTCATTTTTAGATCATACTTTTTGATCCTTTCAAATACAATCCTCAAGTCATCTAGGTGATTTCTTCGATCCATGCTCTTGACAACAAGGTCGTCCACATAACACTCGACTTTTTGATGTATCAAATCATCAAATATATGAGTCATCGCCCGCTGGTAGGTGGCACCAGCGTTCTTCAGGCCAAAGGGCATGACTGTGTAGCAGAAAATCCCGATAGGCGTCCTGAACGATGTATGCTTTTCATCTTCGGGCGCCATTTTGATTTGATTGTATCCTGACGATCCATCCATAAAGGAGAACATGTCGTAGTTGGACGTATTGTCCACCAGGAGTTCGGATACAGGAAGTGGAAAATCATCTTTTGGGCACGCCTTGTTGAGGTCCCGAAAGTCAATACAGACACGAATTTGCCCGTTCTTTTTCTTCACTGGGACGATATTGGCAATCCAATCGGCATACTTTTCTTCTCGAATAAAGCTTGCATCAATGAGCTTCTTCGTCTCGGCAATCACCTGTTCTTCAATCTCCAATCTCATTCTCCTTGGAGCTTATTTGACGGGTGCTACATCCGGTTTGATTGCTAATCTGTGAACTGCTACGTCAGGGGATAAGCCAGGCATCTCAGCATATGTCCAGGCAAAGCAGTCCCTGAATTCACAAAGGAGTTCTTTTATTTCTTCTATTTGTTCTTCAGGTAGTAGAGAACTAATGAAAGTTGGGCGAGGATCCTCCTCAGTTCCCAAGTTGACTTCTCTTAGTTCATCCATAGTGGCTGCCTGTCCACCATCTTCAAGCTCTTCTGGTGCAGGCTCGGCTTCTACGGGCTGTTCATCATAATCATCAGCCTCGTATGTCTCTTCAGCATCACCATTTTCGGATTCAATTTCCATGCATGTGATGGCACGATAAATCTCTTTCCGGAGGAATTTTCTTTTGATGAATCCAATACCTTTATAAGCGTCTGTATCCTTCTGCTGTAACGGACGCGGACTCCTCCCATACCAGAGGCCCAAACTTGTACGAAGCTGTCTCTTGGTAGTAGGAATATTGACTTGCTTTCGTAGCATTCTCTGAATATTTTTGGTATTGAACCTAGGTAGCCTTGTAGAAAATAATTCCTCGGAGTCGAGGAGCATGCAATCCCAGTCATGATTCTCATCTTCACGAACTCCTGTGGAATATAACACATTCCCTGGAACGGTTCCATTTTTACGGGGAGGCAGATAGAGGGTGGCGAGTTCTTCAACTTTATGCACCTCGCGCGGAATAATTTCTTTGAAATGTTGTAAGGGAACACGCGTGACTACGAGCACACTATCTGAAATTGATAGGCTGTCAATTCTTCTAGAGAACACATTCTGTACCGTGTTCATGTAAATGGAGTCGTAGTCATAATCATCATTTGAAAATTCGACCTGCCTGCTCCATTCATCCGTGGACTGGCATACTTTCCGAGATTTGGTAGGAGTAACATCATCTTCATCTGTGTCACTCCCCAGATGAGGTACAAATTTCTTCTCTTTAGGAATGGTCGGTGCCTTGGGAAGAGTCGGCATTACCTTCTTTCTCCCCACCTGCCTCTTCTCACCTTCTCGTTCAGGTCGCTTTGCAGCCTTTGAGTTTGATGCTCTAGCTTCGAGAGAGCTCGAAGACTTTTGCTTCTTTGGCATGAAGTACCGTGCATCTTCATAAACTGTTGCTTCATGAACTGTGAAGGATTGAATGTCACCAGAGATCCTGAACCCTTCTCCATCTTTGAGATACTTCATACACTGGTGTAGTGTTGACGGGACAATGCCATATTCATGCAACCAGGGACGACCTAGTAGCGCCTTGAATGAAGTATCCGCATCAATCACATAGAACTTAGCTTCTGTGTGGAGCTCTCCAAATACAAGAGGGAGCATGAATGATCCAAGGGTCTTCTGCCCTTTTTCATTGAAACCATGCACCATCAACTTATCTGGCCCGAGGTGTTCCACATCAAGGCAGAGGGATCTTAGTGCTTTCAAACTTATCAAATTCACGGAAGATCCAGGATCAATTAGAATTCGACTGATAATCAGCTTATCGCTCTCTGCAGTAACATATAGAGGACGATTATGGTCTGCAGTTCTGAGCATCATGTCCTCTTCGGAGAAAGTAATGAATGGCTCATTTCGAGCTTGCAGAACCTCAGTCAAATTACGTTCAGCAAAATACGCCTCGTATCTTTCGGGATCTTTGAGAGCCTGAATCAGAGTCTCCCAAAGGTCTTTAGACATCACTAAAGCATCGTATATGCTGAGCTGTGCTGGGATTTTTCTCAAATGGGATAAGATATTATAATCTATCCCCTTAGCTGAAGTGTTCATTTTCTTAGGATCTTCAGGGATAATATCATCGTTGATAACTATCTCTTTCTCTTTATCTTTATTGGAGACCCCTTTCTTCGGTGGAGGCAGTAGCACCTTGCCGCTTCTTAACTGCACTTGAGCAATCTCCTCCGGTTCAGAGTCATTTAACTGTACATTTTCTTCAGAGTCAGCCATTGTCGCGTCTAGGGACTCATCTGTTGATTCAGAATCACCACCCAGGTTTACATGTTTCATCTGAGACGCTATGCTAGGGTCTGATTCATCTCCCTCTGGAAAATACAAATCTTCTTCCGAACTGTAATCCATTGGCAAAACCATCATACAGGATTCAGATGGTACTTCTATGTATTCCTCTTCTGCCAAAGTACTTTGTGTCACCGAAATGTCCCGACATACTTCTGTCGAAAGAGAATTCTCATCATCTTCTTCAGCTTCCTCGATTTTAAGCTCTGCCATGAAGTCAGCAAGCTCTATAGGTCGCCTTACATTCTGATAGTATTCATCCAAACTATCGATAACCCTCTGAGTTGCTGTCATCTTCTCCTTGGGCTTCTTCAACTTGGTCTTCTTCTTGGATGATTTCTTCTTTTCAGCATTTGAAGAACCAACTTGGTTGGAAAATTGTTTAGAAGTAGAAGCTCGTGTCATAGGCAGAGCTTTCAAGTTTAGCACTCGCTCAATAGGAGACTTCCACTTTACACCTGAAACTCCTTCAAGCTGCTTCAACATTTTCACAGTTTTCTTAGAGACCGCAGTCTCCCACTGTTCTTCTTGAGCTGGCTTCTTTTCATTTCTTCTTTCTTCAACCAGGGGTACGGAAGAGGACGTGATCACCCGAGTTGATTCCTTTCTAGGGTGTGACAATACATTGTCAGACAATGTGATCTCTCCCTTCTGATATTTTCTTTCAAGCCAATCCTTGAAGATATAGCAATCTTCAATAGGATGGCTGAGCACCCGATGATATGGGCAATAATTTGGGTCACCAGTGTGCTTCGACTCTTCGGGTCTCTTGCATTCAGGCAGTTCTAAACCTGATTTTAACACTTGTCAAAATAATTTGGCGACGCTCTCCCTCTTGAATGAGTATTCTTTATTCATTTTATCTTTGAGGGATTGGAACGTTCTATCACCAGTTCCTATAGCCTGTCTCTGGCCTCCAGCTTGATAAGTCCGTGGCTTATCATTTTCCCCTAATATCAGCTTCGGTTGGGGGTTAGGGTTGTAGGCATGTTTAGGCTTTTCTTGATATTGCATCGGCTGTTTGCCCTTGTCTACGTTGTAAATTACTTGCTTTTCTCTGTCAGCTCTAGAGAAGAACGTAGAGTCGGCTTCACCCCTTCTAGCACCCGGGGCCTTAGCCTTCTTGGGCTTATCAGAGTGATTTTCTGATTTGGACAAATTTAGTTTCTCAAATTTGGCCACTCTGTCGAGCAAGTCTTGAAATGTGTTGATTGTAGCCATGCATAGGAAGGGTTACATTTTGTCATCAATGTTGCCCATTAACAACTGTACGGCATGCTCTTCTTCTAACTGCTGCTCACATTTCATGCTCAAATTTCGCCAGCGAGTGATATATTTAGTCACTGATTCTTCTCTTTTTCTCTTATCCAGAGCGAGGTCAGCGATCTTAATCTTCTCAGTTGCACTAGCGAATCTCTTCACGAATATATTTTCTAATTCTGCAAAGGTCTTCACAGAATCATTTGGCAGTTCAGCGTACCATTCGAAAGCAGTTGCTGTCAAACTGCTAACGAATTGTCGGAAGAGTAGGGCGTCATTTCCTCCTGTATTTCCACAGGTGGCTTTAAACTGTGCCAGATGCTGTCGGGGATTGTTAGTACCATTGAAAGTATTGAACTTTGGTACATAATACCCTTTTTGGTACGGTACTTGGTCGTACTCAGCCGGGTACGGACGACCTTTGCCCACCAACTTTTTTGCTTGATCGACGGCTATAATAGCCCTGATCTTTTCTGTGATGATTCCTTCCAACTGTGCAGCTGTCACAGGCTCGGAAGTACTTGCAATATTCTGCGGAGTGGACTGGCGAACGATATTATGGGCTTCGCGACCACCTTCAGGAGCTCCCTGTACTCCTGAACCTTGTGGTGCTTGGAAGTTTGGAGTGTCAGCAGGAGGATTAAGAACGGCGCCAATAGTAGCATTTCTCTGCATCATCTGTATCATCGCCCCCATTTGAGTCATCATCTCAGTCATCTTCTCATTTAACTGAGATATTTCTCTGTCTTTGGCCCTCATTTGTCGCCTCATTTGTCGTCGCATTTCAGCGAGTGTGACATTTTCAGCATCTGAAGGGTTTTCATCTACTTCCTCCACTTCTTCTTCTTCTTGAGAATGACGACTTCTGCCTGTGGTGGACCCTTCTCGACGACGACGATATACTTGCCTAGGTGGCGGTTGCCATCGCTCTTCATCTTCATCGTCATCATAATTGGCACCATCATCGATGTCTACATGTGTCACCATATAGACAACTTCCATATCCATAGTGTCATTTATTTCTTGAATTTCTTCTTCTAAATTTTCCTCTAGAAATTCATCAATATTTTCTTCTAAATTTTCTTCCATAAATTCATCAATGTTTTCTTCAATGTTTTCTCCCCCTTCAAGGAATTCTTCCCCCTCTAACTTTTGATCATCTATATTTTCCTCCAGTACTCGGATCTCCGAGCGGCGACGCCATTGGATTTCCGGCTCCTGATTAGGCACGGGGACTTCTTCGATCAGTGGGCTGCGATCGAAGTTTGTCTCTTTCTTTGGAGGGGATAGAGGGAGACGGGATCTCCTGGAGGATTCTCCAAGGTATCTACCGTCTGGAGGAGTGTCATTATGGGTCCTTTTCGGGGCTCTCTTCTGACGTTGTTTGTAGACTTGGGCAGATCTCCGAGAAGCCTCACCAGATGTAACGCCCAGATCAATTCCTCTTTCTTTTCTTTCTTTCTCATTTCTTCGAGGCTTTGGCCTCCAGACTTATTTTCCTTTCCACCGGGACCTTTCAGCAGTGGATCCCTGAACATATGGTTCAGGTGTCACACCCCGATGTTCACCGCGTGGGACATATCTTCTTTCTCTTCTTTTCGCCACAGCAGATAGACGTTCTCTTGGCGGGGTTCTCCTGGCCTCTATCACTAAAGGCCGTTGGAACTTTTTCTTTTTCAGACCTTTCTCCTTTATAGTCTTCAGGACCCGATAGACCCGAGCTGAGAGAGTTTTAGGTTCCTTTCTCTTTGGAGGAGCTGGGACCTCCTGTCGTTGCTCCCAGAAAGACTTCTTCAGCTCACCTGTGGAGCTATTCCTTTTTACCCATTTTAAATCAGAAAATTTGTTCTGGGTAGGAACATTGGCTTCAGGCACTTGGGCCGACAGATTGGAAGGGTGAACAGGGAGTTGTTGTTGCTGAGCTCGGAGTTCAGCATTCATCTTTCTCCTTTGTCTTCTCGTAGGCCTCCCTCTAGATGAGGAGGCTTCAGCATTGTACTCTCCAGGCGCAGATAACCTGGTCGGCAGGGGTGTGGTGTTTGTAGTCACCACAGAGACTCTTCCACCATTCACAATTCTTCTAGTGGTCAGGGCCTCAGGCTATGATAGCCTCTCGAATACAGAAACTCTATCACGAGTATTTTCAGTAAAAGATCATTGTGCTGGCAGATGCACACGACGGGTGACAGCTTCAGTAGAATGGGGCCTCCTGGCAGGCCTTTCAACATTCCTACCATTCACAGGAATGGCAGCATTCCTTGCAGCAATCGCCGGGAAGTCAACGCTACCAAACTGGATGGTAGCTCCGGCATTTCCAGTTTCAATAATAGCATTCGCCAGCTGAATCCTGGCTCCTTGTCCCAGTTGGACAGTCATCGGCGTGTTATGTAGATCCATCTGCATAAATGAAAGGCAAGGCTCAGTAATCAGATTCTGATACATCACCCCGCACTTTCAAAATGCAGAGACTTACACAGAACACAAAAATAAGAGAAAATAACATTAGCAAGCAGTTCAAATAATATAAATCTAAAATACTGCTAAATATGTTATCTCAATGAAATTTTTTTTGAATGATCATTTTAGAAAATTCAGAGTTTTGAATCATTAAATGATCATTTTGAAAGACTAAAAATCTTGAGTACGGGTTGAAATAATTGCTACTATAACACTGAGACGACTAGCAAAAGATGGAAAGAGAAACCAATCCCCAGTGGAGTCGCCAGAAATCTGTGGGCTCCAAAAATTCGGCCTCGGCCTCCGCTCGCTTTTCTTATTCTGCGAGGGAGTTTTAACGAACTAAGTTCCGGGGTAAATTTTGGAAGGCAGATGGGTTTGTAGATAAGACACTACCCAGAGATTTCGCCCTCATTTTGCGAGGACTTTATGATCTGAGTTCTGGTTTCCTATAGGCGCAAGCCCCTATAGTTAAATACCCCTCTCAATCATGAGAGAGAACTTTCGATTAAGGCTAGTCGTCGATCAGATACGTAGAAAATACGTGTTATCTGGCATATAGTAGCAGCACGGGTTTGGATTTGAGAATTGATTGGATTTGGATATTTGGAAAGGGTTTGATATTTAAAATTAAAAATTTCACCATCTTGTACTTAAAGCGGATGGTGGGGGAATGGATGATAGACCCGATCAAGATCCCATGGTTCCGTCGTCCCGGGCCATCATGATCCCTGGTCTACTTAGTCAGAGGAGGTAGTCGACCCAACCTGACAGAAGGATCCTTGTCGGCAGCCATGGGTTGCTTCGTCCAAGGGAACCTTGTAGACCAGGGTTGGATGTTTGTCTAAGGGGACAAATTTGAATCCACCTTAGCTAACAGAGGGCTTTGTGCCCTATCGATCATATCCTATTGATTCATATCTCAAGGATTTAACGCCATTAAGGAACGTATTGGCTCTGGCCATAACCGCTATCTGTGGTGCCATTTGGCGGCAAAACCACTCGGTTCAGAGGGCCCTGGGTCATAACCGTTTACCTGCAGTGCCATTTGGCGGCGAAACTGCCGGTTAGAGGACACGTACCACGTCCTTATTGGCAAGAGATTATTTGAGAATGGATCCTAGTGATATTTTTGACTAGACATTTGGCTCTTTGTGAGCTAGAGTTTATTTGAATTTGTCCACCCCGACAGACTGTTGCGGAGGATGGATGGATTTTGCTTTAAGTTTTAGATGGTTGAATTTCAAATTTTAAATATTTTAGAATTTGGAATTTTTGAATTTTTGGATTTTGTGGAGTTTTGGGTTTTGAATGGATATTTGGGGGACATTTGAAAATATTTGGGAACCCCTCCGGTTGAGATCTGCATTCAACACGGCCATCATCGGGGTGTTCGGGGGTCATTTCTTTTTATGGATTGAACCTTGTCAACTCTGTCGGGCTGTCGACAGGGGATCGGGTTTTGTAGGCTTCGTGCCTTTATTAGTGAATTCATTTTGCTGTAGGCCTTGATGGCCTAATATGAATATTTTTAAAGCAAATATACCAGTCGCCACAACTTTATATTTGCTTAATGGTTCGAAACCTGTCGACTTCTATTGACCCGTATAAAAGGATCGGTTTTGAACCTGAATTCACTTGTCAACCCGCGCAGCATCCCTAGACGTCACGTGTGTACCCATAACACGCTCGCCGGGGCCCATGCGGGTTCTTGATTACTTTTACCCCTTTTAGTGTGCCTATGTGTATACAATTTATAGTGCACGTGCAGGGGTACTTTGAAAGTATTCGTAGTCGCCTTCTGTCCGCTTGCGTAAAAGTTGCGGATCCGGTGGCGGTGGATTTTGATGTTGACTCCCCCTTTCTCAATCACCGGGGGTGGATTCCTTTTTGGACTTCGAAGTTCGTTGCTTTGAAGAGAACTCCCTTTGAGATTGTCAGTGTAGTGGACTTGTTATTTCTGATATTTATGGATACCATAACTGTTTTCCTCTTGAATTTAGGGATTTTGGAACACCGAGAAGTTTAGCTCGGATATGTTCAAACATCTCTTCCATTCTGCAAGAGGTGTTCTTTTTCGTACATCGAGCTATCTTTGTACCCGACGTGCTTGTAGATCTTAATCACCATTGTTGTAGGTGACGCTGCACTTGTGCCCACAATGGTTCGTTGTACCTACGATATATCCACTGTTGTTATCCACAAGCGGCTCGTATTTGTCTGTAGAGATCCGTTGTGTTTGCTACGAGCTCCTAGGAATGTTCGTAGGAGACCCTCGTTTCTTGCATCACATTCACCTTTCACCAATCTCAGGTGGGATTTGCTGAGATTGCATTTGTCTGTAAGGACGGATCTTTGATTGTTGGTCTCCCGTATTACCTTCTCAATCAACAGGCAATCTTGTAAGGAGCATCATTTTTTGTGTGTTATACATCTCCATTTGTAAGAAGGCGATGTATCTGACTGCCAATGAAGAGTTGTTGAATGAAGACAATGGCCCTTGTGATATCATTGAGCTTGTATTGTTGCTTATGAGTGAGCAAATAATTTATTTATATTTGGGATGTTGACGAATGTCCTTCCTCCATTCATTGATCTCCACTAGCATAATCAAATTTGATGAGTGATGTTAAGATAATTATACATCCATTTAAACTTGATTATCTAGTTACGGTTTAGATTTGGGTTCATGTCCACTATGCTTGATCCGAATCAAGTCCTGGTGTTTGGATTCTTCTGAAGTCTAACTCAAATCCTTGCTTGAGTTTAGATGTTTGAATCATATTTGATGTGCGAACCAAATCCAATTTTGAGTTCAAAGTGCTATGTCCCTTGCAGTCCTTTGAGTTCAATTGAATGTTTAAATTACTTTGGGTTCAAAATATTCTGTTCAAATCTGAGTTTGAGTTCACATTTAAGTCCTCGTAGTCTTGTTGAGTTCAAGTCCGAGTTCAATCAAATTCAGTGTCATTTGAGTTCTAATGCTTTGTTCTTTGTAGTCAATCTTGTATGTCCAAGTTCTTGTAATCTTGTTTAGTTCAAGTCCGGATGCACAAGCTCAAGTTCAATCTCATTTGCACACATTTTTTTTATTTGGATTCAATTTTATTTAAGTATATTAAATCAAGTCCACAAGTCCACCATTGTTCTTTGAGTTCCATCAAGTCCAGGTACGATTTCACCCAAAATTTCGACAGCCTCCCGGCGTCTCCCCCGTTTTAGGGAAAAACTACGAGAAAACTGGGCCTTTCCCACCACGCGCAATAAAGGCGTGTATGGTAGGTGCCCTCTGACGAGGACACCGCGACCGTGATTTTTTTGTTCATCCCACCACGTGCAATAAAGGCGTGTATGGGGTCTTTGACGGTACCTGTTTAAATGCATAGTTTGCTTTCCCCCCGCTCGGGGGTACTTATGAATGACACAATTTGCTTTCCCCCCCCCCCGCTCGGGGGTACTTATGAGTGACCCCGCCTCGCCGTAGGTGCCGCACCGGGGTCCCTTCCCACCATGTGCAATAAAGACATGTATAGGCGGTTTTCCGATGCGCCACGAACGTCGAAGTAGAGTTTAGGCGATTGCTCGCTTCATCGTAAGCATCAGACCGGCGTCCCATCCCACCACGCGCAATAAAGGCGTGTATAGGAGTTTTTCCGGTCTGCTGCAAACAACGATGCGAGAAATCTTAGTTTAAAGAGTTCGTACCTTCGCGAGCTTTGACGGTGTGGCACGAGGGAGAGAGTGGAGGCGACTGTCCGCCTCGTCGTAGGCGTCGGACCGGGGTCCCATCCCACCACGCGCAATAAAGGCGTGTATAGGCGGTTTTTCGGTCCGTCGTACACGTCGAGGACGGAAGCCTGAGTTTAGGGGGTTATACCTTCGGCGGCCGGCGGATCGGCGGTCGTCGATGAAAGCTCGGGGACCGAGGTAGGAGAAGGCGCGAGCATTTTTTATTAATTATAACTAAGATTAATTAAATAGGGTTAATTAAATAATCATTTTTAATTAATCATTTTTTTTATTAATTATAATTAATTAAAATAATTAATTAAAATTATTAAGATTAATTAATATAATAAGTTATAACTAATTTAGAATCAATTATAACTTAATTAACATTAATTAATTTTAATAAAATATAATTAATTAATATTAACTAATAATAATTAATTTATAAACTTTGATTAATTAAAAATAATAATTATAATTAATTATATTTAATTAATATAATTATAATTAAATTATTTATAATAATAATAAAAAAGGAACCCCTTGGCTCGGCAGATTCAAGGGATTTGGCTGAACGAAGTGCACGAAAGGGAGATCGTCACCTTCACAGCAGCGGGCTCGCGTTGTTGTTTCCGATCAAAATGTTGAACTTCCGGTCCGACTGGAAGGGAAAGTCGCTCGAAGGAGCGGAGTCGAGCGGCCTTGAGGGGGCGGGGTCGGACGGCAGGGCTTGGAGTCGAGAGCTGGAGCTCTGCGTGTAGGAAGAGGCGAACGGGAGAGGAGAGATCGCGTGGAGTCGGACAGAGGAAAGGTATGGGGAAGAAGCTCTCTGTCTCTGTCTCTCTCTCTCTCTCTCTCTTTTTCTCTCGGCTTGGGGTCGGTAAAGGCAGAGGAGGAGGTCAGAGGGAGCGTCGGCCTGCTGGAGTGGAGGTAGGTGTTCGGCTTGGAGAGGAGATCGGAAGAGCAGCAGGCCGTGGGAGAGGCTTCTGCGGCTCTAGCGTCGGGTCGCTGGAAGCACGGAGCAGAGCCGGAGGGAAGCGAGTGTGGAAGCAGTTGTGTGTGTCTCGAAGAGGAAGGTTCGGTCGCATTTTAAAGGCCCGCTCTGGGATGCGATCGAGACCGGCTTTTGCGCAGGAGGTGCGGATAAACGATGTGAATCGGCGTTGCCAGCGGGATTTCAGCAGGATTTCTGGGAGACGACTGCAAACGGCGCCGAATAGGCGTGATTCTCGGCAGAATCCTTGGATCCGACAGGTAAGAGGTATGCATGCTAGATTTTTTTTTTTTTTTTTTATCTCTTTCGTTTCTTTTGTGTTCATCTATGAAGGTCAACACCTTCAAATTTTGATTGATAAGAATCTAATGGTCGTAAGAGCAATAAGAGCATCTCTTATTTGTGGCGAGGGTGATAACCCAAGTGTCAAACTAGATAAAGAACATGAGGTAAATACTAAGGAGCCTGCTCAAGAGAAAGCTATGAAGAATCCTCAGTATAATAAAATTAATAGTGACAATAATGTTTCTAGAAGAAGATCAAGAGCTGAGATTACTAAGAAGGCAAAGTGTGGTAATGAACATGTGGGCAATGGCAATGAGAGGTATTCAATCCCGTAAGTTGTAGTTTCTTGTGAGAAAACATCATAGAATCTCATAGATAAATTAAGTTCTGAGCATTTGAGCCCTACAAGGCTTCCAATAGTAGAATCGATGTTAATGATCCTAGTGGGCATATTTGAATAATTATTTGTTAAGGATGCCTTGTTAGAGAAGACTAAGACTTTGTTTGGGAGAGCCTTCTTACTATTTTCTAAAGAAGTTTTCTTGAACAAAATTTTCTTAAATGTGGTAAAAAAGAAGTGGTCAAAAGCCATCCCAAATGAAGCCTAAAACAAATTTTTTGAGCTGGGATGAATTCATCATTGAAGAAGGCTAGTTCAATAATTGAATGATATAATAACCACCCTGTCCTGCTCCTTAAAAATGTTGCATATTTTGATGAGGAAATTTTTGTAGATGCTCCTTATATAAATTAGTTTTTTTGTGGTGCTGATTTTTTGTTATGATAGTTAATATAGGACAGTCATAATCCTTGTAAGGTTTTTCTTGAGCCATGATTCAAGAATTTTTTAGGTGGTGCCAAATTATATATCTATAATGATTTTGTTAGTGCCTCAGCATCCGTAGTCACCCTCTAAAAATATTTACTTTATTTTAGTTGTACCTCACATTATAAAAATAATCATTAGTAGTCAATATTATAAATGTGACAACATCTAATGTTATCAATAGCATATATTTTTAGCAATGAAGTGTATATATAACTACTTCGAGCTACTTCTCAGAGTAAAATATTAAGTCATCTCATGTTCAATGCTACATTTAACTCTTTGTACTCTAACATTGGAGATTTCCCTCAAGTTCTCAATTGAACTTACTCGCTCGAACAGCTCTGCAACATTACTTGAGCTCTTTGTAGTTTATCTTCTCCAAAATATGAGATCTCATCTATGGCATATAATCTCTTAGCAATCATTTAACCATAGAATGTTATATTTATTTCTCATTTGTGACTTGTTATGTTTTTTCTTTCATTATTTTCTAGTTTATAATCAATGCAATTATACATAATATTTCTAAAATCAATATTTTGTGCCTCGCAGATCAAAAATCTTGGCTCAACCATTATCTACTGCTATAGTATTTATGTTAAATTGCATGATGAATCATGAATCATGAATCACCACTAGGATGATGAGAAACTGTTAAAAATATCTCAACATTGGCAGCAATTTGTTTTACATTTGACTACTTCATATGATGAATCATGAATCACCACTAGAGTGTACAGTACAACTGTCATTGTCATATTTGCTTTTAGGAGGAGAGAAATAGGAAATGAGGATAGAAAGATGGGGGAATTGGTATAAGCAAGAAATAAAATCACCAGAAAAAATATATTCTAAAGATTTATTTGAAAGAACTAAAATGCATACCACAGTTTGCATATTTGTGGAGAAAAGAGAATACAAGTTGCCCAACTTTCATTCATCGTTAAACATAATATAAAATAAATACATTTATTTCTACTGCAAGATTTGAATGATTTATGTAGATTTAGAGTTCATAATACATACCCAAAATACCCTAAAAGAAGGAGATCATATATCGTTAAAACATAATATAAAATAAATCCAACATAGGTTGAAGCCTATATCTACAAAACAAAACTGTTCTCATTTTCTTCCAGTATGAAAAGATCTTAGTGATTAGCTACCAGCACTTCAGCTGATGATCCATTCTCCAATTTCTTGATGATCAGCTTGGTCTTCAGGGCATCAATCAAAACTGATTCTTCCTCCATAATCTCTCCTCTCAGCAGTCCAAGAGCAACCTCATTTTCCACCATTTGCTGAATAACTCTCTTTACAGGCCTTGCTCCAAAGTTAGGGTCAAAGCCTAAGGTACCCAGCAGCTCAACTGCTGCTTTACTGTACTGCAGATCAATTTTCTTCTGCTTTAGCCTGTCTTTGACACGATTTAACTGCAATGGCAATTTTTTAGTAAGATCATCGAAGGCAAGTGAGTTTGAGGGAGTTAAAGGAGAAAATCTAAACACTTTGAGATTCACTCAGACTAACTTGAACAAATTTTTATCAACAAATGAGTGTGATTTGTATAGTGCAAGAAAGACTTCAAGCTATTTGAAAGAAAAGAAGCAATTTTCAGATGATATTACCTGTAACTCCACAATACGATTGATTTTTTTCAAATCAAGAGGCTGGAAAACAATATATTCATCGATTCGGTTCATAAATTCTGGCTGGAATGTCTGCCTAGCCAACTCAACTACCTGCTTCTTCATTAGCTCATAAACAGCTTCTTTAGTATCATGGCTGCTGCGTAGAGTTTCAAGGATGTAATGTGATCCTATATTAGATGTCATTATTACGACAGTATTTGTAAAACTAACGGTCCTGCCCTGTGAATCAGTTATCCTTCCATCATCCAGTAGCTGCAATAGAATGTTGAAAACATCATGGTGTGCCTTCTCAAGCTCATCAAAGAGGACAACAGAGTAAGGCCGCCTCCTCACAACCTCAGTTAGCTGTCCCCCTTCTTCATAGCCAACATAACCAGGTGGAGCATCGACCAAGCGAGAAACCGCATGCTTTTCCATGTATTCACTCATGTCAATCCTCACAAGAGCATTCTCCGTGTTGAAAAGGTAGCCTGCAAGTGCTTTAGCAAGCTCAGTTTTACCAACACCAGTGGGGCCCATGAACATGAAGGTTGCTATTGGACGATTAGAGTCTGAGAGCCCAGCTCTTGATCTGCGTATGGCATCGGCCACAGACTTAACAACGATATCCTGGCCGACAACCCTCTTATGAAGAACCTCTTCCAATGAAACCAGCTTATCCCTCTCTGACTGCTGAAGGTTGGAGATTGGGATGCCAGTCCATTTGCTCACAATTTCAGCAATATCAATGTCAGTGACCTCTTCCCTAAGCATAGAATGCCCTGATTGCCGGAATTCTTCAAGTTTAAGTTCAGCTTCCTCAAGCTGTCTCTGAAGGGACATAAGTGTGCCATATTTGGGCTCAGCTGCACTGTTCAAATCGTACTCACGTTCAGCAGCTTCCATCTCTAAGTTCACTCGATCAATCTGAGATGATGAACAATAATGATTAGAAACTAAAACGTGGTGTCAAAGAACCTTAGGTTGCTTCAATAATTTCAAATTTACCTCCTCTTTAATTGAACATATTCGAGTCATTAGGTTCTTCTCATTCTCCCAGTGCTCAGAAAGTTCGTTTTGCTTTTGTTTTAGTATTGCTAGATCAGCTTCCAGCTTGCTGAGCCGTTCCTTTGAAGCTTTATCAGTGTCATTTTTCAATGAAAGCTTCTCCATCTCTAATTTAAGTATTGCTCTATCCACCTCATCCAATTCAATAGGCTTAGATGTTATTTCCATCTTCAGCTTAGCAGCAGCTTCATCAACAAGATCAATGGCTACAAGGAGCAGGTAAATTCTACTCAGATTTACAGTGCAAGAGAAAGAAACAATTTGGAAGACATGATTTTTCACATACCTTTGTCAGGCAAGAATTGATCGGTAATATAATGGTCTGATAGAACAGCAGCTGAGACAAGAGCACTATCTGATATTTTAAAACCATGATGCAATTCATAACGCTCGCGAAGTCCGCGTAGGATAGATATTGTATCTTCCACAGATGGCTGACTACAATAAACCTGCTGAAATCTCCTTTCCAAAGCAGGGTCCTCAATATATTTCCTGTATTTAGTCAGTGTGGTCGCTCCAATACAGCGGAGCTCTCCTCTACCTAGCATTGGATTAAGCAAGTTGCCAGCATTCATTGCTCCACTAGTAGCTCCTGTAGAAACCGCCGAAAATTAGCTTACAAAAGTCTTTTGCATAGGTTTATATTATTTAAAAAGTATTCACTTGTAACAGTGCATCACAGATACATCTAATATCACATCAAGCTAATGAAACGAACAACTTCACATGAGATGACTTAAATGAAAACCAATAGAGATGCGCATTTATTGAACGCAAGTAGTTTTTTCTGAAGTTAACATTTAAAAAACAAAAAAAAAAATCTCAAATATCCTATATTCAAGTATATTCTATAAATCCTAGTTGGCATAATTCATGTTTAATACTAATAGAAAATGTAGGGCATGAGAAGATGTAATCAGCCTCACTTTGCATGGTTGAAAGCTTTCTATGATTCAACTCATGGCCTCTTGGTTCCTAAAGAGGTTATTTGACTGTGGGCTCCGAAAATTCGCGTCCTGGCCTCTCCGCACTTTTTTATTAACGGAGAGAGTTTTAACGATTTTAGGATCCGTAGTACTTTTACAGAAAGCATATTAGGTTTTAGATAAGACACTACCCAAAGATTTTGCCCTCATTTTATGTAGACTTTATGATATGAGTTCTAATTTTTAATATACGCAAGCCCGTATAGTTAATTACCCCTCTCAATAACGAGAAAGAACTTTCGATCAAAGTTAGTCATTAAATAGGTTGCAATAATTACCTAGCATATAATAGCAGCCATTTTAGGTTTGAATTTGGTTTTGAATTTTATAATTTATGATTTAAAATTTATCACCATATATTTAAAGTGGTGATGGGGAAATGATGACGGGCCCAATCAAGATACCATGGTTCCGTCATCCCAAACTATCGTGATCCCTGGTCTACTTAGTCAGAGGAGTTAATTGACCCAACCTAATAGAAGAAACCTTGTCAGTGATAATGGGTTGCTTCATCCAAGGATGCCTTGCATACTTGGGATAAATGTTTGTCTAAGATGATGATTTTAAGTCAACCTAAGCTAATAAAGAGCTTTATATCTTATAGAGTGCACCTACAATTCAATACTCAATGAGTTTTTAACCATTAAGTAACATATGGGTTTTGGCCGTGCCCATAAGATAATGGTGTCATTTTGTGGCAAAATCACCAACTTAGAGGGTACGTGCCACGACCCTACTAGTAAGAAATTAATTGAGAATGAGTTATAGTATTACATTCAACAAGACATCTGCTTTTTCTGAGATGAAGTTATTCTCCAATTCATCATCCTCACCAAACCATTTCAAAGTGTAGATGGATTTTAGTTTTAAAATTTTTGTGATGTATTTCATTTTAAGAATTTAAATTTTTAGTAGGATTAGAGTTTATATTTTAACTGGATGACTTTAGAATTTTGAGGGCATTTTGAAAATTAAATAGCTCTCTTTGATTAAAATTTTCCAACAACACATCTATTGTCAGAGTGTTTGAACACTTTTAGCAAATCTATAAAGCATTATTAGATCTCGCATTTAGGAGCTTGACGTAAAGATTAGAGCACATACGAAATAAATTTTAGCATATAAAGCGGAGTTATTGCAAGGGTGTTTGAACACTTTTAGTGAATCCGCATTTATTAGCTTGATATAAAGATCAGAGCACATCAACAACAATAATAACAAGCCTTTATCCCACTAAGTGGGGTTGGCTGCATGAATCCTTTTTCTCTATTGTATCCTGTCAAGAGTCAAATTCTCACTTAAAAGAAAGGTCAATTCTAATAAAGAATTTAGGCATTCATAGATCTTTCAATATTTTTCAAATCACACTCCATTTAAGTTGGAGGATCTTGCTTGATCATCAATTCCCATTATGTCGTTTGTGTCCCTATAGGGTGGGAATATTGCATCTTTCTCCATATGTTTTTACGCGACAAATTGAATCCCTCATTTTACTGATCAAAGAATATTATAGTTATAGGTTTTAAAAGAGATTCATTTTTTATTCTAGTCTTGCTTTTCTTTGACCATATCAAATCTAGGAAATGAGATTAATATATCAAAATGAATAGAAGTCCGACAAGATAGAAAAGAAATTCAATGAATTCTGGAAAATGTAGTTACTAAATAGATGGTATGCAGTGTTCTCAATATCAATTTTTTAAAATAGATTGAAAATTTTTCATAAGGAAATGCATTTTATCTTCAAAAGCTACTATCTCTTGACCCCGTATTTGATTAAGAATTTGTAGAATATTATAGACTTTTTGTGACATGAGTTAATCTAAGGATACAGTATCTACTCTAATTCACCTTCATGAGGAGCTCATTTAAAAATGCATCACCGACACACTTTTGATAATGATTAGTACTCTAGTCTACTTCCTGGACCCCTTTTTTTTTTAAAGAGTCATGTGTTAACTTTGAATGTTTGAAATGGATCCATCATGGCTTATTCTCGTTATTTCTAACATTATACTTTGGTATCAAATGAAAGAATGACCTACGTGCACAGAGTATATCTTATCAAATTCATTATGATTGTAGATGCTTCATTGCATCCAACTAAGATAATTCAACTCAATCTTCTATACTTTAAGAAAGCCTCATTGTCCATTGAATAGTTTTTTTTTTTTTTTGCTCTTCAAACATTTTATGTAAAATAGAAGAAATTACAATAATTGTTGAAACTGTGTTGCAACTTGATAGATAAAAGAAAACCCCATTAATTTAGGAATAAGACTTCCGATAGTGAAGATACAAGGGATGCAGGTCTTTGATACCTATCATTATTGTAAGCAAGAGAGAAGTTTATACCTTGGTATACGACGTATGACAGTTGTGATAGTTAAAACACTTTTATTTTATTCTTTTTAATAATAATAATAATAATAATAATAAGATAGGAGAGGTTGTCATGTTGGAAAGTAGCTGGCAATCAGTCAACGGAGAGAGGTTGCCTGCATAGCTACAGTCGTGAGACGACCAGTTCAGGCCAAAGACGGGACTAGGATCGAAAATGCGAAATTGCATGCAGGTTGGAGTTGCGTTTGTGCGGGTTTGACTGTTGGGCGCGAGACGGGCTCGTGTGGACAGTCAACTTGAGCATACAAAGAGGAAGTCGGGCGTCTGGGGTTTCCAAGGATGATTCTTGCGTACGCTGCTTTTGCTGGAGTTGGGTGACAGAGAAATCAAGAGGAAGAGAGGGCCGACGGCTGGGGCTTCTGCGTGCATCCAAGAGCGAACAAGAGAGGGAAATAGGGCTGGGTTAGGTGTCGGGTTGCACGGGAGAGAGATAGGGCGGCTATTGCGTGCGATCGAGTGAAAACGGGCGAGGGAGCAATCCGCAAGCGCCTAGAGTCCCTGCATGCGATACAAAGAAGATGGGAGGGCTCACTTGCGTGCATGAGTTTGAATCAATAGAGAGGGAGCAAGCGATTTTGTTTGCTTTAGCGTCGTGAATGGGAGTTACGTGAGAGGCGGTTATAAGATTGTGGGTAGTTACATGGAGTGCTTAGTGGGTCGATGGTCAACAGTGACCATTGCTCTAGAGTCTAGACATGTACTCTGATAACTATATAGATGCATTCTTGAAATAAATGAAAGAAAATAATAAAAGTAGTTTGTGCATAGGGTAATGATGGCTGGAAACTTTAATTTCAAAAGTAAATTGTATGGATATTTAAGAAGTCGGTGCTATTAAAAACATAGTTGGCATAATCCATGCCTGATACTCATAGCAAATGTAGGGTATGAGATGATGATGTAAGCAACCTTACCCAGCATAGCTAGAAGCTTTCTATGATTCAAACTCATGACCACTTGGTTTCTAAAGAGGCTATATGACCATTGCTTTAGACTTGTACTCTGATAACTATATGCATGCATTCTTGAAATGAATGAAAGAAATTAATAAAAGTAGTTTCATTTCGTATAATCATATGAGATTCTTTTAAATCACTCATGTTACGATGCCTAAAAATAAAATAAAAACATTAAAAAATAATTATACATTTCCTACATACACCAAAAACACAAAAAAAAAAATCAAATTATTTGAACTGAAATCACAAGGGGAAAAATATCAAGGTCACCTGCACCAACAACTGTGTGAATCTCATCGATGAATAATATAATCTGTCCATTAGAAGACGTAACTTCTTTAAGAACAGCCTTTAATCTTTCTTCAAAATCCCCACGTAACTCGGCTCCCGCAAGCAATGACCCCATATCCAAAGAGATCAACTGCGTATGAATTATATATGGGTTTTATAATTTACTCATAAATTCAAGCGTGATTAGTAAAAAAATAAATTTCTTTTTTCAATTTGACAATGCAAAACAAATGATCTGATGGGGTGACACGGATGACTAAATGCATACTTTTATTTCCCCATAAGAACTAAATGCAGCATCGAAGTACCACTACATAACAATGGATGGGTAAAAAGACTAATAAAAATGACCAAATATATCTGCTTTAAGAAAACAAGTATATCAATTTTGCATTTTCTCTAATTAAAGTAGCAGTTTCCCTTATTTTAGTATCATTTCCCAGTATGAATAGGACTTCAAAAACAGCACATTAAGAGACGTGCTAATAGAATTAAAATCAAAGCTAGCTTCACAAATTTGTTTGAAATATTAAAACTAGGATTTCATGCTTTGCTAGTTCAGAACTAGCTTAGTTAATTAATTAGAATGCCAGTAAATGTCTCATTTGCATATTAGATATCAACATTGTTATACTGGCTAGTACTGTACAGTGCAAGAAAATCTTTGTAGTCTAAGCCTATGTAGGACTACTTGTCACAACATAATTTAGGTTTAACTATAAGACACAGGAAAGTAATTTGAACAGAAAAAGCATGTTACTTTTTTATTCAACAGCGGTTCAGGAACATCTCCACGAAGAATTCTTTGAGCTAATCTGTAGAACAACAATATTAAAAAATCAGGACTCAAAAGTATTGTAGTACCATAAAAACAAGATACATAAACAACATGATTAGTACAAGCATCACAGTTAACAAGAGATTCCACTGAATTTTAGCCAAAATTCTAGATGGCAATTAGGTCAAAATAATCAAAAAGAAAAATGAATGCAAATCATATTATTACTTCAATATCATTTGAAACCTTGATATGAAGGTGTGTGAAGGAGAGTGGTTACCAAAATCACCAATATTAATTTTCAGTAACAACAACATCAAGCTTTTGTCAAACTACATGGGGTTTAATTTTCAGTGACAATACCCTTCAGCAATAGCAGTCTTTTCAATACCAGGCTCTCCAATAATTACAGGATTGTTTTTTGTTCTCCTACAAAGTATCTGGATACAGCGCCGGATTTCATCATCGTGGCCTGTGACAGGATCTAGTTTACCACGCCTGGCAAGTTCAGTCAAGTCATTACCATACTTTTCTAGCGCTTGATATTTTCCTTCAGGATCTATGGCAAAAAAATGATGTAAGCCGCAGTACGAAAATAGAAAAATAAAAACAACAGGAATAAAAAAATTAAATAATGTCATTAATAACATTTTTAATGATAAACAAAGGACAAAAAAATCTAGCACAAATCAGGCTTAGAAATGCTTGTCAGTTTATGTGCATTAGAATATCTAATATGGCACATAAAATCCTATTTCACATAGTCTATCAAATCTGGAGAAATTTATGACTATAAGATAATATTTAGTAGATCCCTTTACATATTTTTCATGCTATCAACAAGACACAACAAAATGGATATGGAAGAGATCCAACAAAGACAAACGGGTGTCATTACTTCTGAAAATATCTGCCATGAAATGCCTAATAGACACGATTACATGATCAAATTTGAGCAACAGTTGATGGAGTAGCATATACAAGAAAATATAAACCAATATATAAAAAAAAAAACAGTTCCGTTGTAACCCAATCAACAACAACATCAAACCTTCATCCCACTATGTCGGTTAGCTACATGAATCATTTTCTACCTTGTGTTTTGTTAAGAGTTAAATTGATGTGAAACGGAAACGCCATTTAAATAATTAAATCCCAAATAATAAAAACATATCATTTCTAAAATTTTCTATTCACTAAGTCCATTTTTAGGTTGACCTCAATACCTTTTTCAATTTAACATAGGTCATTTAATGGCTCTCCTAATACATATGGACTGGCTCCTAACCCCGGTGGTCATGGTTCAAACAGGCTGAGGAATTCCAGTTAATCTTCATCGAGATAGATAAGTCTAAGGAAACTTTCTCTGAACTCACTATCTTATCTGTCACTGGAGCTACTCCAATCTTTTCACGTATATACTCGTTTTGCTTCCGTCGAGTTCGCGTCCCAGGTGAGCAACCATCTCTAAGAGTTAAGCCACCCAAATCAATTTGCATCCACCTTAGCATCCTCATCCATCTATAACACTTAACTTAATTTTATGCTAAATGCCTTTTAATGGCCAATATTCTACGCCATAAAGCCCGGCGGCTGTTGGTGGAGGATTGGCCGGCGGGAGGAGCCTTGCAGGCCGGCGGGTTACAATTCTAAAGGGGTCGGCGACAGCAAGGTGATCTGAGGATTTTCGTTGCTTTGATTCCACCACCTTGTTAATCAAAACTCGATCTCCACAACAACGAATAGATCAAAGAGAACTAAAAGGAAACGAAATACAAGAAACCTAGAATTTTCCCTTAACTTTGAGGGGTACATTTCCATCATTCCTCTGCATCAACCATCCAACTCGAATTTTACTAATAATATCTCCATCTATTTCACTATCACTTTGAACAATAGACTCAAGATATCTAAAACTAATGAAAAATATATGACTGGGCAAGGGATTTAGAATTGAATTGTTACATGTCCAGTTAGAGTTAAAAAAACATTGCATCTAACTTGTGACCCAAAAAAGTTCATACGATGGCTTGAGTACAAAAAAAAAATATTGCATTTTGATAGCCAACCCAAGGGTCGATTCATGTTTACAAGAGGCGGGCAGCGGATTTGGGTTGGAGGTAAACTTCAAATTAGGGGTTGTTTAGGGATTAATGATTTGTCATTTTGCTTTAATTAGTTTCTTCTTGTTAGGGTTAGGGTTATTTTGAATTTAAAATCTGAATTTGAGATCTTTGCTAGGGTTTTCGGCTCTAGACTTTGGCTAGAGATTTGGAGAGCTGAATCTTCCTCTCGAATTGAAGATTCATTGTATCGGATTGTTCTTTTTCTTCTATTACTGAATTTCAAGTGCTTTTCTTCTCATTTCTTCTACAGATTATTCGTAAAATATGCACTGTGCTTGCTGAATTTCTCTGAAATTCAGCAGTTTTCTCTGATTTTGGTGGCTATTTTCTATCATATTTCTTTCCAAATTTATAGTTGAGATGCTAAAGAAGATGTCAAGCACTGCCTTCCGCTCGCAGTTATTACTTGGATAACTGCTTAATATACAAGCCTTTTTCAAAAGAGTGATTTCCAATCACACAGATTGTGGCTGTATTAAAAAAAAAAAATTATCTTCATTTAATTTTAAATTACGTAGAATTCTAGATCAATTAATGCCAAAAAATTCATGAAACTTAAGAATATTCAGATACGTAGCATTTAAAACCAATAATTTACTACATAATTTGACATAGAATGTTTGTATCATTAATATCTTTTATCTGTTCTTTTTCTGTCATTTTAATGTGCTCTCAATTCATCCCGTGCACTAGTTGCACTAGTTACTTATATCACATTTCAGATGACATGGAACACTAAACCTAGGCAAAGCACTAGCCACAGAATCCAAGATGTCCAAGGAGGTCCAAGTTCAAACAACGTCAATGGCAAGGGAAACTGCAAGTAAAATGCATATAAGGGCCCATATGGGTTGTTGGAGTTAGAAAAATAATTTTCCGAAAACAATCGAATTTGCTAGATCCATCATTTGGATCGATGTACATATAAATACAAAGCAGCATTAAGCCCCACAATCCCCTGAAAAATCTCCAAAAGTTATAATTTATTCACATACAAAATGTGTGAAAATTAAATCATAAATTTCAAAAATATGTTTTCCATCTATAACCAACCAAATAATACTGTCAAGCTTAACATTAGTATGTATTACTCATCTCTTGCGTCCCAGGCATCAAGCAAACACAAGAAGCATGAAAAGAATTCAAAAGAATCAAACCAACACTCGCTGAGTCACTGCTTTATATCTTCTCAATGAGATCACATCCAGATTTGTTGAAGTTGGAGTGAAAAGAAAATAAGTAATGCACGAAATAAAACGGGGTTGATTTGAATGATAGGAAATCTGTCATCTTAATTGATTTTGAAAAAGAACCATCAGATCAAAAGGTGTAGATGGGAGTGTTAGATAAGGAAAATTAGAAACCCCAAATTCATTGCATACAAGAAAATACCTCTCTCACGGATTTGTATATAAGAAAGGAAAGAAAGAAAATACAATTGCATCCTTGGCATTAATTGGCAACAATGTATTATACTTCTCCCATATTTACCCTCACCGGTATATTATATGTTGCTCAACTTGCAATAAATCTTTTATTAATCCATACAAACCCTAAATAACACAACAATAGGATAAACTTGTTTACTAATCATTGTGTATTTAAGATCTCCTTGTAAAAAGGAGATTGAGGAATTCAGACAAAATGGATTTTGGGCTATATCTTCTTGAATAAAAAAACCACTTATCATATTCATTCATCTCCACTCTTAATAAAAAACAATTTGGGAACATTCTTATAGGTTAGACCTACAATGAATCTTTCATTCTCTATTTATGAATGTTAACATTAAAGATTTTCATTGTGAGACTTGTGAATATTTTCATTATGAGACTTGTTAAATTGCAAAACATTGTGCTTCTTTTTCTAAAAATGACCCTAGATCCTCTACACATTTTATGTAAACTCACTCTGATATTTGGAGACCTTCCCCCAACATTTCTAGAGCTATAAATTTATCACTTTTATTGATGATTGCATTTAGATGACATGATAAATCTTATTAAACAAAAATCAAATGTAAGATTTATTCTCTCTAATTTTATTGTTCTAATAAAAAATCAATTTAAAGTTAACATCGAGATATTTCACATAAATAATAGTATTGATTATTTTAATCACACTTCGTCTTCTTTCTTCAAGAAAAAAAATGTATCATTAACCAATGCACCAATTTGAGACACTAGAAAATACCGCAAACCTTATTTAAGGCACTAGAAAATCTGAATTGAAAGAATTCCATGATAGAAGATATGAATACCTTGAAAGAAAAACATCAGTTCAAATATTATTGAGCTAACAAAAATGGAAAAAAAATTATAGGATAAAATGAATCTTTTCATAAAAATACAAAGTGGATAGTAACCTAGATCTATACATAGCAAAATTAGTTGGCAAAAATATACTCAATCCAATGAAATATTTATCTTGCTGCAAAAATAAACATAATTAATATTTTAATTTCTCTTGTTGCTAACCTTGATGTCAATACAATAATAAGATGTGAAGAATACCTTCATATATTGAGATGTTGAAGAGCTTTATATTAATCCTCCAACAAGATTCGATAGTTAATTTACAAAAAAATAAGGCGTGACAATCCTTGAGAGCATGATTTGGAACATTTACAAAAATGATATATGAAATGTGCTATAAACAAAGTCAAGAAGACCATACCCTCTTCTCAAAACACTCCACTAAATAATTTTTTTTATTCTCATCATATTTGTTGATGATAGTGAAAGAAATGAATCAACTTGAAAATTTTATTGAATATTTTGAAATCAAGAAACAAGACAAACTAAAATACTTCCTGGGTAAATACTTCCTGGCTATAGAAATTGCTCAATCATAACAAATAATCTTTATCTCTCAACAAAAAATTTAATATGGACCTATTAAGAGAAACAAAGATGGATTGTCAGCCATATGAAACACCACCTAAACTAGGTCAAAATTTATATAGATGAAGAAGGAACATAAGTTGACCTCGGTGTCGGACAAGATCAAAGATTAATTGGGAAAATTATCCATTAGACATGTGCCTTAACATTACTTTTGTAGTAAGTATCACAAGTAATTTCATGTACAAATCCAAAGAATCTAACATTCATGCTGCTTACATAGTCCTCACGTACCTTATATCAATTTGAGGAAAAATCTATTAAAAAATATGATATTCAACAACTTGAAGATTATATTGATGCTAAGTATGTCGGGTCACAAGTGAATAAGATGTCCATTTCAAGATGCTACACACTTCTGCAACAAATCTTATAACATGAAGAAGAAAAAAACCAATGCGCGTCTCAAAAACCAGCACTAAATGTATAAATCTGAATCCATAGCAATTGCTTTTGCAAACTCCTTGGAAGAGCATATGAAGATAAATTGTGGCAATAAATCAATCATCATCATTGCTCGTAATCTTGTACAACATGATCGATCTAAACTTGTGAAAGTGGATAAGCATTTCGTTAAAAAAATTGAAAATAGATTGATTAGCACTTCATTTGTCCTAACAAGAAGACAACTTGTTGACATATTCACCAAAAAACTCAGTAAGCCCACATTCAATAATATAATAAGCAACCATAGAATGGTAGATCTCTACCATCTAGTTAGAGGAGTGTTAAAGAGCCTTCGGATGAAGTGAAGTCGGTGTGAGAGCAAGATAAAAAAAAAAATTAAGGCCACAGATTCATTACTTACAAGGAAATAACCTCCCACATATTTGTACGCAAGAAAGGAAAGAATAAGCAACAAATTGCTCCATTGGAATTAATAAACAACCCCTAAATGGATCAAACAACGGACAAACATGTATTGGGATTATTTATTTTTGTGTTTGTTATAATAATAATTTATTTCTATTTTTCTTCAACATAATATTGCATATGAATTCCCATTAAAAAAATGAATAATCTAAGCTCTCCTAACTGCTTCTTCTTAATATGTTAACCAGCAACTTTAGATAGTTAAGATACTCAAATACTCAATTGAAATTTTACTGTGAAAATGTAAGTTTTGGAAGACAAAGGATCATATTTAATACTCTGCATGGGAATCTGATCTTATCCCAAGAAAAACTAAGGAAACGAGGTGAAACTTGGAGGAAGACAAACTAAAATTAAGGTAGATGAAAAATTAAAAAAGAAAAAGATAAGAAAAGAAAAAAAGACAGGATGAGATGCCGACAACTAAAAAAAATGTAAGGGGCATAAAAAAATAAATAAATAAGGATTGAAATCAGGAACTCGAGCCACTCGAAGGAGTACAGAAGAAAAAATGCAAGAAAAATGTTGACTGCATCAAATCTAAAACCTCTTAAAATTAGTTGCTCTATAAAACCAGCTAACATGACAACCTTGGCTAGTGTCCTCTCAGAGCAGTGTCACAATAGAAGAATACCTCAACTAGCACCTCCTGAATATTGAATGCTCCAATGATAATCTAGTGAATGGATAAATTCTGATCAACTTAAACTACAGTCTGGTTCAGGGGATGCCTGCTTCTAGCCACCATCAGCCACGTGCCAAGCACAAAACATCAAGATATGCCCAGTTGGAATGATGGGGGAAGAAAGTAATTGTTTTCCAGAAGTCGATGAGAGAAAAAGGGCGCCCGACGATTCTTTCATACTCTACATCCTATGATAGCAAATTGAGAAGGATCTCTACCAATTCGGTGCCAATATACTCACTCCAATAATCTGGTCTACTTGGGTACTATTCTTTCTTCCTTGAATAAATAAATTTTTATTTTACTTTCTTCTCATTATTCATTGCTTCTTGCTTATCAATCCAAGTATAGATTGATCTCATAGCTATAACTTCACAAGCAAGATCAGGCTTCAACATTTAAGGTTCAGTGAGTACATAGAATCAAGAATTTCAGGCGGAAAAGGATCAAAAAAGATTGTGACGAAATGAAAAGCATCAGACAATGACAGTCAGTCCTCGCAGGTGCATCCAGCATGCGAGTGCACGATAATCTAGCATTTGTACCATATAGAAGCATGTTTCTGATGGATGATACAAAAATTGATGGTAAGCCTTCAGCGCCTAAAGCCTCTCCTATAAATAGGTGGAGTTCCAACCCTCCCACTCCAAATCTGGCTCCTCACCCTCCAAAGTAACTGTCAACTCTATCAACTAATCCTAAAGCAAAGAACTTGGTGATATGAGAGAAGTTTCATAGAATGCCCCCAAGCTCTATCAAATAAACCAGCCCCAAAGTGCCAGTGTCAAAGAACTTAAAAGATAGAATTTTAATAGTAACCGGGATGAAGTCAATAAATGAGAGGGGAAATAATCTCCACCCTAACACGCACCGAGACTATATACAAATCAGAATCAACTGTGTTGGTCGTGTCAATAGAGTCAATATAGATTATTACTACTATCTCTACTATCTTTGGAGCGGATGAGGCTGCAAAATGATTGAATTTGAAGCAACTCTCAACAGGAGAAGTGTTCCTAGTTCAGAGTTCACAATCCTCCAATTGTCTTCGACAGCGAAGATCTACCTCATATATAAAACAAATATTATGATGTAATCATGGTAAAGGCAATAATAATTTTTTAGTAAATATAATTTTTCACTTACCTTACTTACTTGTGTATATCAGCTAATTTCACAAAGTTAATTTTTAAATATATTTAGATTTGTTTTATATTATGTAAATTACACTCATATGCTAAGATATTAAGTTTATCATTTTTTGTTTAAAATAATAAAATATAATCTTTTAAGTAATATATTTATTTATTTTTAAATTTTTAAATAATAAAAATAAATGCAAATAAAAATGTCAAATATTTATAAATATGTACCAAATATGGACAGATGGATCAAACATGTTTAGTGACTTTAGCACACTAAATGAAAATAAAGATTTTTGTTTTAATCGGTATATTAGTAAAACCGAAGTTCGAGAAACTTTAAAGAAAATGAAGTGTGGAAAAGCTGTTGGACCTGATGATATTCCAATAGAGATGTGGAAATGCTTAAGAGAAGAAGGAATTTTTTTGCTTACTAAACTTTTTTTAATACTATTTTGAAGACTAACAAGATGTCACGTGAGTGAAGAATGAATGTATTAATTCTTATTTTTAAGAATAAAGGTAATGCGCAGGAGTTGTGTGAATTATTGAGGAATTAAGTTAATGTCTCTTACTTTAAAACTATGGGAGCGAGTTATGAAACATAGGTTGCGGCGTGATACTAATGTTTCTCAAAATTAAATTGGATTCATGTCACTATGTCAGGTAGGTCTATTATGGAACCTATACATTTATTGAGAGGCTTGATAGAGAAATATAGAGAGAATAAGGAGGATCTACATATGATGTTCCAATATAAGTGTTATGGATAGTTCTTGAAAAGAAAGGAGTTAATAGCGTTTATATTCAAATCATTAAAGATATGTACGCAGGAGTTATTACTTGTGTTCAAACACAAGGTGGTTTGACCAAGTATTTTCTTATTTCAGTTGGATTACATCAAGGATCAGCCTTAAGCCCATATCTTTTTGATTTAGTCATGGATAATCTCACTAGACGTTTGCAAGAGGATGTACCTTGGTGTATGCTTTTTGCTGATGATATTCTTCTTGTAAATAAGACTAGAGAGGGAGTTGAAGGTAAACTTGAATTATGGAGGTCAACCTTAGATTCTAAAGGTTTTGCTTGAGTAGATCTAAAACTGAACATATAGAGTGTAATTTTAGTAGTAATGGACCTAGTGAGGGGATTGTGACTTTGGGCGATCAAGTCATTAATAAGAGTATACGTTATAGATATCTTGAATATATTGTTCAGAGTGATGGTGAAATAGATGGGGATATAATCAGCAGAATTCAAGTTAGATGGTTGAAGTGGAGGAATGCATCGAGCTTGTTGTATGATAAAAAAGTCCCCCTCAAACTTAAGGAAAAATTATATAAGATGATTGTGAAACCTGCAATGCTTTACGGTTCCGAATGTTGGCCATTAAAAGAGAAGCATAATATTAAGTTAAGTGTTACAGAGATGAGGATGCTTAGGTGGATGAGTGGCTTTACCCTTAAAGATAGGATATGAAATGAGCATATATGTGAAAAGGTTTGACTAGCTCCAGTGCAAGATAAGATTAGAGAGAGTCGCCTTAGATGGTTTGGTAACATTAAACGGAGGCCTTCCGATGACCCGATCAGGAAAGTTGAGGTATTAGATTTGACTTATGTTAAGAAAGTTAGAGATAAGACCTAAAAAGACTTGGGTAGAAAATATTAGAATTGATCTTTCTTTATTAGATTTAAATGAGAATTTGACTTTATACAGGACAATGGCGAAAAAGGATTCATGTAGCCGACCCCACGTAGTGGGACAAAGGCTTGATGTTATTGTTGTTGTTGTAAACATAGATTGGCTAGCTCAAAACTACTTAAGTTTAATTTGAAATCTATAAGTTACACTCAATATACATATTCAAATATGAAAAATAAATATACAATACATAAATATATTCATATTTTGGATGTCATACTATATATATTAATTATTTATTTTTACCTTAACTTTTATTTTTATCTTGACTCAAAATTAATATATTTTTTATTCTAAGTTGATGTTGGCTCATATAAACTCAGCAAATCACCTATCGTACTTATTATCTTTCATGATAATCTTCAAAATTAGTTATGTCTATCCATGAACATTTAAAGAGTAAATTTGCTCATGAGTTTGGATATTTTTCATTCGTCATGCAAAGAAGTCTAAGGTTGATAGTTTCTGCTCCTCGTCAATCAGTTAAGAGCTGCCTATATAAATAATAAATCGCTTGATCATCTCGACTTCTACTTGCGTTCATGCATGTATGAGTAAGCTTACCAGTAAACCATGACTTGTTTCTAGACCACTGACCGTAACTTCACTAATGTACTCCTCTCATGTTCATTCATGTTTTATCTCGCATCTCACCTATTGACTCGACCTTAATTTGGTGAGGTCATTTGTGAGAGCCTCGACGGCTAACATAAGTTTAAAAGATGATTATAACAAATAAAAATTTTATTAAAAGCAAAAATGAAATGCACAAAATACCATAGAGTCATGCCTCAATCATGGCTTTAGCCCTAATCCATAACATTGCCATGATATTTATCAAGCAATTTAGACATTGGACAATTTTGGTACATGTTTAAGGAATCAAGGGGTTGAGTTGGACCTTTTATATAATATGGGACAAAAATAGCTTCTCACAAATATTCAAGGGCCTATTTTGGTCATTTTAACTAATTTTTATTTCAAGATATTGCAATTGTGTAATATTATTCTCATACAAAATTGGCCTTTCAACTATCAACTTCATTTCAAGCCATGCAAAACCCATTAGATACAATACATGCATGCCATGTAAAACCAGTCACATGCAAATCCTAATTAGCCAAATTGATTTAGTCGGACAAGGAAGGTCAAAAGTCCAATTATTTTAATAGGTTCTAAACACGTCTCTCCAATTCTCAAGTCTTTTTATCTCCCCCAAAATCCATGCATGCATAATGAAGAGTTTAGCTAAGGGAGATCAAGGTCCAAGTTTTATGAATTCAAATGACTTTTCCAAGCATATCTATAAGAGAAATTGTGGCCCACATCCATAGAGTGACTCTTAACAACAACAACATCAAGCCTTTGTCCCACTACATGGGGTCGGCTACATGAATCCTTTTTCGTCATTGTGTCCGGTTAAAAGTCATTCTCATTTAAATCTAATAAAGAAAGATAATTTCTAATATTTTCTAACCAAGTCTTTTTAGGTCTACCTCTACCTTTCTTAAAATAAGTCAAATCTAATACCTCAACTTTCCTAACCGGGTCATCGGAAGGCCTCCGTTTAATGTGGCCAAACCATCTAAGACGACTCTCTCTAATATTATCTTCCACTGGAGCTACTCCAACCTTTTCACGTATATACTCATTTCGTATCATATCTCTAAGGGTCAAGCCACTCATCCACCTAAGCATCCTCATCTCTGCAACACTTTTTTTTTTTAATCATCTCTGCAACACTTAACTTAGTATTATGCTTCTCTTTTAATGGCCAACATTCGACACCATACAGCATTATAGGTCTCACCACCATCTTATAGAATTTTTCCTTAAGTTTGAGGGGGACTTTCTATCGCACAATAAGCCCGATGCATTTCTCCACTTCAACCATCCAACTTGAATTCTGCTAATAACATCCCCATCGATATCACCATCACTCTGAACAATAGATCCAAGATATCTAAAACGTGTACTCTTATTAATGACTTGATCGCCCAAAGTCACAATCCCCTCACTAGGACTATTTCCACTAAAATTACACTCCATATATTCAGTTTTAGATCTACTCAAGCGAAAACCTTTAGACTCTAAAGTTGAACTCCATAATTCAAGTTTCCCTTCAACTCCCTCTCTAGTCTTATCAACAAGAAGAATATCATAAGCAAAAAGCATGCACCAAGGTACATCCTCTTGCAAATGCCTAGTGAGAACATCCATGACTAAAGCAAAAAGATATGGACTTAAGGTGATCCTTGATGTAATCCAACAGAAATAGGAAAATACTTGGTCAAACCACCTTGTGTTTGAACACAAATAATAGCTCCTGCATACATATCTTTAATGATTTGAATATAAGCATTATTAACTCCTTTCTTTTCAAGAACTCTCCATAGCACTTCTCTTGGAATTTTATCATATGCTTTCTCTAAATCAATAAATATCATATGTAGATCCTCCTTATTCTCTCTATATTTCTCCATCAAACCTCTCAATACATGTACGGCTTCCATAGTAGACCTACCCGGCATGAATTCAAATTGATTTTGAGAAACATTAGTATCACGCTTCAACCTATGCTTAATAACTCGCTCCCATAGTTTTAAAGTACGATACATTAACTTAATTCCTCTATAATTCGCACACTCATGTGCATCGCCTTTATTCTTAAAAATAAGTATTAACACACTCATTCCCCACTGATCTGGCATCTTTTTAGTCTTCAAAATAGTATTAAAAAATTTGGTAAGCCAAGAAATTCCTTCATCACCTAAGCATTTCCACATCTCTATTGGAATATCATCGGGTCCAACAACTTTTCCACACTTCATTTTCTTTAAAGCTTCTCTAACTTCGGTTTTACTTAAACGCCAATAGAAATAAAAATATTTATTTTCATTTAGGGTGATAAAGTCAATAAAGTCAATTATATTTTCACATTCTTCATTAAAAAGTTTAGCAAAATATCTCATCCACCTTTGTTGAATATCATCTTATAAGAAAATAATCAATCTGCGTTTTACTATATCCATTTTTATAAGTGATAAGATACTCATCTCTTTTCTTAAATAAGGTATTAGCTATTAAGAAATTATAAGATAAAGAAAATCTAATAAAGTCTTACCACCTTCATTAATTGTTCCAAACCAATGACCACCATGGATGCTTTTAAAATCCTCTACCTCTCTACCATCATGTCCATTTAAATCTCCTTCATAGAGTGACTCTCCATAATCAAAATTCATGAATGAAGAATTCAACCCACTCCAAGCTTTATGCATGAAAGAAAATTTACCCCCATTGTTTCTTAAAAATGTCCCAGCTTTACTAATTTTCTTTTGTCACTATATGAAATTTTTATTTTCTTATGAAATTTAATTTCTTTAAAAACCGTAGATGTAATATGTTATTTGAAATCAAATAGAAGTTATCTTCCTTTAGAATTGGCTTGGTGGCTTATTCTCTTGGCATTATTTGGTGACCTTGCAAACCCCATTTCTTTGGTGAGAAGTAAATTATCTTTTATCTCCCTTGGCCATAAAAACCCTAAATCACCTTCATTAGTAATCTCTATCAAAGATAAATATGAAAAGATAAAGAATGAAGATCCTTGTAAATAAGAAATGGGAAATAAATCACAAAAAACTATCAAAAACGACTAGGAACAAGCATGCATATCATTTAGAAATGGAATAAGAAGTATATCCATTACCATTTCTACTCATACTTACCAAGACGCATCAAGTAATCCAACATATTTAATAGAAAAATAATACCAAATCTTAGAAGTTCCAAAGTCCACCAAAAGAAGAAATTTAGAAAACTATAAAATATAAAAACCTCATAATCACCACCACCAAGTCTTATCACAATTATTAGGAGTTGCCTATATGAATCTTCTTCTCCATTCATTCATGTTGGGACTAACATGTCATCTCAACTCTAGTTCCACCGGTCAAACATAATAAAGTACATGCATGGAGAAATATGTAGGGTCTCAATATTAGAAGAGTGTCCAATTGGATGATGTAACAATATAAATCAAATCATAATTGCAATAACTCCACTAGATTGATGAGGGGCAGCTGGTTGAATCATTAAAAAGGGGTACATAAAATAAGTAGTAGGAAATAAGCAATAAAGTATCATACTCTGATCTGTAACACTTTGACTTCCTCGTACAGCTAATACAGCATCCTTTAGATCTTTCTTACTCAAACCAATGTTTTTGAACAACTTCTGCCCAAATCTCTTATCTGAGAACAATGCCAATATGAGGTGCTCTACTGACAATAAGTCATCACTAAATTCCTTTTTATACTTCTTTGAGATGTTCAGAAGATGGACTAGATTCTGTCCCAGATAGACTAGATTATGTCCCACAATCGGCCAACTAGTATCACCAACTATCTACAGGAATAAGTCAAAATTTTAACATTCCGCTAACCAATTTATTTCAACTCCACTCATGATATAAAGAATAGTAAGTACCTTCTGCTGTGAAAAAATAAGCTGATCTGTTGCTTGTAAAACTGTAGTATTCTCAACACCAGCCATCGTGAATATTCTCCGAGCCAAACCATCTTTCTGCTCCAAAAGGAATTTCATCAAATGTTCAGTCTCCAAAACGTGTTGTTTACTCGTTCTTGCAGCATCTACAGCACCAATAATAGCCTCCCATGCCATTTCAGTGAATTCATCCTGATTAATCTGCTTGAATAAAGTTAAATTTAGAATTCTACAAATATTAAGGTACGAACTTGCTGCACTGATGGATCCTTAATACTGGAAATCTGGTTTATATATGTCCATTGAAAAAAATTCCTAACTCTACCATTACAAGCCATCATACGAATTACAATTACACAGGTTGCCCGTACCCTTCATAATAGCCCTTTATAGTTATCTCAATGAAAGAATTTCCAACTCATTAAAAGTTGAAACCCTGGATACTAATACGAGAATCATCTAAGAGGCGCACCTGCATCGATTTCGAAATCAAAGGCCCGTTCCTCGCCAAGGCGGATATCCTGCTGGTAGTCGCCGGAGACAGGTGTATGGATCGCCGACGCATCAGGGGGCGAGAAAGCGGAGCGAATGATCCCCCAAAGAATGCGACCCGTGTCGCCGGCCGTGGGATAGCTGCTGCAGAACACCGCGGATGGAGGGCAAAACCTTCAGATAGAAGAGATTCCATTCCTCCCTTCCCGCCTCGCTTCTCAGAATCCGAAATCTACCGAGAAAATAAGAGAATCATTTAGGGCTGGATATAAACAGAGAGGAAGAATGGGTATTCAAAATTGCTTTTGAGGGCAGCTTCTGCCTTCGAACTTCCATGGGCGATTTTTGGGGCACCTGACCGGTCGAACGCGGGTCCCGTGCCGCTAGGCGGGACTTCAGCCGACTCCATTTAATTTGCGCGAAAAATAACAAAGATTGAAGAAATTAATAAAAAATATGCTATGCGTACTCAAAATTTTTCAAATTTGCAAATAAATTTAGTATGCGCACGTGATTTTAATGTTATATATAAAAAAATTAAAAAAAATGTTATATAATTTATTGTTAGACTTATGTTTTAAGGAAGAATAATTAATTAATTAATTAATGAGTTGTTTGGTTAGCTTAAAAAGTAATGTAATTTGCAGTAAAAAAATATAATGTATTTGAAATATTTTGTAATAATTTAAGGATTTCTTGATTATCTGAAAAATAAATACAATGTAAAAGGATTGCACTATATTTGAAATACTTTAAAGTTGTTTGATTGAGTGTAAATTAAATGTAGGTTTTTGTTTTTTTTTTTTATTTGTCTTGAAGTAAAGTGAATGCAGCGGTAGTTCTTCTGGTTCTTCCGGCCGCTCTCTATGGCCCCATTGATGTCAACCTCATTACCAATTTCACCCTTGCACAACTTCAAGCCTGGCATTTGGCCCCTTAGGCTCCATTTAATATTCTTCTTCTACCTTATAGCTCGCCTTAGAGTTTCAAGTTGATATTTTGATCACAAAGAAACACCAGAAACCATAATAAATGCCATGCCAAAAATAAATTAATTAATTAATGGAAAAGATTGGGAGCAGGGATTGGATCATATAGTAGACATATTTTGCTTTCTAACAATTTCCTTACTAGAAGAGAACGTGAGCAACAGAGAGGGACTCTAAGCTCGAAACTGGCGAGCGAAAATGAAGGCAAGATGAAAAGATAAGGTGATACCGAACAACATCATTACATGCTAATGAGGAGCGAAATGAGTACAAATGCGAACACAAAGAGGGCCTTGAACTCACAGATCATCAAGCTTGGAATATTGCACTCGATTCGCTCGTCCACCAAACTGCTCAATTCGCACATCACACAACACCTCGCAGAGGCCACATGTCGTGTAAAGTCGTTGAAGTCGATGCGGCGGAATGCTTGAATCGTTGAAGGATGTAAAATCACTATGCTTCTCCCGAACGTTGCGAACATCCAAATATGAAAATCATTGTCGATTTGCACTTCTTCCCAACACCCGCATTGGCATCGAACATGGAATAAACGACGCGGATGAAGAGACGAAGATGCTTCCCGTGGGCTTCTCTCTTTTTCTCTCACGTGTTATTCTTTTTTGCTCAAAATGGACGGGTTTCTTTTATGTGAAAAATGAGCTACATTGGGGGTTTGTAATACATATAAATTTTATTTTACTTTATATGGTATCCAACTAAACACTAAAAAGTAAAAAATTAATGCCTTTGATTTACTTTGCATTCACTTTTCCTCCAACCCATAATCCCCTTAGATGAGTGTAAAATAAATGCAAAAGATTAGGCCTATTAAAGAACTCCAGGTTACTAGGTTTATTGAAGAAAGTTCCCTTGATGAATTAAAATGTTTAAATTGTTGGCAAGTTCTACTTATCAGAATCTCTTAGTTGACTTTGATGGTTACTCTTTGATGAGTAATAAAGATCTTTCATGATACTCCAGACGAGGTGGTGTTTTGATAAAGACCTAAGCTATTTAGTATAAAGAGACAAGCGAGGTTAAGGTTTCAGTTGGGACATATTTTTTACTACTTTATTTTTCAGACCACAATCACAATTTCTATCAAGTCATTGTTTCTTCGCTAGTTTCAAAAAAAAAATTGTAATAAAAAGTTACTTTCTCTATAACAACTTTACAAAGCAATAAGAAAGTTATCCCAAACGAAGCCTAAATCTTGAGTGAGTTGGTAAGATCCATGTTGAGATTACTATAGGCCTTCAAATAAGTTTCTATTTAGTTATTGACCAACAACATTATTGAACCAATGTGGGCTTCGAAAATATGCACCCCAGTAGGGCTGCAAGCGAACCAAACATTCGACGAACTACTCGTTGTTCGGTTCGATTAAAGCTCGTTCGTGATCGTTTAATTAACTAACAAACAAACTTGAACAGTATTTTAAATACTCGATTCTTAAATAAACAAGTTTGAACACTAATGTGTTCAGCTCGTTTATGTTCGCGAACAACATCAGTTGAAGTTCATGAACAAGCTCGATAAAAAACTTGATTCATGTTCGATTAAAATCGCTCGACAAAAACTTAAATAATATGTTATTATAAAATTGATAAATATACATAATATAAAAACTTTAATTATAACATAATAATATAATTATTTTTTATTAATAATAAGAAACATTTCATATTTGTCCATGTTTGATAGATTGTTTGTTTAGGATGTTCATGAACAAATTTAAAGTTTGCTTGTTCAATAGGTTGTTTGTGAAAAATGTTCACGAACATAGATTGTTTAAAGCTCGATAAGCACTAAACAAACGAACATGAACCAAACATGAACACCCTTAAATTAAACGAACCAAAAATGAACACAAATAATAAAGCTCGAATCAAACACGAACCAAACATGAACAAGCTAATGTTAAACAAACACAAACATGAACACTCACATACTCGACTCGGCTCGGTTCGTTTGCAGCCCTACACCCCAGCCTTTCTATGGCCCCTTTTTTTCTTTTTTGGGTCCTCAAAGAGAGTTTTAACGCTTACGTTTCGAGGTAAAATGGGTTTTGAATAAGAAATTACCCAGAAATTTCACTCTCATTATCCAGGACTTTGTAATTTGAGTTCAAGTTTCCTATAGGCACAAGTCCCTGTAGTTAATCACCCCTCCCAATAATGAGAGAACTTTTGATTAAGGTTAATCATTAAACAAATATGTAGTATATGGGGTATAGTAGCAGCAATGTTTGGTATTTGAAAAATTAATATTTAAAATTAGAAATTTACCACCTACACCTAAAGCAGATATTGGGGGAGTGATACTAAACTATATTTGTTAGATAATTTGAGCTGTGTCGACTCAAATGTATTCATGTAGAATGATCGAGATCGAACTTAGGTTCATTTCTTGACCCATATAATATCCTTAGATGTCACGTTTGTGCCTATAACATGCTCGTCGAAGCGCATGCAAGTAATTGTCTTTGCATATACATTGCAATATGTATTTGTATAATAGTTGTATGTATGCATTGTAACTGGTGTACATGACATATTTGCATTTTATGTTTATGTTAATATATGTATTTCCATATTCCTTGATGTTTGACATATTGCATGTTAACTTGATGTTGTAATAGATGATTTGAATGCATAACATGTTTGAATAATGACACAATGCTTTCGCATAGTGCATGATATGTTTGCATGTCACCATAGCTCGTCTTTGCTGCACGGTTTATTTTACATGTGATATAGTGTACTTATGTAATGCATTTTGTATACTTGTAGTGTATATATGTATGATGCATTTTACATGTTAATTTAATGTGTCGTTAGAGCATGGTGCATTTTACATGTTGTATAGTGTATTTATATAATGCACCCTATGTTCTACAAATGCATGTAAGTTATGAACATATCTTTTTATATTTTAATAAATGTTACCCCTATTGATAGGTATACATGTTTTATTTTGGAATTAGTTGATGCATTGGATCCATTTGTATGTATATTGCTGATCCGATGGTGTAATTCAATAGCACGTTGGACTTGATTTATCATGTATCAGTAGTGTTATTTATCTCCTTTCATCTTCTCCAATCTATTATTTTCTTCAACATTCAACCTGTAGGAGTATATTTATATCGGCAAATAGCTATGTGACATAGTAGGAGTCTTCCACCTATTAGTTACAAATGAGCTGACTTATTCAGTGTGACAGCCTGACATTACAAATTTTTTGCCTCATTCCATAGTTTTTACTATGAATCTCCTGCTTCTGCTTACAGGAGAATTGTAGCATTGCATTGTAGGTCATTTGTTGCTTTATTCGGGTAGACTATCGTGCACTAGTGAATACCATACTATAACTTATAGATGCTTATTACAATCTCCTTTAATATGTTTGTAGGATAACTTCCAATCCCATAACATATCTATCATTATATTGTATAGATAAGCTAGTGTGCTAATTTACATGTTATTGTTGATCGCCGATAAACTGAATTCATCGTTGACATCCTTACATTTGTTGGTTATCAAGTTACTGTATTCACTTACACATATTGAGTTATCGCCTATGAACACTCACATGTTATGTACCACCTAGAATCAAATTTAAAAGAATTATCTATTTATCATTTAAAAATATATTTAAGCTTCTATAAATCATTAATATAAAAAACAACAAGTGAAAGCAACTAAAATTATATACATCAAGATATTATATTATGCATTCACCAAAATATTACACTAGCCATGAGATCACTCTATCACAAGCTCCTGACTATAAAAGAATAAATAAAAATATATAATAAAATTTAATAAAAATTTGAAGATCTCTGACAATCTAACTTCAATTAGTCCTTACCCCTTCCCTGATCTGAAATCATTAAAAATTCACATAATCAGCTCAAAAGCCTAGTAGTAATCTAAAACTCCCTAAAACTTTCAATGCAAGGACTAAAGAATTACTATGACATGCTCAATCTAATATAATCAATGGTCGTTAATATAGTTAATGGCCAAATATTATTAATAAAACTTAAAATAAACATTAATAAAAGCAAGGAATCATTACAATGAAGCTACAAATTAATAATCGGTATAAAGTTCAATTAATCAATAAAACAACGATGCAAAAATTATTCTTAAATCTCTAAAGGAATACATCATATTTAATCATATGCATGTTGGTGGAATTTTAAAAACATGTTTTGAAAAATATTAGTTTTCTTTGGGACTTTTAAAGTTTAGATTTAACTCTAATTCTAGAAGTCGAATCAACTCGTTTGAAAAAGTATATCGCCCGAAGGATGAAAATAAAATTCCATAACGACATTCAGGGTTAGAATTATGTAATTCATCTTGAATATCACGGCTAGATTCTAAAGAGAACTTCACACGGCCACGAGGGGACAAGGTAAAGTTTAACTAAATATTCAGTTATGATATTCAAGGGGTATGATTGTCGAATTCGTATCTAAAGCCTTATCAAAGGAGAATGTATCTCCCCAAAGGGAGATAACACCTCTCAATGATAATTCTTCTAATATGATGGCGACAATCGTTCTTTAACTTTTCCCAAAGAAATCTAAGAAGATTTTAAAAAGATTAATTTTGAAATCAGGTATGTGTGGTTCCAAATCTCCTACTAGGGCAAGCCCTCGTAGTTAATTATATCGTAGGTAGATAGGATCTCCTACGAAAACTTTCGATTAAAATGGTGGCAGAATTTCGTTAGAATTTCTAGGAGTGATATCAAAAAGAGAAGTGAATTTTGAAAATTCAACAGGGAATAGATCAAAATTGAGTAGTTATTATCGGAGTTAAAGGAGGAGAGGTAGGGGACACTTTAGGATTCCAGAACCATCCGGAAGTGTTCCAACTTAATCTAAGTGTTGGGCTTCATGTTTTGGATTGAAATGATATTTAATTAGAGTTGAGCATTTTATTAGAATTTTGGGATTATATTCTCGAAATTTGGGGTCTTATAATCAAAGATCTGCCCCGGATCCTAAATCTATTTTGGACACTGGACCACAGTCATCCGATCCTAACTAATGCAGTGCAAGATCTGGACTTACCCCGGCCTGGATTGGGGAGCCAGCTAACCACCTAATCGATTTAAAAGAAATGAGTCCGGTCTTTTATGAAAGAGTGGTAGGGACGTTTTATTTAAAGGTTTGGAGAGTTGGGGCTGACATCTAAATTTTCCTAATTGGCCTCTTTGACTTATGTTGGGTGCTAAAATGCTAAAATTGACGAAATTAAAATTTTGACTCTTTTAATTCATTTCTAATGCAATGCATGCTAGTTAACAATCTCAAATCAAATATGCTTGAAATTTTAAAAACAGGCTTAGAAGACTGGACTTCCCTAGGTCCGGCACCTCGTCTTCATAGGTCAGACTATCCGGACTCTACCCGCAGGCAGGAAAGGGTCTAAAGCAAGGAAAGAATAATGCAGAAATATGCATGCGACCCCGGGGTCGATCCCCGGCTAATTCCCTAGATTCGTTATTTTTCTATGTTGTTTAGACTCACTAAAATTTTAAACTTTTAAAGTTATGAGTGTAAAATTTTCACACCCTTACGAGCCTCACGTATCCAGGCGAAAACAAAAACGGCACACAATCCCCAAAAAAACTAAGAAAAATAGGCAATCCTAAAGGCAATCAATTCAACACATTGAATATAAATAAATTAATTAATGAATGTCCATAGGCAAAGTTGCCTTGCTTATTATAAACCAGAATTTTGCAGAAAGTAAAGTGGCCGGGCACCACTGACAACAACCCGGATTCTAAACCTAGTAATGATGCAAGTAGTTTTGAGAGGGATATTCTCAATATTCAAATCTTCAGTCTTGTTCTTCTTTGGGCTCCTTTTACCTCAAGCTCCTTTGATTCTTCGTACTGGACTACCCAAATGGATAAGAGGGCACTTCCTTTAAGGGGAAGGCCACTCTTTCCTCTTTGGGTAGGGAGGAGTGTGGCCCAAATTTGGATCTCCAAATAGAAAAGGGTCTACTCCCCTTAGGGGCATCCTTTTCTCTTCGGAGTCCAAGCTTTGGACCTATATATCCCAACTCAAAGCTAACTTTCACAACACTTAATAATTACACAAATTACATTTATTTGAAAATAAAATCTAGACTCACCTGCAGGGTTATCCTAAGCAGTTAATAAATAAGATGCAGTTATTCCCAAGTAGTTATATGTGTGCAGAAAAGAAAGTAAAACACACTGGCCACGCTCTTTTTTTATTTGGGAGCTTTAATAGCTGAAGCACCTGTGCAAGCAGTTATAACAATTGATAAATTTTTTTATTGATTTAGCCCCCTTCTTATTGCCCTGCATGAGCGTTGCCACCTATAGAAAATTGTGTGAACATCCAGATCGTACCTAACCTAGGGGTAGTCTAGTCGCCAAACACATCAACCATCCACAGAGTGCAGTAAAAAGAAAACAGACACAGCAAAGCAATTTCATTCACAACATGCAGTGAAAACTACGAAAAATCCGGCACACAGCAGTAAAGTAAACACCGGCCTAACCAAGGTCTAGAGTTGGTTATCCTATCACATCATCTAAAATGTGTGTAAAAGATCATGTGGTTGGGGTAGGTCCTAAAGTGGGTGATTAGTTAAAGTTATCTAGAAAAGTTCTGAATTTGTTAGGGCCTAAAAGGGGATTTAGATTAAAATTTAAGTATTGATAGATTAAGAATTTTAATTAAACATATTTTAAAAGTTAATTGATTACTACCTTTGTTTACCACCGAGGCCGTGAAGTTTATTTCACCTTCCTTGGGGCTAAGCTAATAGCCTCGTAGGCCTGGGTTACCAGTAGCAATCGATGTTGATTAAGTTATTTAAATTGGTTGGAATTAAAAGAGTGGATTAATATAAAAAAGAGTTGGTTACTGATTTTAATGGGTTGGTTGAAAATTTTATCAGCCTATTAAGAAAATTCTGGAATTTGGGAGAGTTAATGGATTTTAGAGGGTTATCCGGATATGTTAACTAAGGGGTCAAAATTTGACTTTTAAAATTAGAGTTAATCTTTAGGATTTAAGATTTTTAATAAATACTAGACCTAATTATGAGTTGTTAGACAGTTGGCACACTCAATTTGGAGTTTTCTATGAAAAGTTATGATTTTTAGAAGTTTTAACCCGATTTTGACCTAAGGTTGACCAAAATGTTGACTTTTTGATTTTGATGATTTTTTTAGTACTTTAATATTTTTAATAAATATCAGTCATTATAATGAGTTTAATGCAAGTGAGTTTGGTCAAATTGGATTTTATTTGAATTAGTTATGAATTATTGAAGTTTTGAGCATTTTAATGAATTTTGGAAATTGCTTAATTAATGGCCCTTTTATGATTTTGCTTCAAACAAGTTCTCAACTTCTTGAAAACACCTCCAAAGGTCAAGAATGACCCAAGGAGGAATCCCCAAGTGTTTGGGAAATTTTTAGGATTTTTAATTATTATTAATTAATTATATTAATTAAATTTGGGTTTTTTAGTTAAAATTAAATTAATTACAGAATTGCTGTCAAATTAAGAAGCTTTTAATTTTCATTAGTTAAGGACTTAATTCTGGTCAGTTAGAGGGGTTACATGTATTTTTTAGATTTAAAATGGATTTATTACATTTTTTAGAAGTTTTGAGGGTTAATTAAGGCTTAAACTTAGGAAATTCGATTAAGGGGCTTAATGATTTCTAAAACCAGTAAAAAGTTTTCTATGGGTTATACATGTCACTAAGTTCAAGTGTTCAATGTTTTGAGTCAAAAGAGTATATATCCTAATGATTGGAAAGTTCTAAGTTTTCTAGCAAGAGTCCTTAATTATTGTCCTTAATGATGTCACTAAGTTAATTAGGTTCAAATCAAAGTCTTGCTAACCCTTGACTTAACATATAAAGCATGCATGAACACATAAACACATTCAACACCTAAATCTAGGAGATCCCTAAGTGTGTGTGTGCTCCTACACATACAAAAGCTAAGAGTAATTACCATGAATATTAAATTGATTAGTGGATAATTGAAAATTAATTACCCACTAATCCACCCCCATAATTACTATTCACGTAAGCTTAACCTATGCTTAAAATTTCAAGGGGCCTCTTAACACTTAAAGGTTTAAATAAATATAAATTTTAAACTAGTTTTGAAAAAATATATATATATATATACTTTAAAATAGAAAATATTTTATAAATATCATTAAAAGAAATTTTAAAATAGTTAAGAGGTCCACTGAATTTTAAAGTTATACAAAAATAAATTTTTAATTTTAAAATAATTAATACAATATTTAATTAAATATCAATTAAATATTAATGATAATTAAAATAATTTAAATTATTGAAAATAAATTGATATTTAAATCTTAAAATTAACCTTAAATTAAAGTACTTAAAATTTCAAGAGTTTTGATGTATTACTTAAATATTTCTGATTTAAATTAAATATATTTGAAATTTTTGAAGTTTGAGTTAATTAAGTGAATTTAAAGTGATTTGAAAATGATTAATACTTAAAATAACTCCATTCCTTTTTTTTAATTAAATTTAATTTAAGAATAGATATGTTTTTGAAATTTCAAAATATATTTTAAAATTGAATTTTGAATTATTAAATATATATATTTAATCAATTTTTTTTGTTGATTATCAATTAAAAATATAAAATATTTAATAATCAAAATAGTTTAAAAAAATATATATGTATATAATATTTCAAATTGAATTTAATTTTAAATTAGGGATCTTATTTTTCTGAAAAATTTTATATATATTATTAATTTTTCTGATTTATATTCAATTTTATATAATTTTTTTTAAACTTTCTGGATTTAAAACTAATTAAAAACTAATTTTTAATTAAATAACGGCTCTGGCGGCGCCAGCGAGACACGTGGCTCAACGGAAACCATCCGATCGAACCACGAAAATGGCGGGGCGACGTGGCACAACGGGAACCGCAGGATCAATACGCGAGGGCGCCAATGATTGGCGGCGGCGGTTGGCCACACGTCAGCCGCAAAACGCTTCACGCGGTTTCACTTAACCACGTTAACGATCAGCGGGCGCCGTTGGATACTCCGCTGATTCGATCTAACGGACGAGATCGAATCCCGCGTTCGATCTCAACGGAACGAGATCAGACGGTGGGGAATTCATCCCGCTATTCGGAACGGGCGGTCTAGATCTCGTCGGACGGGTGACCGAATGAAGGATCAAATACACGGCCAAATCAAACGGCGGAATGACTCAATCTGGACCATTGATCGAGCGATCAACAGTCCAGAAAATGTACACCTGAACCCTAATACGAAAAACGCCCTAGGAAGCGTTATTGGGCTCGTTCTCTCGATCGGATGGATCAAAACACTTGAAATTTTAAACTTAAATATAGTATATGAGCAGAAATAATGGGGAATCGTTTGTTTGTCCTAAAACATCCTATACACATAGTTAATTGGATTGATCTAAAGTGAGCTAGATCTAAGGGTTTTGAGGGGTTATACCGTTGGATCTTCAAAATCTCTGGATGGATGAGCTTGTAGACTGTCCAAGTGAAGATCCCTTGAACGAAACCGAGCCTGAACATGCCTGGATCGACCGCTACAAGCCTGGGATGGACTAGGTGGTGGACTCGCCGGAGAACTCACCGCCGGTGACGTGCAACCACTTGGATTTTGTAGTGGAAAGGTAGAAGAGGCTCTGGAGATCCAAAACAAAAAAAAGATCTGGACCTGGGAGGCTGGAACAAGTGAGAGAGGGCGTTTTGATCCAATGCTCTCAAAATCAACTTTTTCCCTATTCAAATGGCCTGGGCAAATTTGAACGGCTTTGATGCATCAGAGGCCTCTCTCTGATGAAGGACAAGTGTCCCAAGCCGTTAGGTGGCAGGGAGAAAGGCTGGAAAGGCCCTCTAACCATTGGTTAGCTCTTTTGAGGTGGGGGGACCACTACCACTTAAGGCTAAACCAAGGGCTGGGCTTGGTTAGGGAGCCTATTAGAGAGCTTTAGGACATTAAAGGGTCGGCCTAATGCAGCCTAAATCAAGGGAAAGTGGCTACAAGCTGATTAAGACATTTTGGAAAGGTTTAAGCTCTTGGTTTGACTGTGTTGACCAGTCAACGGGTCAAGGGAGGCTGAGGTGGCATGGGGGAGTAGGGGCAGTCAATGGGAGAGCTCCCAAGCGTAAAGGAAATGGGTTTGAAATCAAAGGAGAGGGTTTGACCATTTCAAAGAGGGATTTAAGGCTTTGTTGACTTGGTTTGACCAGTCAACAAAGTCAAAGCTGGTAATGTGGCATTTGGGGAGGTAAGAGGTCATTTGGGATAGTTTGGTCGAGGGTCAAAAGTCAAAAGTCAAGGGTAGGGAAAATAGGAACCAATGCCACCAAGGATTGAGGGTTGACTTGGTCAACTCAAGTTGGGTTGAACTCAAAATATGTTTAGAAATATTCAAGACATTGAATGGAATAGTTTCCAAGGGTTTGAGGATATTGATATAGTTAAATGGGTCAAAATGATTCACTTGAACTCTTAAGGGTTCATTGGGTCAAACCATGTTGACTGAGTCAACCAGGTTGACCCAAGGGGTTAGTCTGGGCTGGACAAATTTGAAATAATATTTGGAGACCACTGGAGGTGGTCCCCAGGTCTAGGGGGGTCAATTCGATCAAAATCCCAATTTGAACCCTTAAAGGCCTATTTGGTCAACCTGGGTTGACTTGGTCAACCAGGTTAACCTAGGGTCTGGGTTTGGGCTCAACAGATTTGAAATGAGATTTCAAGACCAATGGGAATGGTTTCATGGCCTAGAGAAGTCATTTAGGTCAAAACACCTATTTGGACCCTAAAGGGGGCCTTTTAGGTCAACTGTGTTGACTTGGTCAACCAGATTGACCCAGGTTTTGGAAATGGGTCGAACAAGTTTGGTTTGATATTTAAAACTCGCTGGAGGAGTTTGTTTTCAATTTGGAGGTCATTTGGTTTGAAACCCCTATTTGAGCCATCCCATAGGGGTATTCTGGTCATTCTCGGGCTTATGGTCACTAGGGGTTGAAATGAGTCCAAAAAAATACAGTTTATTGATCACCATATCAAGATTAATAGTCTGGAAGTGACTAGAGGCTTTGGTGAGGGCTCTAAGGTCAGAATCTTCAAGGTGACAGGTCCAGTGGCATAGGCTGTAAATATTTGAAGGTTTTACAGCCTTTGGATTTTAATTCAAATTCTGGGGTTAGAGATCTCAGAATGGGCTCAAAATTGGAGGGTAACCTCTAGAGACATGTCTTATCACTTTGTAAGTGACAGACCCTGAATCAGAGGCCATTTGACTGGGTTTTGAGATGTTTGAAAAATCTTTAAAAAAAGGTCTTTAGAATAGGGCCTTAGAACTTAGAATTTGATCATGGATTCTGGGTTTGGTTTGGATTTTAAGTTTGAATGATTCATATTGAAGTTTACAAATCATTTACAATCATGTTGGTGATTGTTAATGAATGGATAGGGTCAAAGCTAGATCAAGAGGTAGGATCAAAGTCTAGATTGAGGTTTAGAATCTCAATTGGGTTGGGTAAAGGTTTGAATGGGTCTGAAGCTTGAATTGATTTGATATTTGAATTGATCAAATGTATGGATTGATTTGAATCTGGATTGGTCCTAGAATCCAGAGGGATTCTAAGATCTAGGATCTAGAAGGGTTCTGGGATCTGGATAGGCCTTAGGGTTTGAATTCTAGGAAAGGATCCTAAGGTCTAGAGTGGATCCTAGGATCTAGAATTAATCTAGAGTTCGGAAGAGCCTTAGTGACCTCATACCAAAAATGAGGTCAACAAATGGACCCCCAATGTGTGTGGTAGAAGGAACTTCTGCTGCACACATTGGCGTTGACCGAATAGGAGTAGAATCTTAAGAGTGTAAGGGAGGGGATCACCCAACCTTAGGCCTATAGGATGATGATGGAAGGCTTACACCTATTAGACAAGAAAACTGGAGAAACCAAGGTAGGGAATACTTAACCTTGGATCTAAGGAAGGGAATCACCCAACCTTAGGTCTATAGGATGCTGATAGAAGACTTACTCCAAATAGGCAATAGAACTGGAAACCGCCGGAGCTCTTCCTGCCGCCTGAAGACGTCGGAACTCTGCCGGATTTTCAGGAAATGCCAAGAATTCGCAGGATTTTATAAACTTCTTGGAAGAAACAAATTGTATTTGGATTATCCCAACTTGTGGGACGAATCTGCCATTTGTAATCTACAAAAACACTAGTGGAATTTTGGAACTGGGTGAGGCCCCATGGTTTTTTCCCTTTTTGGGTTTTCCACGTAAAAACTCATGGTGTTCACTTCTCTTTTATGTTTGTGTGTTAAACTTACGTGCAACGCTCGGACGCGAATTTACAAACTTTACCGCCGTCTGTGGGAAACACAATCCCACTACTTCGAGTACTGCTACGATGGTGAATAGGTGCAGCAGTTGTTTAGTTGGAGCTTCTCGCTCCAATTCTCATCAGTCCAGAAATCCGTCTATTAACCATAGACGACCAATGTCAGCATCTTTTCATCCTAGGGGGCAGAATGCTGCCGGAGAAGGGATCTCGGGACCTTCTTTAGAAGAAAGAATCCGAAAGATGGAAGAATCTCAAAATGAGATCCTTCAACTCCTACGGGATGATCGACAGCCAACGTTGGAGGAGATCCTTCTCCCTTGGGATCCACCAGGGGTTGAAGATATTCAATTCGAGCATCGTCAAAAAGAAATTCGTCTTCCTCCACCTAGGAGACATCCTCAATCACAACAGGAAGATGAACTTACCGATACAGCGAGTTCAACACATCCTTCCCCCTCGACTCGGCAGCCTCGCATTTTTTTGGAACTCCCAGAAGGCTCTCCCCAACCACACATTACGGGACTCCCTCACAATGTCCTGCGTCGCGAACTACGAAAATTGGTACGAGAAGAGTTTCCCCGAGGAGATGTGAGGCATGCTCTCCGACAGAGGAATTTCCAGGAGTCATCACCTCTAACTGAAGCCATTCTTTAGCACCCCATTCCGGTCGGATTCAAAATGCCAAACGTTGAGTCCTATGACGGGACGACCGACCCGTATGAACATATCGACTACTACAGAACCATCATGCATATTCAATGAGCATCAGATGCGCTCCTCTGCCAGGTCTTTCCAGCCACCCTTAAAGGACAGGCCCGAACGTGGTTCTACTCGCTTCCACCTGGAACGATCCCCTCTTTTATCAAATTGGCCAAAGTATTCATCGAACAATTTGTGGCCAATTGAAGAATTGCTAAGGATTCTTCCCACCTCTCCGGGATTTGCCAAAATGAGGGAGAATCGTTGAAGGAGTATTTTCAACGATTTTTCACTGAAGTACGATAGATTCTAGGAGTAGACCCTGAATTACTCAGAGGGGTCTTTCTTGGAGGTCTTCATCCTGGCCTCTTCTATTCGGCCCTTATGCGAGACACCGTCTATTCATACGCTGACTTGATCCATCGCGTGGAGGCATAAATCTCTGCGGATGAAGCTATAAATGCTCACAGGAAACAGTTTGAGCAAATCAGCGGGAAGCGCAAAGGTGCACCTGGGATGGATAATTTTTTCTCACAGCAGAAAAAGCATGGGAAGAATAATCTACCTCATAGGTCTCCATCACCACGACAAGAACCTCGCCAAGAAAAGGAGTACACGCCACTTAATACATCCCAAGCAAATGTATTAATGGCCATCCGGGATCAGGAGAACTTGAAATGGCCACACCCTTTGAAGCCCAATGTCGGAAACCAGGAGCAATATTGCCACTTCCACCGTAGCCGTGGGCACACTACTGAAGCATGTTGGCAGCTCAAGGAAGAAGTTGAGAGACTGATCCGATAAGGATATCTCCGATAATTCATCAAGAATACACCAGTCCGAGATGAAGTTGATCCGACTGGGGGGCAGAATCAACAACAAAGGCAGTCAATAAATAATCGCCAAATAGTGGGGGGAAATTGGAACCATTGCTGGGGCATATCAACGCCTTGCCGAGTTTTAATTGCGTAGAGCACTATAGTGCTACTTTTTTTAAGTATCGTATGTCTTTAGTATTGTGTGACTTCAGTACTGTCTATCTTTAATTTTGAATGTTGTTTGTGGTGTTTGTAGCTTCTCCCTCCCTAAGTTGTCTTGGGGAGCTATGCTTTTGTTTGATGCAGTAATACTTTATTTCTTTATCTTCTTCGAGTAAAATTGTGTTGATAAATTCGCAAAAATTGTGAACTTTAATATCCTTGACTCGAACAAATACATAAACGTTATTGTAGCTCAGTCACCAAATGATCAATCCTTGGTGGATTCTCCCGACCTCTTCCACACAGGTTAACATCGTCGAGCAGGGCTCCGACATACAACCTCGGATAGGTCTTACATCCTTTATGGATTCTCTCGACCTCTTCCACACAGGTTAACGTCGTCGAGTAGGGCTCCGACACACAACCTCGGATAGGTCTTACATCCTTGGTGGATTCTTTCAACCTCTTCCACACAGGTTAATGTTATCGAACAAATATTCTGACATACAACCTCGGATAGGTCTTACATCCTTGGTGGATTCTCCTAACCTCATCCACACAGGTTAACGTCGTCGAGCAGGGCTCCGACATACAACCTCGGATAGGTCTTACATCCTTGGTGGATTCTCTCAACCTCTTCCACACAGGTTAATGTCATCGTACAAATGTTCTGACATACAACCTCGGATAGGTCTTACATCCTTGATGGATTCTCCTGACCTCATCCACACAGGTTAACGTCGTCGAGCAGGGCTCCGACATACAACCTCGGATAGGTCTTACATCCTTGGTGGATTCTCTCGACCTCTTTCACACAGGTTAATGTCATCAAACAAATGTTCTGACATACAACCTCGGATGGAACTTCTACCCGACGTCAGACTTCTTCCCATCATCGGACTTTTGCTCGTCGATGAATCTTCATCGATCTTCTACCCGACGTTGAACTTCTACCCGACGTCAGCAGACTTCTACTCGTCGTCGGACTTCTGCTCGTCGACGAACTTTCGTCGGTCTTCTACCAGACACAGTACTTCTACCCAACACAATACTTCTACCCGGCCTCAGACTTCTACTCGATATCGGACTTCTGCTCGTCGACGAATCTTCGTCGGTCTTCTACCCGATGTTGAACTTCTACCCGATGTCAAACTTCTCCCTGTCGTTAGACTTCTGCTCGTTAGAAGACTCCTACGCATCGTCGGACTTCTGCTCGTCATCAGACTCCTACTCGTCGTCGGACTTCTGCTCGTCCATGAACTTTCATCGGTCTTCTGCTTAAGGCCATACTTCTACCCGATGTCGAACTTCTCCTTGTCGTCGGACTTCTCCTCGTCGGCGGACTACTACTCGTCATCGGCTTCTCGCTCGAATGCTACTTGCAACGCACCCTCGAACTCTCTCATTTGGCTCCACACTCGATCGCTGACTGATAATGGGCTTCAACTCGATCGTCCATCGCCAGCAGACTTTCGCTCAAATGGCATAGAAATCCCATAACTCCTGCGCGCGAGGAGGGGCGCTAATTCGAGCAGGGAAAATTTCCCGCTCGCAAATAGCGGAAGCCTCAGCCGCTAGAGAGCCGTGGGGGAGGAGAAGAAGTCCCGTAACTCCTGCGCGCGAGGAGGGGCGTTAATTCGAGCAGGGAAAATTCCCGCTCGCAAATAGCGGAAGCCTCAGCCGCCAGAGAGCCGTGGGGGAGGAGAAGAAATCCCGTAACTCCTGCACACGAGGAAGGGCGCTAATTCGAGCAGGGGAAAATTTCCGCTCGTAAATAGCAAAAGCCTCAGCCGCTAGAGAGCCGTGGGGGAAGAGAAGAAATCCCGTAACTCCTGCGCGCGACGAGGGGCGCTAATTCGAGCAGAGAAAATTTCCCGCTCACAAATAACGGAAGCCTCAACTGCCAGAGAGCCGTGGGGGAGGAGAAGAAATCCTGTAACTCCTGCGCGCGAGGAGGGGCGCTAATTCGAGCAGGGAAAATTTCCCGCTCGCAAATAGCGGAAGCCTCAGCCGCTAGAGAGCCGTGGGGGAGGAGAAGAAATCCCGTAACTTATGTGCACAAGGAGGGGCACTAATTCGAGCAGGGAAAAATTCTCGCTCGCAAATAGCGAAAGCCTCAGCCGCTAGAGAGCCAAAGGGAGAAAGAAAGAGAAGTTGCAAGTTTCCTAAAGGCCTAAGGGGCCTATTTATAGATTTTGGAGAGAATAGGGGTGAGTTATTACCATTTTTGGAATACCCAAATTTTTTAAATTTTTTTCGAATTTTTTGAAATTTTTTGGGATTTTTTCAAAATTTTTTGGACCTAAAAATAGTAAAAACGCTATTTTTAGCAATATGTGGGGCCCACAAAGGCGGTGGGCAGAACCGCCTTAACCCTCCGAAACGGCGCGGCACACCGAACCACGGATGAACGATGCGGATCGCTAGCAGCGGCGGGTGCGGGCGCCTGCCCGTGGCAACACCGCGCGGGTGCCAGTGCGCCCAGGTTCTGGTGCAGGCGCCTGCCCGCGGCAGCACCGCGCGGGTGCGAGTGCAGGCAGCACCGCGCGGGTGCGAGTGCGCCAGGTTTGGGTGCGGACGCCCGAAGGGCTAGCCGGCGCGCCCAGGTGCGGGTGCGGGCGCCAGGTACCGCCCGAAAGGCTTCAACTGGATCGTTCCTCGCCGCCGGCAACGGCGGCGGCGGCAGGCCGGCCGGTCCGGCCGGTTTGGCCGCCCAACCCATTCCGGGCCCAAATATCGCCCCGGGAAGACCAAATCGGACGTTTTTGGGGTCTTCGGACACATTTTTCCACATTCCGGACTCGATTTTAACACTTTCGAAGCCTTTCGGAGCTCCTATACAAAAGAATAATTTTGTCTCGCTCGAAAAAATTCTCAAAAACTTGTGACGCATATTTTCGGCTTCTGAAGCTACGACGTCCGAAAATAGGGGGGCAACTGATACGACATCGCAAAATTAGCTTGATCGGGCACGAATCTCGAGGCAAAAGCTAGTTGGAAACTTCAAAAATTATTTTTGGGAGCACCCGAACTCCGATGTCAGCGATCTTATAGTCAAACTGAGCGTCTCAGAAATACAAACCCAACGACACCAAGATCAACTCAATCCGAGCCCAAATGAGTCCAAATCAAGGGCTCAAAGCGTTGTTGGAAGGTGCAAACCGTAATTTGAGTTACCAAACGGTCTCCAATTTTGACGAGCTTATACTAGAATCGAACGACTCGACGAGACGAATCCAACGAGCCCAAGATCGCTGAATTCCAACATCATTAAGGCCTTCAAATGCCCAACGAACGGTGTATAATCAAAGGATCCGATATCGGCCGTCCATTCAAAACACTCCCAATTCGCCAATGATCTCACGCCTATTTACAGGCTATGCCACTCCAGAAAAACTATAAATAGAGCTCTCATTCTACACCAAGGGGGGTGAAGTGAAGAGAGAGAAGAAGAAGGGAAGAAGGAGAAAGGGGAAAAGGAGATTCCTCACCTCCTCGACCACCGCCGGAGCTCTTCCTGCCGCCTGAAGACGTCGGAACTCTGCCGGATTTTCAGGAAACGCCAGGAATTCGCAGGATTTTGTAAACTTCTTGAAAGAAACAAATTGTATTTGGATTATTCCAACTTGTGGGACGAATCCGCCATTTGTAATCTACAAAAACACTAATGAAATTTTGCAACTAATTAAGTGAGGCCCCGTGATTTTTTCCCTTTTTGGGTTTTCCACGTAAAAACTCCTGGTGTTCACTTCTCTTTTCTGTTTGTGTGTTAAACTTACGTGCAACGCTCGGACGCGAATTTACAAACTCTACCGCCGCGTATTTTCTAGCACGCAACAGTACTAAAAACTGTTTTAATTAGAAGCAAAAAGAAACTCGTCCTCCCAAACAAAATCTAAATTTCATTCAAAATAATAACAATAATATTTTCATTTACATCACTTCATCTGCATATGGGACTAACACTGGTTCTAGATCATCCGTCCATAATTTAGATTTTCACTCATTATTAAAGATAACACTAGTGTTAGGCCTGGTGTATCCAATAATTTTGCAAGGATCTTGATTGCTGAAGAGTGAGTATGAATTAGATTTCTCCACAATTCTTTTTTGAGACCATTGTTGTTGTTGCTGCTGCAAAGAACTCACATCATCAAGCTGTGAAGTATTTACTAATGGTGCTGCATAAGATGTCTGAGCGTCTCCAAACAAGCACATTTGAACAGCTTGTGAAGGACTGAAACAGCTTTGTGCATCCTCCTCCTCAAGCGTCTTCATAGGAAGAAGGTTCATCCGATTTGCTCCAAAATGATCTAAACGAAACGGTGCTTTCGGACGCATCTGAAACTTCTCTAATCTTAGGCACTATTCTTTTTGCTGTGGTTGTAACGGATCCAAGTCATATAACCCTAAAGAAAGGAGAATGTGCATATGAGGAAGATGAAGGTGTACCAGTTGTTGTAAAAGGAAAGGAGTAATATAAGGAACCTGGTGAGGCGCTTTGGACGTAGAAGCAATATTGTTTCCAACAAATGGTCCACATTTGTTGGGCAATCAAGGCCAGTTAAATGAGCCGGAAATCTCTCATACTCCAGCTCTGAATTGTTGTCATTCTCCACAAATCTTGATGCGTTAAGAGCAGCTAAAAGATTGGTAGTAGAGGTGTCTTCATTGATGAATCCATCACCTCTGGCATCTGAGTTCAGTTTAAATGTGACGTTTTTCATTCTGCAACCGGGCTCGCTATCATCGGAATCCGCATCACTCTCCGTGTCAGAGCGGGAGGAGAGGAAGACTAGAAGCTTGGCGGATTGATCTCCAGAGGCCTGTGAGAGGTGATCATACTCTTCCATCATATTTTCCATATCTTCAACACAAGAAATGCGGACAAGGTTGTCGAGGCCTTGATCAGGAAGCTGGTAATAGATCAGGACAAGGCCGCCAGAGAGGCGTCTTCCATCTTGCTACAGAGCTCAATAAAAGTGGAATCACGGCGAACTGCTATAATCCGTGAAAGTCCTCCGACGTCTTCCATCTTGCATGGCCATTGAGATGTTAGAAAATCAAATTTGGTAGACGAGGGAACTTATTGAAGTTTATTATACTCTTTAGAGGCTGTTTGGCAATAAGTAGCATTTAGTAAATCTTGAAAGTTCGGATCTAATTAAGTATTAATGTTTTATATCATCAAAAACTTATCTTGATTTGGCCCGAATCCCTAGGAAAATTTAACTTAGAAATTTCAAAAATTAAATTGGAGACCATCTGAACTCCAATTTCAGCACACTTATAGTCGAATTGAACGTCTCGAAAATAAGAACCCAAAGACACCAAATTTAACTCAATCCGAGCTCATATGAGTCCAAATCAAAGACCCAAAAAACATTTGAAAGGACCAAATCATAATTTTTTTTCAATCAAACGGTTTTCAAACGTGACATGCTTATAGTTGAATCGAGCGGCTCGACGAGACGAATCCAACAAACCCAATATCGGTGAATTTTCATATCATTAAGACATTCAAATGCCCAATAAATGGTCCATGATCAAGGGATTCAACATTGGCCGTCCATTCAAATCACTCCCAATTTACCCTTGATCTTCTTCCTATTTACTAGTCATGCTACTCTCAGAAAACTATAAATATATCTCTCATTTCTCAGGCTTGTCAAGTAAGGAAGAGAAGAAATAAGAGAAAATTGAGTTCTCTAGCCACCAGACTCCTCGATTACCTGCTGCCGATCAACGCCGGACTTCCATTCGACAGCCGACCGCTATCAAACTTATGCCAGACCACCGACTGACGCAGGACTTCTCTTAACCATTAATTGACGCCATTCTTTCATCCGACCACCAAACGTCGTCGGATTTCCATTCTCCATTTGTAACTAGATTTCAACCTAACGACTAATTATTGTAATATGATCTTCATCAAATTCAGTTATGAATCAACCTCTTGTATTCTAATTCAATATTAATAGAATCATTTCAACTGGGCATGACCCCATGATTTTCCCTTTTTCAAGGTTTTCCACGTAAAAATTCTGGTGTTTCATTTTTCTTCTATTTATATAATGAATATCCGTACACCGCTGAGATGAAAATTTATAACTCTATCTCTATGTATATATATATATATATATATATATCATACTCAATGTTACAAATGTGACAACATCTAAAGTTCTTAATGGCATATGTTTTTAGCATTGAATGTATTTATAACTACTTCTGAACTACTTCTCAGACATAAAGCATTAATCCATCTCATGTTCAATGCTACATTTAACTCTTTATACTTCATTAGAGATTTCCCTCAACCTCTCAATTGAACTAAATCGCTTGAAAATCTTTACAACATTACTTAGCTCTTTGTAGCTATCTTCTCCAAAATACAACAACACATCTATGGCATCCCCCCCCCACCCCACAAAAAAAAAAAAAAAAACCTAAAATCCTGTCAGGTTTCATTTTTTTTTAAACCTCAATTGAACTAATTTACTATTCATTATCTAATAATAATAATTAAATATTAAATTATCACCTAATTATTGAATTATTTTTGCACTGTTAATGATCGAATTAATTATTGTGAATAATTTTGTTTTTTCTAGCTCTTTTGTCAGCAATGAAAATGCCGCGGCCGTCGCGCACTCATGACAGCACACCTAACCACATAAATATTGTGTATTATTGATTTAGCTAAAGCTAAATCTAAAAGCTTAAATGGGCTTAAAGTTGATTGTTTTGTAGCTTAATATTAGAGCAACAAATTTGCTACGAGAAAACTTGCTATAAAATTTTTTAATTCTTTCTTTTAAAGTTATTTATTAATCTAGATAAGTCACCAACATTATCTTTTGGACACATGAAAATCATCAATAGTTTGTTTTCCCTTTTACCCCTCTTTCACGACTCACGACTCATTTATATATTCTTTACCGCCATCACTCCGTAGGCATTTTATTTTAAATGGGAATTGGTTTTCAATGGTTGTATGAAATTTGACGAATGTGGAGAATACTTCAGATTTATGCTTTAAAAGATAGACCCATGTGAAACGAGATGAGTCATCAATAAAGGATATATAGTATCTGTAGTCTTGCATTGATGAAAAAGGGACCGGACCCCAAACATCTGTATGAACGAGATCAAATGGTTTGTAGTTATGATTTTGGGAAGATGAGACAGGGAGTTTATGACCTTTGGAGGTCTAACATGATGAACAAAAAGAAAGTTGGTGCAGGAGTCAAGATGAAGAACGTACAATGGGGTATTGAAGCATCGTAGATTGCCCCATTGAGACGTTATGCAGCTCATTTATGAATAACTCTTGAACGATTTGTTGCATGCAGTTGATGTTCAAGGGTCGTCCAAATTTCGGTGCAGGAGTCAAGATGAAGAACATACGGGAGAATGGACGGAGAGAGAGAGAGAGTTGAGCACAGAGTGCCACAGCCAGGTTTTGATCGACGAGCGTCCATTGGGTGAAGCGTCTGTTGGGCGTTGATATACCGTCGGGTTACTCGTCAAGACGGGGAGGAACAACTATCGAAGGATCCACGAACGATGCGAAGTTGTTTGCTCTAAACAACTTCAGAATCTAAGATTTCCATGAGGGATAGTTATCACCGGTGAGGGTAACAGGAACAATGTTCTTGATGTTAGATATCAAGAATTTTAAAGACGAACGGATGACTATGTTGTCTTGAGCGTCTTCTCCAATGTTAGAGGAAGGGGAAGAATCCATTGGTTTTAGAAAAGACTTTAGACCGAAAAAGGAAGGGGCTGTGAGCCGTAATGAGGCTCTGATACCATCTCATAGAGCTCACGACAGAGACAAGAAACTGAAACAAGAAATCTATACTTCATTACTGTCATATGTACAATACATCCCTGTTTATAGGAGATAGAGAGTTTATAAACTTAATGGATGAATTACAAGTGTATGACTAAGATGAGAGTAGGCCGTTATGAGTTTGTTTGGGAAGTATGCTCCATGAGCTATAGTACAACTGTCATTGTCTTATTTGCATTTAGGAGGAGGAGAGAAATAGGAAATGAGGATAGAAAGATGGGGGGATTGGTATAAGCAAGACATCAAATCACCAGAAAAAATATATTCTAAAGATTTATTTGAAAGAACTAAAATGCAGACCACAGTAGCAAGTAAAAGATGTAATCTTACTTGATCATCTTTAGATTTAGTCTTCACACTATTAACTTGTCTCCTTTCTTCCGTTTTTAACCTTGATGAGAATAGAGCAGTTTGCATATTTGTGGAGAAAAGAGAATACAAGTTGCCCAACTTTCATTCATCGTTAAACTATTATTTCTACTACAAGATTTGAATGATTTATGTAGATTTAGAGTTCATAATACATACCCAAAATACCCTCCTAAAAGAAGGAGATCATATATCGTTAAATATATATGATACAAGTTGTCCTATAGTAAAATTTAGACAGAAACAACTTCTGTAATATACATAATTGCAAAACAGTTTAATAATAAAATTTTAAATTACATGTGACTACATAAAATCTTCTCAAAATTTGCACTTTTGCCCCATGGTTAGTCAGTTGCAGCCTCAATACTAATCCTGCCAATCTTAACAAGAGGGTTTTTTTTTTATAAAAACAACTATAATAGATGACTAAATTGATGCTTACAATATCATTACATTAGCATTATGCAGCCAGACTATGACTTTGTTTGGGATGACTTTCTTACAGCTTCTTAAAGCAGCTTTCTAGTAAAAAATAAAAAATTTTATACTAAAAAGTTGATTTAAAAAGTAATAAGAACGCCGCCCCAAACAAAGCCTATATCTACATAACAAAACTGTCTCACTTTCTTCCAGTAAACGGCGAACTGAAACAGAAATTGAAAAGATCATAGTGATTAGCTACCAGCACTTCAGCTGATGATCCATTCTCCAATTTCCTGATGATCAGCTTGGCCTTCAGGGCATCAATCAAAACTGATTCTTCCTCCATAATCTCTCCTCTCAGCAGTCCAAGAGCAACCTCATTCTCCACCATTTGCTGAATAACTCTCTTTACAGGCCTTGCTCCAAAGTTAGGGTCAAAGCCTAAGGTACCCAGCAGCTCAACTACTGCTTTACTGTACTGCAGATCAATTTTCTTCTGCTTGAGCCTGTCTTTCACAAGATTTAACTGCAATGGCAATTTTTTAGTAAGATCATTGAAGGCAAGTGAGTTTAAGGGAGTCAAAGGAGAAAATCTAAACACTTTTAGATTCACTCAGAAAAACTTGAACCAATTTTTTATCAACAAATGATGAAAGACTTCTAGCTATTTGAAAGAAAAGAAACAATTTTCAGATGATATTATACCTGTAACTCCACAATACGATTGATTTCTTTCGAATCAAGTGGTTGGAAAACAATATATTAATCTATTCGGTTCATAAATTCTGGGCGGAATGTCTGCCTAGCCAACTCAACTACCTGCTTCTTCATCAGCTCATAAACAGCTTCTTTAGTATCATGGCTGCTACGTAGAGTTTCAAGGATGTAATCTGATCCTATATTAGATGTCATTATTACGACAGTATTTGTAAAACTAACGGTCCTGCCCTGTGAATCAGTGATCCTTCCATCATCCAGTAGCTGCAATAGAATGTTGAAAACATCATGTTGTGCCTTCTCAAGCTCATCAAAGAGGACAACAGAGTAAGGCCGCCTCCTCACAACCTCAGTTAGCTGCCCCCCTTCTTCATAGCCAACATAATCAGGTGGAGCACCGACCAAGCGAGAAAACGAATGCTTTTCCATGTATTCACTCATGTCAATCCTCACAAGAGCATTCTCAGTGTTGAAAAGGTAGCCTGCAAGTGCTTTAGCAAGCTCAGTTTTACCAACACCAATGGGGCCATAGACTTTACGGCGATATCCTGGCCAACGACCCTCTTATGAAGAACCTCTTCCTAATAAACCAGCTTATCCCTCTCTGACTGCTGAAGGTTGGAGATTGGGATGCCAGTCCATTTGCTCACAATTTCAGCAATATCAATGTCAGTGACCTCTTCCCTAAGCATAGAATGCCCTGATTGCCGGAATTCTTCAAGTTTAAGCTCAGCTTCCTCGAGCTGTCTCTGAAGGGACATAAGTGTGCCATATTTGAGCTCAGCTGCACGGTTCAAGTCATACTCACGTTCAGCAGCTTCCATCTCCAAGTTCACTCGATCAATCTGAGATGATGAATAATAATGAATAGAAACTAAAATGTGGTGTCAAAGAACCTTAGGTTGCCTCAATATTTCAAATTTACCTCCTCTTTAATTGAACGTATTCGAGTCATTAGGTTCTTCTCATTCTCCCAATGCTCAGAAAGTTCTTTTTGCTTTTGTTTTAGTACTTCATGATCAGCTTCCAGCTTGCTGAGCCGTTCCTTTGAAGCTTTATCAGTGTCATTTTTCAATGAAAGCTTCTCCATCTCTAATTTAAGTATTGCTCTATCCACCTCATCCAATTCAATAGGCTTAGATGTTATTTCCATCTTCAGCTTAGCAGCGGCTTCATCAACAAGATCAATGGCTACAAGGAGCAGGTATATTCTACTCAGATGTGCACTGCAAGAGAGAAACAATTTGGAAAACTTGATTTTTCACATACCTTTGTCAGGCAAGAATCGATCGGTAATATAACGGTCTGATAGAACAGCAGCTGAGACCAGAGCACTATCTGATATTTTAACACCATGATGCAATTCATAACGCTCGCGAAGTCCGCGTAGGATAGATATTGTATCTTCCACAGATGGCTGACCACAATAAACCTGCTGAAATCTCCTTTCCAAAGCAGAGTCCTTCTCAATATATTTCCTGTATTCAGTCAGTGTTGTTGCTCCAATACAGCGGAGCTCTCCCCTACCTAGCATTGGTTTAAGCAAGTTGCCAGCATCCATTGCTCCACCAGTAGCTCCTGTAGAAACCGCCAAAATTAGCTTATAGAAGTCTTTTGCATGGGTTTATGTTACTTAAAAAGTATTCACTTGTAACAGTGCATCACAGATACATCTAATATCCCATCAAGCTAATCAAACGAACAACTTCACATGAGATGACTTAAATGAAAACCAATAGAGATGCGCCTTTATTGAACGCAAGCAGTTTTTCCTGAAGGTAACTTTTTAAAAAACAAAAAAAAATCTTAGATATCCTATATTCAAGTATATTCCATAAATCCTAGTTGGCATAATCCATGCTTGATACTCATAGAAAATGTAGGGTATGAGATGATGTAAGCAGCCGTAGTTAGCATGGTTGAAAGCTTTCAATGGTTCAAACTAATGGCCTCTTGGTTCCTAAATAGGCTATGTGACTATGGGCTCCAAAAATTCGCATCTCTTTCTAGAGAGAGAAAGAAAGGGAAAGAGAGAGCTCTCTTTCTAGAGAGAGAAAGAGAGGGAAAGAGAGGATTTGATGGGGTTTTTCGGTGGAAGAGGCTTAAGGTGCGTAGGAGATTGAGGGAGTGAGGTTTGGAGAGAGAAAACCCCTCTCTTCTCAATTTTTGGAGAGAGAAAAAGAGAGAGTAGGCTCTCTTTCTAGAGAGAGAAAGAGAGGGAAAGAAATGATTTTTGTTGAAAAGGGCGTAGGAGGTGTAAGGAAGTGTGGGGGGAGGTTTAGAGAGAGAAAACCCTCTCTTCTCAATTTTGGAGAGAAAGAGTCTAATTTTTCTCTCTAGAACGGAAATTTGGAGGCATGTTGGAGAGGAGAGATGCTTGGGATGGAAAGGAGCCATACATGAAGAAATTTCTTTCTCGTTCTGGAGAGAAAAAATTTCTCTCTAGGTTAGAGAGAGAAAATTTCTCTCTCTAGGTTAGAGAGAGAAAGTGAGAGATGATGGATTTTTTGTTATTGGGAGGGTGTAGAAGGTGTAGGAAAATATTTTTTGTGAAGTGTGGTGGGTGATTTATGGGATGGATTTGGAGATATAAAAAAAATAGGGTTATGGTTGTTTATAGGTTTGGAGAAAATGTGATGGAGGAAGAAGAAGAAGATGAAGAAGAGGAAGTAGAAGAGAGGAGAGGAGAAAAATGAAAGAAAATGATGAAAAATATGGAGGGATGGAGAGGGAGAAAGAAAAATGGAAAAGTGGAAGAAGAGGGAAGGAAGAAGAAGAGGGAAGGAAGAAGAAGAAGAGAAGAATAATGGAGGAAGATGAAGAAGAAGAAGAAGGAGAGATTTTACCTTGGAGAGCTTGGAGGAGAGGACTTGGAGGCCGGCGCTTGGAGTCGTGAGAGAGGCGTGAGGGGGGGCGGTCTCTTGCGTGAGAGTGGCGTGAGAATGAGGGGGATGAGAGTGTGAGGGAGTTATGAGGATAATGAGGGTATTTTAGGAATTTTGGGAATTTTTTTTATTTATAAAAATTCTTTTCTTATTTAAAACCTCTCTTTCTCTCCCTCTCTTTCTAAAAAAAAATAATTATATTGCACAAAATAAAAAAAATAATAATCTTGTACCAAGTTGGTCGTCGCGTCACAGCTCGCACACGTCGTCGTCTCGATTTGCGCGCCAAAATTTCAATTTTCGCTGACCAGCAACCCCCATCAATATGGGTGTCGATCTTATATGTTTTCATTGCTCCGGACGCATCGGCGCTGTCCATTTCGCGAACGGAGGTCATCTCGGCAATCTTGGGTTTTCGGTCGACACGCGTCAGGTGAGTTTTTGCACTATTTCGAGCTCTTTCGCTTTTGAAACCCACCTTCCGCGGTCGACTCGATCCCGACACTAGTATTAGGGTCAATATTAAGAAAATAATTGAGAATGAATTATAGTAATACATTGTATTTTGTCAAACATGTGACGAAGTAATCAAGTAGTTTCAACCTTTGCTTTAGTAAGAAATTTTTGGCAATTGTAAGGAATGTATGAATGTCCTATATGGTACGGTCAACCATCCACTTGATAGCTCTAGTTTTATCCAACTCAATGCCAACAACTTGAAGATTCAATTTTTTGTGTTTGGGGCCCTATCATGCTTGAAAGCATTGAAAGCTTTATTAGTGATGTTTTGTGATGGGCCTTCGAAGAACTTTATTTACGAAGTCTTATCATGTAATCTTCTTTTTAAGGAGATATATAGGAATCTCCTTGTTTATAGATCAAGTCTAAAATGAATTTAGGCATTCGTCGATCTTTCAATGTTTTGAAATCACACACTATTTAAGTTGGAGGATCTTGCTTGATCATCAATTACCACTACGTCGTTTGTGTCCCTGGGGGTGGGAATATTGCACCTTTCTCCATGTGTTCTTGAGTGACAAATTGAATTCCTCATTTTACTAACTAGAGAATATTATAGTTATAGGTTTTAAAAGAGATTCATTTTCTATTTTAGTTTTTCCTTTCCTTAGACCATATCAAATCTAGGAGATGAGATTATTATATCAAAATGGACATATGTCCAAATAGATAGAAAAGAAAATCACCGAATTCTAGAAAAGGTAGTTACTAAATAGATGGTATGCAGTGTTCACAATATCAATTTTTTAAAATAGATTGAAAACTTTTCAGCAAGGAAATGCACTTTATCTTCAAAAACTACCATCTGTTGACATTATTTGATTAAGAATTTGTAGAATATTATAGCCTTTTTGTGACATGAGTTAATCCAAGGATACACTATAAACTCTCATTCACCTTCATGAGGAACGCATTTAGAAATGCATTACCGACACACTTTTGATAATTATTAGTACTCTAGTCTACTTCCTAGACCTCCTTTTTTTTTTACATTGAGTCGTGTTAACTTTGAATGTTTGGAATGGATCCATCCTGGCTTATTCCCATTATTTCTAACATTATACTTTGGTATTAAATCAAGGAATGGCTTACTTACACGGAGTATATCTACAACACTTAACTTAATTTTATGCTTGTCTTTTAATGGCAAATATTTTGCGTCATAAAACATTGCAGGTCTCACCACCATCTTACAGAAATTCCCTTAAGTTTGAGGGGGTAACTTTCTATCACACAACAAATCAATGCATTTCTCCACATCAACCATCCAACTTGAATTTTACTAATAATATCTCCATCTATTTCACTATCAATTTGAGCAATAGACCCAAGATATCTAAAACTAGTGAAAACTATATGATTGGGTAAGGGATTTAGAATTGACTTGTTACATATCCACTTAAAGTTAAAAAACATTTCATCTAACTTGTGCCCCAATAAAGTTCATAAGATGGCTTGAGTACAAAAAAAAAATGTATTTCTTTCCAACTTGATAGTTGGGATGCTAAAGAAGATATCAAGCACTACCTTCTACTCGCCGTTATTACTTGAATAACTGATTAACATATGCCAACAAAAGAACTAACGATGAAAACAATATTTAAAGAATATACAAACCTTTTTCTAAAGAGTGATTTCCAATGACACAGATTGTGGCTGTATTAGAGAAAAAATTATTCAATTTTGAATTACGTGGAATTATAGATCAATTAATGACGAAAAAATTCATGAAACTCAAGAATATTCAGGTACTTAGCATTTAAAACCAATAATTTACCGCATGATTTGTCATAGCATGATTGTATCATCAATATCTTTTATCTGTTCCTTCTCTATAATTTTAAATATGCTCTCAATTAGGGGTGCCAATATTTGACACGACCCGAAAATCCGACTCGAACTTGGCACGGAAATTTCTGGTTCGGGCCAACCCGAACCCTAACTGAGTCGGGTTCGGGTTAGAGTTTTCGACCCGTTTTAAAAATTGGGTCGGGTTCGGGTTGACCCGCAAACCCTAATATGACCCGGATTAACCCGCTGACCGAGCTACCCCCGCGTGACCGAGCTGCCCTGCCCTTTGCTGCGCTGCCCGGCTGCCCGCTCGCGTGACCGCATCGCTTCGACCGCCGCCTTCGCGTCGCATCTGCTGGCCCCGCTGTTGTGTCCTGCTGCCGCCAGACGTCGGCTAAAGGACCGCTAATGTCGCCGGACGCTGCTGCCGCGAATCTACTCGCGGTGTTGCCGTGTCCCCGGGTCGGGTCGGTTGACCCAAACCCGAAGCGGATCGGGTTCGGGTCTGAAAAATCAACACGTTTGTAAAAACATGTTGGGTTTGGGTTGACCCGAATTGTGCCGGGTCACTTCCGGGTTCGACCCGAACCCAACCCGTGACCCGAAATCGACACCCCTACTCTCAATTCATCCCGTGCACTAGTTGCACTAGCTACTTAGATCACATTTCAGTTGACATGGGAAACTCTAAACCTAGGCAAAGCACTAGCCACAGAATCCAAGCTGTCCAAGGAGGTCCAAGTTCAAACAACGTCTATGGCAAAGGTAACTGCAAGTAAAATGAATATAAGGGCCCATATGGGCTGCTGGAGTTAGAAAAATAAGTTTCGGAAAACAATCGAATTTCCTAGATCCATCATTTAGACGGATGTACTTATAAATACAAAGCAGCATTAAGCTCCACAATCCTCTGAAAAATCTTCCAAAGTTATAATTTTATTCACATACAAAATGTGTGAAAATTAAAACATAAATTTCAAAAACATGTTTTCCATCTATAACCAGCCAAATAATACTGTCAAGCTTAACATTAGTTAGCATTACTCATCTCTTGCGTCCCAGGCATTAAGCAAACACAAGAAGCATGAAAATAATTCAAAAGAATCAAACACCACTCACTGCTTTATATCTTCTCAATGAGATCACATTCAGGTTTGTTGAAGTTGGAGTGAAAAGAAAACAAGTAATGCAAGAAATAAAACGGGGTTGATTTGAATGATGGGAAATCTGTCGTCTTAATTGATATTGACAAAGAGACATCAGATCAACAGGGGCAGATGGGAGTGTTAGCTAAGGAAAATTAGAGACCACAAATTCATTGCATACAAGAAAATACCTCTTACGGATTTGTATATAAGAATGGAAAGAAAGAAAATACAATTGCATCCTTGGCATTTGGCAACAAGGTATCATACTTCTCCCATATTTACCCTCAACAGTATATTATGTGTTGCTCACCTTGCAATAAATCTTTTATTAATCCATACAAACCACTAAATAACACAACTATAGGATAAACTTGTTTACTAATCATTGTGCATTTAAGATCCTTATAAAAGGATGATTGAGGAATTTAGACAAAATGATTGACTATATCTTCTTGAATATAAAAACAACTTATCATATTCATTCATCACCACTGTTACTAAAAAAACCATTTGGGAACATTCTTATAGGTTAGACCTACACTGAATCTTCATTCTCTATTAATGAATGCTAACATTAAAGACTTTCATTGTGAGACTTGTGAAATTGCAAAACATTGTATTTCTTTTTCTAAAAATGACCCTAGATCCTCTACTCATTTTATGTCAACTCACTATAATATTTGGAGACCTTCCTCCAACATTTCTAGAGCTATAAATTTATCACTTTTATTGATGATTGCATTTACATCAAGGATATATCTTATTAAACAAAAATCAATTGTCAGATTTATTCTCCCTAACTTTATTGTTATAATAAAAAAGAAACTTAAAGTTAACATCGAGATATTTCACATAAATAATAGTATTGATTATTTTAATCACACTTTATCTTCTTTCTTCAATAAAAAATGTATCACTAACCAATGCACCAATTTGAGACACAAGAAAATACCGCAAACCCCATTTAAGGCACTAGAAAATCTGAATTGGAAGAATTCCATGATAGAAGATATGAATACCTTGAAAGAAAAACAACAGTTTGAATATTATTGAGCTAACAAAATGGGAAAAAAAATTATAGGATAGAAATCTATGATGCACCGACACTTCTCCTCAAAGAGGCGTGCAGTGTCCGACACCGTATCTGACACGACTCTCGCCCGACACTCCTCTGACACGTGTCGAACATGTCGAAAACGCGTCCGATTAAAAACTATTAAATACAAATTGGACACGCGTGTCCGACACGCGTAACTTAAATATTTTATGAATTTTTTTATATATAATTTCTTGTATTTGACAGGATTTAAACTAAATTTCTTATTTACTATCCACAACATCAAATCAACGTCCGCATTTAATACCCAATAATCGAATATTCTCATTTTCATTTATTTTTAGCAGTGAATGTATTTTCATCTCTTCTCTCGGTGATTGATAAACGGCATCGACGTTTGACTCTCAACATCCTAATACTAATCATTTTAAGCACAAATTCTAGTTAAATGACTTATTATTTTCAAATTATTTTTTAAATTATACTTATTTAATTTTTATATACTATTTTTAAATATAAAAACTATAATACAGTGTCAAACCCGTGTCTGTGTCATATATTTTCAATAACTGACGTGTCCCATGTCTGTGTCGTGCTGTATCTATGTCATCGTGTCCGTATTTGTGCATCATAAATAGAAATGAATCTTTTCATTAAAATACAAAGGGGATAGAAACCTAGAGCGATACATAGCAAAATTAGTTGGCAAAAAATATACTCAATCCTATGAAATATTTATCCTGTTGAAAAAATGAATATACTTCATATTTTAATTTCTCTTGTTGCTAACCTTGATGGTCGATACAATAATATGATGTGAAAAATACCTTCATGGAGATGTTAAAGAACTTTATATTAATCCTCCAACAGGATTCGATAGTTATTTTACAAAAAATAAGGTATGCAAATTGAAAAAAGTGCTTTATGGCCTTAAACAATCCTTGAGAGCATGATTTGGCAAATTTACAAAAATGATATATTAAATGTGCTAGAAACAAAGTCAAGAAGACTAAACCCTCTTCTAAAAACACTCCACTAAATATTTTTTTTTATTCTCATCATATTTGTTGATGATAGTGAAAGAAAAGAATCACCTTAGAAAATTTTATTGAAGATTTTAAAATTGAGAAACAAGACGACTCAAATACTTCCTACATAATACTTATTGGCTATATAAATTGCTCAACATAACAAATAATCTTTATTTCTCAACAAAAAAATTATTATGGACCTATTTTGAGAAACAAAGATGGATTGCAAGCCATATGAAACTCCACCTAAACTAGGTCAAAAATTTGTTGACCCCTATTTCTTAAACCATGCGAGAAAGGACTCCAATTGGTGAATAAAGCATTACGCACATTGGCGCCATGCATCACTTGAAGGGTCAAACGGCCTCAGAATGATAAACGGACAGCGTTGTTGCAATCAAGACACTGAATTCTGCTGGGTCGAGGCCCCTTGCAATTAAATCGGACGAGATCAGTCAAAAGGGATGATCGACATCCAAATTTAAAGCACAGCATTAATCAAACGACATCGGATTGACAAACGGACAACGCCATTGCTTTCGAAGCGTCATCGACATTAAGAATATACATTTTATTTAATAAACTTGGATCATCTGAGGTGATGGCATCAATTTCAAAGACGATTCAAATATGATACGAAGGCACACATCACGAGGAAAATTATCTTCGTCAGAGACGACACGATGTCCGGTCGACAAACGGACAACATCATTGCGTCCGGAACGTCGTCAGCATTAGGAATATACATTTTATTTGATCAATTTGGATTGTTTGAGGTGCCGTCGCAAATTTCAAAGGCGATCTAAATATGATGCGAAGGCACGCGTATTGCAGAAATTCGCCTCTACGGAGACGACATGACGTCTGATTGCCAAATGGATGGCGCCGTTGCGTCCGGAATGTCGTCGGCATTAAGATTCTACATTTTATTTGATCAAATTGGATCGTTTGATGTGGTGTCGCAAATTTCAAAGGGCGATCCAAATATGATGCAAATGCTCGCATATCGAGAAAAATTGCCTCTATGGAGACGAAACATCATCGGATCAACAAACGGATAGTGTCATTATGTCCGAAACGTTGTTAACGTTTGAAAACTGCAATTTTTATTTAATTTGAAGTATCCATAATGGTGGCATGGATATCAAGTTAATAATACAAATTTTAAGGAAAGAGGTCTCGAGGTTGCCCAAACAATGTCCGATCGAAAAACGGACTGCGTCATTAGGTCCGAAACACCGTCAATACTATGAATGCAGTGCCAATTTATTTGAATGAGGTTTTGCGCGCAAATCGAGACAACACACATTTCGAGGGAATTAAGCCTCGTCACCACCCAAACGATGTCCGATCGCAAAACATACTACGTCATTTCGACCGGGACATCGGCAATACCCTAAATGCACTAGCAATTCGTTTAATTTTTACATTCGACGAATTCGACACGTATTACGAGGAGAAATTGCACATAAATTGAGGAAATATACGCAATTCAAGACAATTCTGATTGATTTTACGCGTTGAGATTTAATGCTAATACTAATAATAGCAAATCATTATTAGAATTACCTATCAATCTAACAAAAAATGAAAAGTCAATTAATGCAAACCTCGTATACCATCAATGTTCTGCTATAATCTCTGCCTAAATCCCGTAATTCCTGCTGAATTCCTGCTGAAATGAGACTCCGGACAGGCGTTTCCTCGAAGAAATGCACAGGGCCTCCTTGTTAAAATGAAATCGACGGAGCTATTCGGTCCGTTCTGGTCTTCCACGAGAAAGCCAACACCCCAACTCCCCACAGCCCCTCGTCCGTCGAGGCCACACGTTCATCCCTCAACCTCATTCCCTGTGTTGGCCGGATCACCTCCCCAAGTTCCGTTCAGCCCTACCTCTCCAACCAAGCCGTTCCTTAAGTTCCCCTCTCCTATTCGACTCATACAGCAGCCCCATCAGCTCAGTCAAAAGCTTCCAGACCCAACTATTTTCCAGATTTCTGCTGTAAGCCACAAGCCGAGCTCTCCATCCACATATACCTGTCTGAAGACCGGACCTCACTCTTCCCTTCCTCCGGTTCGATCGCACCTCAACCTCCCGCAAACCCATCCGTTAACCTGAGACAGTTCGCAGCCTCCAACTACCCAAAACGTGTGAACCTCCTACTTCACTCCCAGCTCAAAGCCGCACCATCCACTGAAGCCAAAACTCTTTCCGTCCATGAGAAAAAGATCTCTCTACCCGAACTCCATTTAACTAGACGCCTTTGAACTTCAGTTCTCCACCAATCACAAGAGCTCCGACCACTTCACCTGAAACAGCAAAACATTTCCTTAACTTTATCCAAACAGTGGTTTTTGCTCTACAGAATTCATGTGAATTTTTTTTTTTTTCACTCAACATTACCTTTTATTTTATTATTATTACATTGTCCTTATGTCTGTTGGTGGCTTTATATATTAAATTAATATGAATATTATTTTATATTAAAATCACTCTCACATTTTGAAGCCACTTAGTTGATTATGCTAGTTATTGTTATTATCATATGTATTTAATTAGCATTGATTAATACTGTTAGCTATTCCGATCTTTTTTATTTATTTATTAGTTTATATTAACTATTGTTGCTTGAGTCATTTAGCTAATATTATCAGCCACTGATATCCTTGATAATATTAAATTCGAGCATGTGTATATATGCATATATGTATGTGAGTTTTTTTTTACTTGTTTAAGTACAAATGCATATGTATTTACTTTTGAAAAAAAAAGGGAGGAGAGATTTCTCAAAAAAAAAAAAAAAAAAAAAAAAAAAAAAAAAGAGAGATTTGTTTCAAAAAAATGGAAAGAAAAAAAATTGTTATATCGATTGATGTGCCCCGACATCGTCATCATCAACCTCGCGCAGGTATAAAACTCTAAACTTAGAAAACATATCCCGGCGCTTGCAACGCGACGAACGACCACCTATGCACGCTTTTCTCTAGCGTGGTAGGAGGGAATTCGTTGCGATGCTTGTGGCGGGGCGGGTAATCACAAAACCCCATTCTTGGCGTTAGTGTCGGACCGGAAAATCAACTCATGCACGCTTTTCTCTAGCGTGGTGGGAAGGGAATTCGGTGCGACGCCTACAGTGAGATGGGGTCAAATATAAAATTACTTGCTTTAAACCAGTGCCTACGAACCCATGCACGCCTTTCTCTGGCATGGTGGGGAACAAAAATTTTATGGCCGTGGTGTCCTCGTCCGAGGGCACCTACCGTGCACGCTTTTCTCTAGCGTGGCGGGAGGCTCAGTTTTCCGTAGTTTTCCCCTAAACAGGGGAGACGCTAGGAGGCTGCCGAAATTTTCACTGAAATTTGGGACTTGGACAAAATTTTGGAACTTATTTTGGATAGCTTGAGCATACAATCAAGCTTAATTAAAATCAAAACTTAATCAAATGAACATTAAAGAAATGAACATTGGAATAAAGTGCTAGAAGACTCAATTTGGGTCTGCATTGAACTTGAACTCGGACTTGGACAGAATTTGGACAAATTGAACTTTGATTCAAACTTGGACAAGAACTTGAACTTGCAAGGACAACAGGGGACTTGTGCAAATGAACTTGTGTTGAACACCAATTTGAACATCAAATGAACAAGACTTTGACTCAAATCTAAATTGGATTCAATTTAAATGATATTGCTCTTAACTTGAGTAATTATTTAATCAAATGAATAATCAATATAATGATTGATTTGAACCATAATACTAAGCTTTCAAAATGAGAAAGGAAATATCATTTCAATTTGAAAGTGATTACTAAATGATCTTGTGGAAATATTGAAATTAAATCTCAAACATACAAACATGAGACTCATGAAGGAGGAAATCCAAGCATACCTTACTTGGAAGGATCAATCAATAACAAATGAATAAAGTATGATTCATGCATAGTTTGATTACAAGCTTCAATATGGAGTGTCTTTGTGGACAACAATAATGAACTTGCAATCATCATTCACTCATAAATGAAATTTGAAACTCATACAATTTATTGAGATAGTTACAAGGGTATATGTTTGATTGCAAGCATATATCAATGAGAAAATCCATCTTGCAAGCTATGAACTACTTCCAAAAGCAATTAGAGACTTATGATTCCTACATCTCATTTCAACCAATGTATTTGCAATCAAAATATGAAGCTCTCAAATGAATGTGGAAGAACCTTCATGCTAATTAGAATGCAAATATCACTAAAATTACCTATAAATGAGGAGTGATTGCAAGCAATGTTAGAGAATGAATAAATTCTCTTGTTCTCATTCTTAAGCGTTGACCACGCAAGTAAAAATCAATGGAAGAATGTAATGGCATGCTTGTAATTTGCTATACAAGACTTCCGATTGATATTAAGAGATCATTATTTCAATTGGAAGATAAATGTCATTGAGCAAACTTATCGCACATGATTTAAATCATCTTCATATGGTAGCAAAGGACTTGTGACATTCAACATGGTTTATCTATGAGCGGAAATCAAATGAGAAAGGATAATCCTAATTATTCAATTAAGCATCAATGAATGATGGATAGTTGAATGAAAATATATTTTCAAAAGGCATCGACAAGGAAAGATAAGATGAAGTTTTTTCCACGGTGCATAAAGCCTTCAGCGCACTCAAACGAATTAACGTACAAATGAACTTGTGATACGACTTGCTTGCAAGAAAAGACTAAATGGAAGGAACAACAACAATCAGTCATAGCATTTGTATCATTCATATGGAAGAGATAGTGATCCAATAGCATAGCATACTGAAAGAAGCCATGAAGAATATGATTGGTACTAGCTAGCTTGTAACTAATGAAGACTAGTATGACGACAAGGTCAATAATCTGCTCATAGTTAATGATGATAGATGCATGTAATAAAAGTGATCATTCCCCAATATTGATGCAACAATCTATCTACAAATAAAGGCAAAGGATATATAGCAAATGCAAATACCTACAATCCAAAGCAGTAGATTCGTTAGTGCACTACAATCCACCTGTAGAAAATAACAAGTAGTGCACGACAATCTACCTTTACAAAGAAGCAAACAACTGAGCCAGAAGCTGCTACGCCACGCCACCGGATTCGCAACATGTGAGCAAGTGGACAGAAGGCGTTTACAAATACTCCAAAAATACCCTCGCACGTGCACTATAGTTTGTATACACATAGGTACACTAAAAGGTGTAAAAGTAATCATGACACCTGTATGGGCCCCGGCGAGCATGTTATTGGTACACACGTGACGTTTAGGAATGCTGCGCGGGTTACTAAATTTGAACCCGATCCTCCTAAATAGGTAAAAAGGAGTAGACATGGTATAATTACAAAATGCCCCCAAACACCTGCATGGGCCCCGGCGAGCGTGTTATTGGTACACACGTGACGTCTAGGGATGCTGCACGGGTTACTAAATTTGAACCCGGTCCTCCTAAATATGTAAAAAGGAGTAGACATGATATAATTACAAAATGCCCCCAAACACCTGCATGAGCTCCGGCGAGCATGTTATTGGTACACACGTGACGTCTAGGGATGCTGCGCGGGTTAATAAGTGAATTCAAGTTCGAATATGATCCTTCTATACGGGTCAATAGAAGTCGACAGGGTTCGAACAATCAAACAAGTATACAATGATGGTGACCGGTATATTTGTTTCAATACATTCATATTAGACCTTCAAAGGTCTATAACAATACGAATTCACTAATAAGGGCATAAAACATACGAAATCTGATCCTCCATCGATAATTCGATAGAGTCGATAAGATTCAATCAATAAAAGAGAAATAACCCCAAACACCCCGGTGATGGCCGTGCTGAACGATGATCTCAACCAGAGGGGTTAATTTCAGACATTTTCAAATGTCTCCCAAAAGTCCACTCAAAATCCAAAAAATCATTCCAAATTCCAAGATATTTAAAAATGAAATCTAACTATCGAAAACTTAAAGCAAAATATATACGCCCTCCGCAACAGTTTGCCGGGGTGGATAAATTAAAATTTACTTCAGCTCACAAAAGAGCCAAATGCCTGGTCGAAAATAATCTCCTGCCAGTAAGGACGTGGTACGTGTCCTCTAACCTGCAGTTTTGCCTCCAAATGGCACTGCAGGTAAACAGTTATGACCTGGGGCCCTCTGAACCGAGTGGTTTTGCCGCCAAATAGCACCACGAAATACTGGTTATGGCCATTGCCTTTATGTTCCTTATTGGCATCAAATCCTTGAGATATGAATCAATAGAATATGATCAATAGGGCATAAAGCCCTCTGTTAGCTAAGGTGGATTCAAATTTTTCCCCTTAGGCAAACATCCATCCCAGGTCTACAAGGTCCCCATGGACGAAGCAACCCATGACTGCCGACAAGGAACCTTCTGTCAGGTTGGGTCGACTACCTCCTCTGACTAAGTAGACTAGGGACCACGATGGCCCGGGACGACGGAACCATGGGATCTTGATCGGGTCTATCATCCATTCCCCCACCATCCGCTTTAAGTGCAAGATGGTGCAATTTTCAGTTTTAAATATCAAACCCTCAAATATCTCAACCCAAGTTTCCAAACTTTCAATTTTCCTAAATTTTCAAACTCCAAACTCATCGCTGCTATTATAGCCAGATAACATGTATGTTCTACGTATATGATTGACGACTAGCCTTAATCGAAAGTTCTCTCTCGTGATCGGGAGGGGTAATTAACGATAGGGGCTTGCACCTATAGGAAACCAGAACTCAGATCATAAAGTCCTCACCAAATGAGGGCGAAATCTCTGGGTAGTGTTTTATCTGCAATCCATCTTCCTTCCAAAATTTACCCCGGAACTTTATTCCGTTAAAACTCCCTCGCTGAAGAAAAAAGCACAAACAACGCGGCGGGGAGGCCGGGGCCGAATTTTTGGAGCCCACAAAATTATATAGATGAGGAACAAAAGTTAACATCGGACAACATCAAAGATTAGTTGGGAAAATTATCCATTAGATATGCTTTAACATTACTTTGGTAGTAAGTATCACAAGTCATTTCGTGCACAAATCCAAAGAATCTAACATTCAAGCTGCTTACATAGTCCTCATTTACCTTAGATCAATTTGAGGTAAAAGGAATTCTCTATTAAAAACTGTGATAAATTAAAAAAGAAAAGATAAGAAAAGCAAAAAAGACAGGATGAGATGCCTACAACTAAAAAAAATGTAAGGGCACAAAAAAATAAATAAAAAGGGATTGAAATTTGGAACTCGAGCCACTGGAACGAGCACAGAAGAAAAAATGCAAGAAAAATGTTGACTGCATCAAATCTAAAACCTCTTAAAATTAGTTGCTCTACAAAACCAGCTAACATGACAACCTTGGCTAGTGTCCTCTCAGATCAGTGTCACAATAGCAGAATACCTCAACTAGAACCTCCTTAATATTGAATGCTCCAATGATAATCTAGTGAATGGATAAATTCTGATCAAATTAAACTACAGTCTGGTTCACGGGATGCCTGCTTCGATCTAGCCACCATAAGCCATGTACCATATAGAAGCATGTTTCTGATGAATGATACAAAAATTGATGGTAAGCCTTTAGCGCCTAAAGCCTCTCCTATAAATAGGTGGAGTTCCAACCCTTACCACTCCAAATCTAGCTCCTCACCCTCCAAAGTAACTGTCAACTCTACCAACTAATCCTAAAGCAAAGATCTTGGTGATATGAGATAAGTTTCATAGAATGCCCCCAAGCTCTATCAAATAAACCAGCCCCAAAGTGCTAGTGTCAAAGCACTTACAAGATAGAATTTTAATAATAATCGGGATGAAGTCAATAAATGAGGGGATATAATCTCCACCCTAACACACACCGAGACAATATACAAATCAGGATCAACTGTGTTGGTCGTGTCAATATAGTCAATAAAGATTATTACTACTATCTCTACTATCTTTGGAGCGGATGAGGCTGCAAAATGATTGAATTTGAAGCAACTCTCAACAGGAGAAGTGTTCCTAGTTCAGAGTTCACAATCCTCCAATTGTCTTCGGCAGCGAAGATCTACCTCATATATAAAACAAATATTATGATGTAATCATGGTAAAGGCAATAATATATCATATAAAGTTTGAAAAATTGTTAAGAGTATTGGAAGAAAAAACCAAAAAATAGGTGTAACATGATGCTTGAAAAAAGAACTAAATTTTTGTTTATCTTTATTTATAAAATAGTTTTATTTTTAATTTCATGAGTTGTAAATTTTATGAGAAAAAGATCAAAATGACCCCTCGACTATTTGACTATTCGGTGGCGGTCATTTTAATCCCAAACCATATAAAAGGCTCAATTTGGTCACCAGACTCTATAAATAGGGTTCAAAATAACTGTCTTCTAAACTAATAAAAATTAAAATTAATGATTTTAAAAATAGTGTATTTTTGTCACATATATTTTCCTTTTATTTTTTTAGTAAATATAATTTTTCACTTACCTTACTTACTTGTGTATAGCAGCTAATTTTACAAAGTTAATTTTTAAATATATATTTAGATTTGTTTTATATTATGTAAATTACCCTCATATGCTAAGATATTAAGTTTATCATTTTTTTTGTTTAAAATAATAAAATATAATCTTTTAAGTAATATATTTATTTATTTTTAAATTTTTAAATAATAAAAATAAATGCAAATAAAAATGTCAAATATTTATAAATATGTACCAAATATGGATAGATGGACCAAGCATGGTTAGTGACTTTAGCACACTAAATGAAAATAAAGATTTTTGTTTTAATCGACATATTAGTAAAACCGAAGTTAGAGAAGTTTTAAAGAAAATGAAGTGTGGAAAAGTTGTTGGATCTGATGATATTCCAATAGAGATGTGGAAATGCTTAATTAGGAGATGAAGGAATTTCTTGGCTTACTAAACTTTTAATACTATTTTGAAGACTAACAAGATGTCATGTGAGTGAAGAATGAGAGTATTAATTCTTATTTTTAAGAATAAAGGTGATGCACAGGAGTGTGCGAATTATAGAGGAATTAAGTTAATGTCTCATACTTTAAAACTATGGGAGCGAGTTATGGAGCATAGGTTGAGGCGTGATACTAATGTTTCTCAAAATCAAATTGGATTCATGCCGAGTAGGTCTACTATGAAAGCCATACATTTATTGAGAGGTTTGATGGAGAAATTTAGAGAGAATAAGGAGGATCTACATATGATATTTATTGATTTAGAGAAAGCATATGATAAAGTTCCAAGAGAAGTGCTATGGAGAGTTCTTGAAAAGAAAAGAGTTAATAATGCTTATATTAAAATCATTAAAGATATGTATGCATGAGCTATTACTTGTGTTCAAACACAAGGTGGTTTGACCAAGTATTTTCCTATTTCGGTTGGATTATATCAAGGATCAGCCTTAAGTCCATAACTTTTTTTGCTTTAGTCATGGATGTTCTCACTAGGCATTTGCAAGTGGATGTACCTTGGTGTATGCTTTTTGCTGATGATATTCTTCTTGTTGATAAGACTAGAGAGGGATTTGAAGGGAAACTTGAATTATGGAGGTCAACTTTAGAGTCTAAAGGTTTTCGCTTGAGTATATCTAAAACTGAATATATGGAGTGTAATTTTAGTGGAAATAGACCTAGTGAGGGGATTGTGACTTTGGGCGATCAAGTCATTAATAAGATTACACATTTTAGATATCTTGGATCTATTATTTAAAGTGATGGTGGTATCGATGGGGATATTATCAGCAGAGTTCAAGTTGGATGGTTGAAGTGGAGGAATGCATCGGGCTTATTGTGCGATAAAAAATTTTGGCGAACACGAGCACTTGCAATGCCCTCTGCCATAGATTTCTAGAATTGGAACTTTTTTTTTAATATTTAGTTAATTGAAAGTAAGACACTGCTGATTTCAGATAGTAAGGATCGTGGCCAATTAGGTAGATGGATGGCTCACTGCTAGTTACGGACCAAATTTTACATAGAAGTTAGGGAATATTGTGCAAGGCATGATGATTCTAAAATAATTTTCTTAAACAAATTAATATTTTCATTAATTAAATATATAAGAACATTTCTTTCTCAATTATCAATGTTGCTCACAAGTCTGCCTCCGACCTTGCACAGATCTCACATGCAAGTCCTTCTCCCTCGCTCCCCCCCCCCCCCCCCCCCCCTCTATCTTTTGACCCTCTTCATTTTAAGGAAATGGAACTCTCCCTATAAACAAAAGAGGCGCAGAGAGACCAGAAATCTATGGGCTTTGATAATGTAGGTCCGATCCTCTTTTATAGACGAGGAGAGTTTTATTGAGTTTAGGTTCCGGAGTTGATTTTCAGAAGGTGGATTAGGTTTTAGATAAGACACTACCCTGAGATTTCACCCTCATTTTGCGAGGATTTATAATCTAAGTTTTGGTTTCCCATATTCGCAAGCCTGTATGATTAATTAGACTTTTCGATAATGAGACAGAACTATCGATTATGGCTAGTCGTTAAAGAAGTCAAAATATCTACCTAATATATAATAATAGTGATTTTAGGGTTTAAGTTTGATATTGAATTTTGGAGTTTATGATTTGAAATTTATCACCGTATACTTAAAACAAGTGATGGGGGCATGAAGACGGCCTATCAAGATTCCATGATTCCGTCATCCCGAGTTTGTCATAGTTTCTAGTCTACTTTGTCATAGGAGTAAGTCAGCTCAAGCTCAACTTGACAGAAGAAACTTTATTGGGAACCATGAGTTTCTTCGTCCAAGAATATCTTGTAGATCTAAGATGGATGTTTCCCTAAGATGATGAATTTAATTCAATCTTAGCTAACATATGGCTTTATATCTTATAGAGCACACCTTATAATTCATTACTCAAGAGGCTTTTAACCATTAGGAAATATACAAGCTTTGATTATGACCATAATATAGTGGTGTCATTTTATTGCAAAATCACCTAATCAGAGGGCATATGTCACGTCCCTGCTGACAATGAATCAACTTAGAATGAATTATAGTAATACATTCCACAAGACATTTGCTCTTTGTGGGCTGAATTTATTCTTCAATTCTTCATCCCTGCCAAACCATTGCGAAGTATGGATAAATTTTTATTTTAAATTTTTGGTGATTAAATTTTCATTTAAATATTTAGAATTTGATAGATATTATATTTAAAATTTTAATAGGCTTTGCGAGTTGATCCCTCCGGTTGAAATTTACATTGCATTCCTTCTTTATTTATTTCTTTGCTTTTAAAATGATCACATGTACTCTTAAAATATATTATTCAATGAATATTGAAGTTCTAGTTTTGAATAAATCCTTTGGAGAAGCTTAGTAGTCTATCCAAATTGAAAGTCTTTGGTGAGCTTCTTGTTTTCATCTCTTCCTCCATATCATATACATCCAAAAATCTAACTGCCTGTTGGATCTTCCTCACAACCTTAAGAAAAATATAAACCCTTCAAAGGTCATCTTCAATATCCTCTCCCCACCTACATGATGAAAATCCTAAACCATTCACCTCTTGTGTTCACCATTTCCAAGCACCATTTAAGCCGTCCCCATCCCTTTGACCACGTCTATGCTCTCTTCTACATATCAACTAGGCCACTAAGCCTAAATCCTCACCTGATCTTTCAAACACACCCATTGTAATCCAAATTTGAACCCTCTTCTACCCCTAAATCCCATTAGATAAATCCATCCTATCGTCGCCTCTAGCACCCTCCAATAGACCCGCTACATACAATCACATCTACCTCCTCTCCAAAGGCTTCACCTGAACACTACTGGGAGGGGGAGAGAGATTCCAAATCATAAAAGGTAATGAAGCAAAAATTAAAGCCTATTCCAAATTGTAAGGACAAGATAAGTTCTTTTTTGCTAAGAAAAAGATGATGCTTCTGTTGCTACCAAAAATAAGGTCTTTGTGTGCCATTGAAAAATTGGCGGACTTAGATAGAGCGGTTAGATTTCACCATTATTATAGAAGGTTACACGTTTGAAATCAACAAAACAACCTCGCTAAATTTAGAGATAAATTAAGTGCTTCAATCCACTCCAAGCCCTACATGTGGGAGGAGCCTTGTTAATTAGGTATGCCTTACTATAGGAAAAAGATGTGTTAGAAAAACAAGTATTTATTTTTAGTCTAGCAGAGTGAAATTGTGTTGTTGATTATAGTATGATTATATATGCTAAAAAAGCCTTGAACAGTATTGGTTTACGCTATAACAAGATTATATATATATATATATATATATATATATATATATATATATATATATATATATATATATATGCTCTCCAGCTTAAGTCTTAAGATAGAGGTCAATTTTCATTAAAAAGATTAATCAACTATCTTGAAAATCCGGACCCGGTACGCTTGAGAAATTGGTAAGCTTTCCTTAAAAAGGTTACAAGTCTAGGTGGCGAAACCCTTGTCAACTTGGAATTGAATTCCTACAATCTCTGTGGAGGGAGAGACTGTTATAGGGTCTGCAACGTCCCTAAAAAATGGCATCATTGTAATCAAAAGATTAATCGTGATAGGACCCCATTAAAAATTTAAATTTTAACGGTATCACTATCTGATATAATCTTAGATTATTTCCTCCCTCATATTACTAGTGGGCTAGTAGTTAAGAGAGTGGCACCCCAAGTGGTTTCTACTCCTCTATAGGTGACGTAGTGGAACACGTGTAGTAATACGCCCTAACATCTTCTAGTAAAGTGGACGGATCATAACCCTCAGTTGGGGGCCTATGGCTTATTGCTAGTGATCGCTCAATTCTCTCTTGTTCGAGTCTTTCTGTGTAGTAGTCAAGCAGGTGGATTGAAGATCGTGCTCTCATCTCTACAACCTTCCTCCTTTATGCAAGGAGAGGGTACGCAGAAGGAGCAATAAACTCTTGATTGGCCTCGAAGTCGGTCCTCTCTAAGGCTTCCGATTCAGCGGTCTTTCTAGCCTTAAGATTCCTTTTTCTGGCTCTTCGAAGGTAATTCTTCCTTTGGTTCTTGCCGACGAAAGGAGTGCTAGAATTTGACCCGATCTCAGACTGAGATGGTAGCTCTTTTGTCGTTATTGATTTCTGGTTTTGATCCTCCTGAGCAGAGAGTACAGTGGGTACAGGGGCGACAACAACCTCCATCTTAGAGATGGGGGAGTCAGCTCCTGACCCTAAAATAACTTCTACTAAGGGGAAATTCCCTTGAGTACAAGCGGACAGATCTATCAGTATTTCTCCATTAACTAAAATTTTGAGATTTTGAAATTCCATCTCATACTGAATTAAATTGCCATTGAGAATTTCTTCTACAGGCATATCCCTATTCAGTGAGAAGACGAGTTTCCCAGCCATTTGAGTGTTCGATTTCCTGGAATTAAGAAAGTGATTTGAATTAGTGATTTAAAGTTGACTTAAGTTTTGAATTTGATTGATTTACTCAAAATTTTATAACTCAATCGTGTTCGGTTTGCACTAAACACGGTGGTTCATAAAATTGATGAGTGAAAATCAAGACTTGAATTTGACTCTTTCACTACACCAATTGATTTGGGGTAAAATGTCAAAATTTTGATTTGGATTTGCAATCAAATTAAGATTGGATTTAAAGTTGAAATCAAACTTGATTTTAAGGTTGATATTGAATTTGACTTAAAATTGAATTTGAAATTAAAGTCGAGTGGATCTTCTTCAAATTTTGTAACTCAACACACTGAGTTTCACTCAGTCACGTAGGTTCACAAAATTAATATGAAAAATCCAAAAGTCGGGCTTGACTCCTTCATTTCACCATTCGACTTGGGATGAAATGTCAAAGCTCATATTTTGACTTTAAAACCAAAATTGAGTTGAATTTGAGTTTGAAATCAAACCGAGGTTTAATGTTAAATTTGAATTTGGACTTAAGACCAAATTTGAATTTGAGGTTGGAATTGAATGGATCTTTATCAGATTTTGAAACTCAACATATTGAATGATGTTCAAATATGTAGGTTTACAAAATTAATCTGAAGATCCCAAGATTTAGGCTTAACTCTCTCATCCCAACAAGTGGTTTAGGGGTGAAATGTCAAAGCCTAAAATTGATTGGAGAGTTTTGAGTTTGTGTTGCACGTGTTCAACTACAACATGTTATAGAAGACACATGGCAACAACGATTGAAATTGGTTTGAATGATTTTCCTTCATTTTTGAAACTCAAAATATTGATTTTTATTTTCAATAAAATGGTTAACAAAAATTTAGGGAAATCGGGAGGCCTGGACTTAACTCTTTCACTACATGGACTAGCTTAGAGTGAAATGTCAAAACCCAGGTTTGATCAACAGTTTGAATTGCATGTGTTCAGCTATAATAGACTATTGTAAAAGATACATCACAACGACGATTAAAGTTGATTTGAAAGGTTTTGAAAGAGATTGAATTTTTCTTAAAGGATTGAAATCTTGATATTGAAATTGAAAAGTCTTCTGTAAATTGTGAAACTTAGCACGCTAGTTATTTACTTGCATGCAAGTTTGCAACATCTACAAAAAGACTTGGCTTGACTCTTTCGCTCTACAAATTAACTTGGATGCAAAATGTCAAAGCCCGACTTCAACATAGGATTCCTACACTCACCTCTCTTTTAACATGTCTTAATTGAGTTGGCCAAACTCACCCAAGGGAGAAATGGGCAGAGAGACCAACAGAGAGAAAGGTAGTTAAAACTACCGATTCAATAAAATTTATACCGCTATTAAAGATGGAAAGTGAGATTTTCCCCAACGGAGTCGCCATTTTATGTTTTGATTAAAAAAATATATATTTGTATGTATAGTTTTAAAAAATATTTAATTATCTTTGGGAATATTAAATTTTGAATTTTAAAATTGAACACATCATTATGAACAATATATCTCCTCGAGAGATGATCATATCGTTCCCTAATGGGTTCAAATTTTAGAATTTTAAATTCATCCGAATTATCGTAGTCAAACTCAAGGGGAAATGACATATGATCTCGAAAGATCAAAATGACATTCAATCGATTGTTTAACTATAATAATTCGGATAAGAGATCGTTAATTTCATAATTAAAATCACAATATAAATTGATATATCTCTCCGATGAAAGAAGTTATCAATCACTATTGATCGTTTGAAAATGGAGGTAACGATCGTTGAAATTTTGATTTTCCCAAAGAAAATTAATTAGGAGTTTTGAAAAAGTTGATTTTAAAAATCAAGTCTGGGTTTCTAAATCTCCTATGAGCGCAAGCCCTCGTAGTTAATTACATCGTAGGAAATCAGAATTTCCTACGAAAACTCTCGATTAAAATAGCGGTGTAAATTTCATTTAAGATTTTCAACGATTGATGTCAAAGGAAGAAAAGGGTAGGAATTTCAAGTGGTATTGGTTCAAGTTTGAACAGTTATTTTCAGAGTCAAAGGAAGAGGAGTAGGGAGTGTTTTTAAGATTCTGAATTACTTCAGAAAATACTCCAACTAATTCTAAGTGTTAGGCTTGTATTTGATTGAAAGTGATATTTAGTTTGAGTGATCAATTTTATTAGAAATTTGGGATTCAATTCCCGAAAGTTGAGGTCTTATGGCCCGAGCCAGCCTCAGAACCTAAGTCTAAATTGGGCACTAAAAGGTGACCCGAACCTAGCTAATGCAGTGCAAATCTGGTCTTACCCCGGCCTGGATTGGGGAGCCAGCTGAACCACCTAAACGATTTTAAAATATGAGTTCGGTCTTTTTTGTAGAGTGGTAGGGACGTTAATTAGAAAAGTATAAAAGAATGGGGTCGACATCTAGAGCAGATCCTTAATTGACCCCTTAGACTCATATTGGGTTTGATGCTTAAGCTAATGTAATTAAAGATTTAGAGAGTTTTTAAATTAGTTGCTAATATGTGCATGCTAATCGACTCAATTAAAAGTTTGAATTTGAATGAATGCTATGAAATGAAAACTTCCGGCGGTCCCGGGCTTATTTCTTAAAACGTTAGAGTTTCTATGTGAGCTTAAAGTTTTTAATTTGATTTAAGTAGAAAGATTTTATTAAGTCCTTAAGAGCCTACAGTCGGATTCCAGGTCAAATCAAAGTCGGCATGCAGGTAAAAAGACTAGAAAAGCAGATATCTCTAATACGCAATCAATTTAAATAAATCAATCAAATTAGATATATCAAATTGAATGTCCGTAGGCAAGTGCCCTTTATTATTACATCACAGAATTTTGCAGAAAATTAAAGTGGCCGGGCACCACTGACTACAACCCGGATTTTAATCCTAAGACTCAAGTGACTTTGAGAATGGGTCTTCTCGTTACCCACTTCTTTGTCCTTCTGCTGCTTCTTGGGTCGTCGGGTCCGGATATCCAAATGAAAAGAAACTCCCCCTTGATCGGGGTGTTATCTTTCCTCTTTGGATATTTCAAAACCATCCTAATTTGGAGCTCCAAATGGATAGGGACTCTCCCATGAGGGATGTCCCTTCCTCTTTGGATTCCAAATTGGATGTTACCCCATCTCAAATCACTTGAAATTACAACACAAATCAAATCAAATTTACATTAATCAAAATTGAAAAATCTAGACTCAATCCTGCAAGGTTATCCTAATAATCAACAATTATATATAATCCTCAAGCAATTAATATTTGATCTCAAGCAGTTAATATTTGATCTCAAGCAATTAATATATTTGAAATTTAAAGTGCTCAACAGATTGCAGTAAATAAATAAACAATCAATCAATTCTAAACTAGCAAACAGCATGCAGTGAAAACTCAAAAATCCGGCACACAGCGAGAAAGTAAACACCGGCCTAGCCTAGAACTAGAGTCGGTTGTCCTAGCAAATCATCTAAAGTGTGTGAGGTAGGTCGTGTGGTTTTGATATGTCCTAAGTAGGATTATTAGATTGAAGTTGTTTAAGGTTCAATTGGTTAATAGGCTTAAGGGAATTTAGTTAGAATTTAAATATTAATGCTTTGAATGACTCTTAAAATTAATTATTAATTATTTGTTGGAAATCACCTTTGTTTCAAACCGAGGCCATGAAGTTTATTTCACCTTCCTTGGGGCTAAGCTAATAGCCTCGTAGGCCTGGGTTACCCAGTGGTACCCAGTATAATTAAGTGATTTGATTCGATTAAGGTTTGAAAATTAATATATTTTATTAAAAAAAAGGTTTGATTGTTGATTTTTAAGGATTTGATTAATTTAAGTTTGCCATTAATTGATTCGTGGCGTTGTGCCACCAGGCTCGAGGAACCAGCCTCCTTAGGACACTTAGCCCCGCAGCCCGGAGTAGTCCAGCCGATAAATCAAATTAATGTAGTTGAATTAGAGGTTTTAAAAGGTTAAATAATGATTAATCTATTTTAAGGTTTAACACCCTTTAGAATCCATTCGTGGCGTTGTGCCACCAGGCTCGAGTAACTAGCCTCCTTAGGACACTTAGCCCCACAGCCCGGAGTAGTCCAGCCAATAAACTTCATCTTTGGGATGGTTGTTATGTTTTAAAAGGTTTATTGAGTGTTTTAAACATTAAACTAATATTTTCTGGAGTTTTAGAACGATTTTGAGTTTTTAAGAATTTTTGGAATATTTTAATCATTTAATTAAGGGGTTGAAAATTGACTTTTTAATTAAAAGTGTTTTCTGGAAAGTTAAAATTTTATTAAAATACTATACCTCACTAAAATCAGTTAGACAGTAAGTAAGTCGAAATCGGATTTTTCTACATTTTATTACGAAGGTTTGAAGTTTTGAACTAGATTTTAACTACGGTTTGACCAATTTATTGACTTTTTGAATTTGATGCTTTTCTGGAATTTTAACATTTTTAAAAAATATTAGACATTGTTTTGAGTTGAATGCAAGTGAGTTTGTTTAATTTGGATTTTTCTGGAATTAGTTATGAATATTTGAAGTTTATGTATTTATTGAATTCTCAAAATGGTTTAATTAAAGGGCCTTTTTGTGATTTTGCTCCAAATGAGATCCCAACTCCTTGAAATTAGCTCCAAAGGTCAGGAATGACCTAAGGAGATATTCCCAAGTGTTTGGGAAATTTTTGGAGTTTTTAATATTTTTTAATTAATTATCTTAATAAAATATTGATTTTCACTTAAAACTAGATTAAAGTTTAAATTGCTGTCAAATCAATTGGATTTTAATTTTCATTGGTTAAGGGTATGATTCTGGTCAGTTAGAGGTTCTACTCATATTTTTTGGGTTTAAATTGGATTTATTACATTTTCTGGAAGGGTTAATGGCTTAATTAAGACTTGAACTTAGGAAAATTAATTAGGGGGATTCATGAATTCAAAAATCATTAAGAAAATTCCCTAATGCTGAGAATGTCACTAAGTTCAAATGGTTCAAATTTCAAGTTCAAATGATGTGTACCCTAATCACAATGAAGTTTCTAAGTTTTCTAATCAAAGTCCTTGATTGTTGTCCTTAGTGACACTAAGTTTAATAGGATTGAATCGAAGTTTTGACTAGCCCTTGACTAAGCATGCGTGAATCACACATAATAACAATCAACTCCTAAATCTAGGAGAACCTTAGACTAAGTGCATGTGTGCACCCTAAGCATGCATATCAAATGATAATTTGAACATTTAATAATTTAATTAGTGAACCAATACCAATTATCCACTAACCATCCCTGTTAATTTCATTCAATCATGTTTAATCTAAACTTAATATTTCAAAATGGATCTCTCGAAAGTTAAAGATTTAGAATATGTACATTTCAAATATATATATATATATATATATATATATATATATATATATATATATATATATATATATATATATATATATATATATATATATATATATATATATATATATATATATATATATATATATATATATAAGATAATTAAAATATTGTTAAAAAAAAGAAATTTCTAGAAATTTAAGAGATCAACTGAACTTTGAAATCAAAATTAACTTTAAGTTTTATTAAAGGTTAATTAAACATTTAAGTATTTAAAAAAATAATGTATCTTAAATTAACTTTATTATAAAACTAAATATTTAAGTAAAATTTTTTTTCTGATTATATTAAAATAATATTAAATTTTAACTTCTTAAAATGGTTTGAGTTAAATTTGATATTTAATAAACGTTAATTGATTATTAATCTAAAATAATCAAATATTTAAAATGCAATTAATATTTTAAATTAATAATAATAATAATAAAAATAAATTTCTGGAAACATTAATATAAATATATATCTGCTTAATAATTTAAAATTAATTTTTAGAATTTTTTTATAATTTTTTTTGAACTAAAAATGATTTAAAAACGAATTTTTAAATCATTTCTAGCGTCTCGCGGCGGAAATGCCACGTGGCACATCGTCAATGGGCCAGTGGTGCACGGCCAATGATTGGCACTCAACGGATGGTGGTGGCTGGGGTCCACGCGGCTTCTACTTAACCACGTAAGCAATTCCTCCTGGCCATTGGATCAACCGCAGCTCGAGATCAAAGACTCAGATCAAATCCCACTGTCCGATCTTGTATAGAGAGATCAGACGGCGGGATTTCACCCCGCGATTCTAAATGCACGAACTTGATTAAGCCGGACGAGAATTTGTTCAACCGCGCGAACCGCGCCATTTTGACAGATCGCTGGCTAGTGCGATCTGCACCGTTGATCTCGAAATCAACGGCCCGTCAAACGTGCAGTTCATGCACTATCGAACAAAACCCTAATCTAAAGAAATGGCTTATTCTCTTAAATCAGATAATAATATCTCGTGAAATTTTAAATTTAGATAGAATGAATGAACATAATTAATGGGGACATGTTAAAATGGTGTAAAAAGCTCTCAATAAGACGCTAAATTAGCCTAAGTGTCCTAAGATACAGTTCAAGAATTTACCCAATATAAGGGACGGTTTAACCCGTTTTTGGATTCTCTGAGCTTGTAGACTGTCCATGCATAAATTTGTAGGAGGATCCTTGAGCTAATAACGTCTGGATCAGTCAAAAATCAGCTTGGACGGAGTTTTGCACAAGCTTGCCGGAATCCGGCCGCCGGCAGCTTTGACTGGCTGGATCGAACTGTAAATATGTGGACTGAGGTCTGGGATGCTCAAACGAAAAGAGTTTGAGTTCTGAGAGGGCTTGAATGGAGAGATAGAATGTCTTGAAGGAATAACGCCTCGGTTCACCGGAGATCTTGCCGTTGGCGTGTGAAGCCCCAGGATCAAACTTGGAAAGAATGTCAATCAATTACTCGAACAATTTACCAGAGCTATCTAAAACCTTCAATTAACAATCTAACAAATATCTATAAATTTAAAACATCAATATACAAGTCGATTCATATCACCAAAAGTCCATGTACAATACTCAGGAACTATACTATCAATACAAGTAAAGAAATCTATCATGTTCTGAGTACAAAAGAATTCTCAATCGACCAAAAGAACAAAAACCTGAAGATCCGGATCAATTCCTATCTTCTGCTCCCTTGCCCTGACCTGAAAATATCAACCACATATAATGAGCTTTACAAAGCCCAGCAGGTCACCTAATACCTATAACTAAAATCAAAGCACGACGATGCTATCAATATGCATGTCAGTCAATCTAATCCATATCAGTCAATGGTCAATGAGTCAATGCAATCCGGAAATCAATAGTCAATAAAACCAGTCAATGCAGCGGCAGGCAAATCAATAACTCAAGCTCAATCAATCCACGTCAATCTCGAAGAAATCCGTACACAATAGAAAATCAATCGATCCTACAAATCAGTCAATCCGTCCGTCAAATCAATCAGTCAAATCAAATCTATACTATCAAGTCGATAAAATCAATAGGAAAAGCAATACGATATCCTATCAATAACTCAAATGTAGCAATCAGTACAATGCAGAATCAATAGTATCAATGAGTCTATACAAAATCTATATCCATTCTATCCATATCAATGTCAATAATCAATAATCAATATTATCCATGCTCAAAGATCAATCAATGAAATCTATAAATCCGTACGAAACAGTAAATCCGACAAATCAATAAAACAGATATCGATAAATCAATAAATCCGTATGTCAATACAGTAAACATGCAATTCAATACTATAATACTGAACAAGTACAATCAACTGGCTATGTTGCTGTTGTAGAATCCATATTGCTATTGTAGACATCCATACATTGATTTCAATAAAAAGAGTCGTCACTCTATTGCCCGTCGGCCGCCCGTCGGCATATCTATAAACCCCTTATGACTCCCAATCGTTATATCAATGATCAATGGTTTAAAGGAAAGCCCGTCGGCCCACCATCCTGTACAGGTCAATTCAATCTCCAACCAACGTTCAACCAGGTTCCACTTGTGTTTCAGTATCAATAATCAAGTCAATAGTCAATAGTCAATAATCAATTCAATAGTCCATATAATAACAATATAAATCAATTACATCAATATCCATATGCACATCAGTCTAATCTATCAATTTCAGACAAATCAGAAAAACTACGAAAATCGGGCAGAGTAACGGCAGTCTATAAAATTTAAACAAAAATCCTGCAAAATCACAATTCACCAAATTACAATAGAACGTTCACGACAACAATATAAGACTATTCTTCTACTGAATCAATATCAATAAACATCCTGATATTTTTCTATTCAATTAAAATCGCGTAGAACCAATTCCGACCGGTAAAATCATCGTAGAAAATACTCAAATCGTGTACAATATTCATATCTATAACATATTAAAAGTTGTGCGGTGAAAGTTGTGTCAATACAAAACCGGGTCCAAAATTCGACTACGAAAACACAAAACAGTGCACAACTCGATCAAAAATCAATATCTCTGAAAACAGAAATAGGGTTCGGAGTCTTTACCGCGAGATAAACAAATCCTCCAACTACGTCGTCGGACGAAAAGCGCTCCGCGGGCTCCAAAACCAAGCTTCCTCTTCTCTTTCCTTCTCTTTCTCTCTCCTGCCTTCTCTCTCTCTTCAAAAATAATCCAAAAATATCTCAATTCCTATATATATCCAGACTGATCATCCCGGACGATCTCACTTCGTACCGGACGATCCATACTCAAGAAAATTTCGTCCAGATGAAAATTAATTATCGTCCCCAGACGACAGGGCTCTGGAAATTTTTCGTCCAGATGATCGTCCCGACTGCTCCAGGTTCGTACAGACGAAAATGACAGATTCTTCACAAATTTCTTCAGTTCGTCCCGTACTAAATCCAGTTCGTACAGACGATCGTACAGACGAACTACACTAAAAAAAATTAGCTTTTTAAGGGTTTAACAATCTACCCACCTTAAAAAAAATGTCATCCTCGACATTTCCCTTAAGGGATCGAATGCAAAATCGATACAAAGCAAATCTGTCCAATCAAATTTCAAATCAAAATCAAATCAAATCAAAATCAAAATACAAAACACACAATGCAATCAATCACATGTCAATATGCATGATCAAATGTCAATATCAATCGGTTAGTCAAATCAATCTTACCAGTAGAACCTTATGGTCGTTGTTTATCCTCACGATGCTGTAAACTCTGTAGACTGTAGATGTGTGGCACCACTGGAGGAAGTGCAGGAGGTCGTGGCGCAACTGTCTCCCTCTGATCTCTAACAGTCCTATCATCCATCCGGTTCCCTGATCTCTCACTGTAAGCCCTCGAGCCAACAGTCCTCTGTTGTCCTATACCCGTGCCAGAATCAGTCCTTCCACCCAGTCCTTTTTGAGGACAATCTGCTGCTCTGTGCCCTTGCTGTCCACAGTGAAAATACTGCCCCGTCAACAGGTAGCACCGACCTGCATGTCGTCTACCACAGTGAATGCACGCTCCAGAACTACCAGACGATACTACCGATGCAGATCGCGATGCAGATCCCGATGCAGATCCCTTCAAGCTCTCGTACCTGCTTCTTTTCTCTCTATCTCTGTCTCTACCAGAATCATCTCGTCGTACCTCATCTCTCCTCCTCCTGGTATCCTCGTACCTCGATACCGGTGTCGCCAAATCAATCTCTATCAATCGGGCCCGTTCTACCAGCTCAGAAAACTCATGTATCCGAAAAGGTACTAGTGAATGCCTCAGCTCTCTGTTCAATCCGTGCAGAAATCTATAACACTTTTCCTCGGCAGTAGGAATCAAATGAGCAGCATACCTCGCAAGTGCAGTAAACTCGGCATCGTACTGCATCACTGACTTGCGGCCTTGCTCCAATCTCATAAAAGCTTCCTGCATCTGTCGCTGAGCTGACGGTGGTACAAACCACATCCTGAACACTGCAGTGAACTCATCCCAGGTGATCTCAACATTGGTCTTCCCCTGGAATTTCTCTTTCTGCTGTCCAATCCACCATCTCTCTGCCTCACCCTCAAACAGGAACACAGCCAATGGTACCTTTTGATTTCAAGGACACTGCATGCTGTCAAAAATCTTTTCCACTCTCAGGAGCCAATCCTCAGCAGCCTGTGGTCCCACAGCTCCTTTAAACAACGGAGGCTTTAGTTTATGAAACATCTGCATATGTCTATTCACTTATTCCTCGTTGCTACCACTCATTTTGCTCTGAGCATCCCCCATTACATGTGCAATTGCAGTAGCCAACTGCATCATACTCTCTGAAGGTACTGGAGCTGCGCTGTGTTTCTCATTCGGTACACTGGATTCAGCCGGAGGATCCATATCTTTTCACCTGCACAATTCAGAACAAATGATACACACATGCAACGATGTATGCCAATGATGCTCTTAAAGCTACCCAATCTACCCAATTCTCAATCCAAACCTATAATTCTGGTAACAATCCATTCTTCCAATAACACTGCTCTGATACCAACTATGAAGCCCCAGGATCAAACTTGGAAAGAATGTCAATCAATTACTCGAACAATTTACCATAGCTATCTAAAACCTTCAATTAACAATCTAACAAACATCTATAAATTTAAAACATCAATATACAAGTTGATTCATATCACCAAAAGTCCATGTACAATACTCAGGAACTATACTATCAATACAAGTAAAGAAATCTATCCTGTCCTGAGTACAAAAGAATTCCCAATCGACCAAAAGAATAAAAACCTGAAGATCCGGATCAATTCCTATCTTCTGCTCCCTTACCCTGACCTGAAAATATCAACCACATATAATGAGATTTACAAAGCCCAGCAGGTCACCTAATACCTATAACTGAAATCAAAGCACGGCGATGCTATCAATATGCATGTCAGTCAATCTAATCCATATCAGTCAATGGTCAATGAGTCAATGCAATCCGGAAATCAATAGTCAATAAAACCAGTCAATGCAGCGGCAGGCAAATCAATAACTCAAGCTCAATCAATCCACGTCAATCTCGAAGAAATCCGTACACAGTAGAAAATCAATCGATCCTACAAATCAGTCAATCCGTCTGTCAAATCAATCCGTCAAATCAAATATATACTATCAAGTCGATAAAATTAATAGGAAAAGCAATACGATATCCTATCAATAACTCAAATGTAGCAATCAGTACAATGCAGAATCAATAGTATCAATGAGTCTATACAAAATCTATATCCATTCTATCCATATCAATGTCAATAATCAATAATCAATATTATCCATGCTCAAAGATCAATCAATGAAATCTATAAATCCGTACGAAACAGTAAATCCGACAAATCAATAAAACAGATATCGATAAATCAATAAATCCGTATGTCAATACAGTAAACATGCAATTCAATACTATAATACTGAATAAGTACAATCAACTGGCTATGTTGCTGTTGTAGAATCCATATTGCTGTTGTAGACATCCATACGTTGGTTTCAATAAAAAGAGTCGTCACTCTATTGCCCGTCGGCCGCCCGTCGGCATATCTATAAACCCCTTATGACTCCCAATCGTTATATCAATGATCAATGGTTTAAAGGAAAGCCCGTCGGCCCACCATCCTGTACAGGTCAATTCAATCTCCAACCAACGTTCAACTAGGTTCCACTTGTGTTTCAGTATCAATAATCAAGTCAATAGTCAATAGTCAATAATCAATTCAATAGTCCATATAATAACAATATAAAGCAATTACATCAATATCCATATGCACATCAGTCTAATCTATCAATTTCAGATAAATCAGAAAAACTACGAAAATCGGGCAGAGTAACGGCAGTCTATCAAATTTAAACAAAAATCCTGCAAAATCACAATTCACCAAATTACAATAGAACGTTCACGACAACAATATAAGACTATTCTTCTACTGAATCAATATCAATAAACATCCTGATATTTTTCTATTCAATTAAAATCGCGTAGAACCAATTCCGACCGGTAAAATCATCGTAGAAAATACTCAAATCGTGTACAATATTCATATCTATAACATATTAAAAGTTGTGCGGTGAAAGTTGTGTCAATACAAAACCGGGTCCAAAATTCGACTACGAAAACACAAAACAGTGCACAACTCGATCAAAAATCAATATCTCTGAAAACAGAAATAGGATTCGGAGTCCTTACCGCGAGATAAACAAATCCTCCAACTACGTCGTCGGACAAAAAGCGCTCCGCGGGCTCCAAAACCAAGCTTCCTCTTCTCTTTCCTTCTCTTTCTCTCTCCTGCCTTCTCTCTCTCTTCAAAAATAATCCAAAAATATCTCAATTCCTATATATATCCAGACTGATCGTCCCGGACGATCTCACTTCGTACCGGACGATCCATGCTCAAGAAAATTTCGTCCAGACGAAAATTAATTATCGTCCCCAGACGACAGGGCTCTGGAAATTTTTCGTCCAGACGATCGTCCCGACTGCTCCAGGTTCGTACAGACGAAAATGACAGATTCTTCACAAATTTCTTCAGTTCGTCCCGTACTAAATCCAGTTCGTACAGACGATCGTACGGACGAACTGCACTAAAAAAATTAGCTTTTAAGGGTTTTACATGGCGAGCTTTGAGGTTTGATCGAGATTGAGTAGAGGGAGATCTGGAAAGCTCAAAAGAGCTGAGTTCTGGACTGGAGGAGCTCAAGATAGTGAGAGAGGGCTAGATGGAGAATGAATGCTCTATTAGGGCATTTCACCCTATTCAGCCATTCTCCAAGGGCTTGGATGGCTTTGATCGATTTAGAGAGTTGCTAAGATCGGGCCACCTATCCAGGGGTAGTTAGGAGCAGGAGAATCAAAGGACCAAACGTACAAGCCATGTGGAAAGTGGTTTTGGTCCCCATTTGAGCATGGGAGCAATGGTGGACGTTTGATTTAAATCCAATGGTTTAGAATGCTTCTAGGAATGTTCTAGAGGCTGTATTAACAGCTTGGATTGATTTAGATTAATGGAAGTTAGCTCTAAGAAGCCATTTGACCATGTTTGACCATCTTAAAGCACAAGTTTGACTGGTCAAATGCCACTTGGACTGGTGAGGTGGCAAGGGGTGACTTCAAAGAGGGTCTAGAGTGATTTGGTGGGGATTGGGCTAACTTGAATCAAACCATTTGGGCATTTAAAGGTTTGTTGACCAAGTGTTGACTGGTCAACTGACCATGTTGACTGCTGAGGTGGCAGCCAAGTGTCAATTCCAAATGTTTGGGAGTTGTTTGGAGGGAGCATAAAACCATGGGGTTGAAACTTGATTGGATATGAAGGGTTTTCTATGGGCTTGATCAAGTCAAAAGGGATTGACTTGGTCAAATCGACCATGGTTGGGCTCCAAACAAATTTGATTAAGCTTGAATCGTGAATTAGAGAGAGTTTGAGTGCTTGAATGGTTTTAAATAGTTAAATGAGTTGGAATGACCCACTTAAACACTTAAGGGGTACTTGAGTCAACCTAGGTTGACTTGGTCAACTAGGTTGACCCAAGGGGTGGGTCAAAGCTCGATAGATTTGATTTGATGTTTTGAATCTATTAGAGGTGGTCCCAAGGTCTAGAAATATCAAATTGATCAAAATGCCCATTTTGACCCTTAAGGGCCTGTTTGGTCAACTTAGGTTGACTTGGTCAACCAGGTTGACCCAGGGTCTGGGTTTGGGTTGAACAGGTTTGGTTTGATATTTGAAATTTGCTGGAGGTGGTTACACTCAATTCCGAGTTCATTTGGTTCGAAATCACCATTTGAGCCCCATAGGAGTATTTTGGTCACTTTGACCCCTGGTCAACTGGGAGTCAAATTGAGTCAACCAAAATGCAGTTTAGTGTTCAACATATCAAGATTAAAGGTCTGGAGGTGACTAGAGGCTTTGGTGAAGGCTCTAAGGTCAGAATCTTCAAAGTGATAGATCCAGTAGCATAGGCTGTAAATATTTGAAGGTTTTACAGCCTTTGGATTTTGATTTAGATTCTGAGGTTAGAGACCTCAGAATAAGCTCAAATTTGGAGGGTAGCCTTCAGAGACATGACCCATCAATATGCAACTGGCAGACTCTGAATCGGAGGTCATTTGATTGGTTTTTTGAAATATTTGAAAATTTGCTGAAAAAGGCTTTAGGACAATACCTTTTGGATTTAGGCTTTGAGTCTAAATTTTTTGAATTTGATCTGGATTTGATTGAAATTTGAATTGAATTAAGGTATGAATTGACTTAAGATCTAAATTGATCCTAAGGTCTGGAGTCTATAAGAGTCCTAGGGTCTGGATTGGTTTGGAGATTGAATTGATCTAGGGTCATGATTGGCCCAAGTGACCTCATACAAAAATGAGGTCAACAGGCACCAGATAGTCGTTGCGCCAATCATCACCCATCCTACTACGTAGTCGATGTTTTACAATCTTCATTGCAAAAAATGCTCTTTCCACTGTAGCGGTTGCAACTGGTAAAGTCAATGCTAAAATAATGAGTCTATAAACCAGTGGATACACATCATCCTTCTTGAACTTAACAATTTGCTTTGAAAGATCGGCAATACTGTTTAGAGAGGAGAACTCAGCACTTGTACGCATATCAATAATATAAGTTGATAATTGACTTTTAAGAGCCATAAGATCAAATGTAGAAAAATCATTTGGATATAACTCAGCTAAACGTATCAATTTCCTCTCATCATAAGCTTGGAAGGTATCAGTTGGATTTAAGCATGCCACACAAAGAATCAATTCAGTGCTAGATTCAGAAAAGCGATTATTTATCTCTTGAAGTTGCATGTCAACTACAGTATAGAATAGCTCAACACGATAATGATGTAAGTTTGTTATTTCTTCACCTCTTCGTACTGTTCTACGACGTGTTTTGTATGTTTCATTCATCTTTGGAACAATAACTTCAAAAACACTACAAAAATGAGAAACTTCATCTAATAGAACAGTCCATCCACTCTCCCTTAGTACCTGTAGTCGATGTTTAGATATTTGCACCAATTTTATTGCATTTTCAATGTCCTGATCTTTTCTTTGTAGTGATTGTGATAACTCATTCGTAATTCCCGCGTATCTTATGTAAGCTCAGTGAATGCTTTGCAAGTATTCTTCTACTGCAGCTTTAAGTGTTACTGCATTTGTTGAAGCAACATGTTTAATTCCAATAAATCTTTCAATAACCTGCCCTTTTCTATCAACATATCTCACTGCTAATGCCAACTGCTCCTTCGTTGATACATCACGCGTCTCATTGACTAGAATGGAAAAATAAGAATTTCCAATATCATTTATGATAGAAGCCAATGTTTCAAACGACGCGGCACAACAAATTTCCTTCTGAACTTTGGGTGAAATTAACTTCAATTTTGCACTTGCATTTTCAAAACTAACCTTCTTGATTTCTTCATTGTGGTTAGCAAGAAAGTGAAATAATTCTAAATAGTTCCCTTTATTATTTGAATCAGATGCCTCATCATGGCCACGGAATGACAAACCTTGCTTTAGAAGAAATCTAACACAGTCAACGGCAGCAGACAATAGGATCCGGTATTCTTTTTTATTCTTAAATCTTCACTTTTCTGTCTTGCTTTGTTGTGAGCACTATTATGTTCCCCGACATGAGCTAATAACTTTTCTTTCCTTTTCCAATTCTTAAAACCTTCACCAACAAAAGAATCACCACCACCCTGACTTATATTTGTCTGCTCCTGAGGTTTGAATAAGTAACAATATAAACAAAATGCAGCATCTTTGAGTACATTATACTCTAGCCAGCTTGGATATTCTTCAAACCATTTAGAATTAAACCTTCGAGCTACATTTCCTATTGTTGTTTGGCGGAAGTTATGATTTTTTGGCTGATAAGGTCCTTTCACCAAATATGCTCGCCGAATTCTATCCCTATCATTCACATCATAATTCCATATAGAAGGTCGAAGCCCAGGATCAATACGAAGATTATCAATGTCGACCTCAACACGTTCCTTCCTTTTCAAATATCGATCCATGAACGAATAACTAAGCATAATAAAAATTAAATTAACCTACTGAAATGTAAATACAAAAAACAATAAGTAGGTTGATATCGTCTTCGATTAATGTTGGTGGAATTTTGAAAACATATTTTGAAAATATTGGGTTTCTTTGGGAGTTAAAGATAAATTCTAATTTTAAAATCGAATCATTCCGTTAGAAAGAATATATCATCTCGAAAGATGAAAATAAAATTTCGTAACGGCGTTCAGATTTAGAATTATGAAATTCATCTTGAATATTGTGAGCGGATGCTAAAGAGAAATTCATATGACCCCGAAGGGTCAAAATGAGGTTCAACTGAATATCCAGCTACAATATTCAAGAAGTGTGATCGTTAGGTTCACATCCAAAGCCTTATCAAAGAAAGATATATCTCTCTGAAGGGAGAAAATATCGTTCGATGATAATTCTTTAAATATGATAATAATGATCACTAGTATTTTAAGTTCTCCCAAAGAAATCCAATTGAGTTTTAAAAAATCAATTTTAAAATCAGGTGTGTGTGGTTCTAAATCTCCTACGAGCGCAAGCCCTTGTAGTTAATTACATCGTAGGGAGACAAAATCCCCTACAAAAACTCTCGATTAAAATAGTGTCAAAACTTTATCAGATTTTCTAGGAGTGATATCAAAAAGAGATGAATTTTGGAAACTCAAAGGAGAATGGATCAAAATTGAGCAGTTATTAACAGAGTTAAAGGGGGAGAGGTAGGGGACACTTTGAGATTCCGGAAGTGTCCCAACTTAATCTAAGTGTTGGGCTTTATGTTTTGGATTGAAATGATATTTAATTAGAGTTGAGCATTTTATTAGAAATTTGGGATTAGATTCCCGAAGTTTGGGGTCTTATAATCAAAGATCTGCCCCGGATCCTAAATCTATTTTGGACACTAGACCACAGTCGTCCGATTCTAACTAATGCAGTGTAAGATCTGGACTTACCCCGGCCTGGATTGGGGAGCCAACTAACCACCTAATCGATTTAAAAGAAATGAGTCTGGTCTTTTATGAAAGAGTGGTAGGGATGTTGTACTTAAAGTTTTGGAGAGTTGGGGCCGACATCTAGAAATTTTCCTAATTGGCCCTTTTGACTTATGTTGGGTGCAAAATGCTAAGGACTATGAAATTAAAATTTTGACACTTTTAATTTGTTTCTAATGCAATGCATGCTAGTTAACAACCTTAAATCAAATATGCTTGAAATTTTAAAAACAGGCTTACAAAATAAATTTTTAGAAGACTAGGCTTCCCCAGGTCCGGCACCTCGTCCTCATAGGTCAGACTATCCGGACTCTACCCGCAGGCGGGGAAGGTTCTAAAATAAGGGAAGAGTAATGCAGAAATATGCATGCGACCCCGGGGTCGATCCCCGGCTAATTCCCTAGATCCATTATCTTTCTATGTTATTTAGACTCACTAAAATTTTAAACTTTTAAAGTTATGAGTATAAAACTTTCACACCCTCACGAGTCTCACGTATCCAGACGAAAACAAAAGTGGCACACAATCGCCAAAAAACTAGGAAAAACAAACAATCCTAAAGGCAATCAATTCATCACATCAAATATTAACTAATTAATAAATGTCCATAGGCAAAGTTGCCCTGCTTATTACAAACCAGAGTTTTATAGAAAGTAAAGTGGCCGGGTACCACTGACAACAATCCGGATTCTAAGCCTAATAATGACGCAAGTAATTTTGAGTGGGATATTCTCACTCTTCAAATCTTCAGTCTTGTTCTTCTTTAGGCTCCTTTTGCTTCAAGCTCCTTGGATTCTTTGTAGTAGACTACCCAAATGGATAAGAGGGCACTTCCTTTGAGGGGAAGGCCACTCTTTCCTCTTTGGGTAGGAAAGAAGTATGATCCAAATTTGAATCTCCAAATAGAAAAAGGGCTATTCCCCTAATGGGTATCTTTTCTCTTTGGAGTCCAAGCTTTGGATCTATGTATCCCAATTCAAAATCTAACTTTCACAACACTTAACGCTTATACAAATTACATTTATATCAAATCAAAAATCTAGTCTCTCCTGCAAGATTATCCTAAGCAGTTAATAAATAAAAAAGTAATTATTCTCAAGCAGTTATATATGTGCAGAAAAGAAAGTAAAACACGCTGGCCACGCTCTTTTTATTTGGGGGCTTTAGCTGCTGAAGCACCTGTGCAAGCAGTTATAACAATTGATAATTTTTTTTATTGATTTAGCCCCCTTTTATTGCCCTGCATGAGCGTGGTCACCTGCAGAAAACTATGTGAACATCTAGATCGTACCTAACCTAAGGGTAATCTAGTCGCCAAACATATTAATCCATCCACATAGTGCAGAAAAGTAAGCAGACACAGCAAGACAATTTCATCCACAACATGCAGTGAAAACTACGAAAAATCCGGCACACAGCAGTAAAGTAAACACCGGCCTAACCTAGATCTAGAGTTGGTTTTCCTAGCACATCATCTAAAGTGTGTGTAGAAGGTCGTGTGGCAGGGGTAGATCCTAAAGTGGGTGATTAGTTGAAGTTGTCTAAAAGTCTGAGTTTGTTAAGGTTTAAAAGGGATTTAGATTAAAATTTAAGTATTAATAGATTAAGAATTTTAATTAAACATATTTTAAAAGTTAATTGATTACTACCTTTGTTTCACAACCGAGGCCGTGAAGTTTATTTCACCTTCCTTGGGGCTAAGCTAATAGCCTCGTAGGCCTGGGTTACCCAGTAGCAATCGGGGTTGATTAAGTTATTTAAATTGGTTGGAATTAAAGGAGTGGATTGATATTAAAGGGAGTTGGTTGCTGATTTTAATAGATTAGTTGGGAATTTTATTAACCTATTTAGAAAAATCTGAAATTTGGAGGAGTTAATAAGTTTTGGAGGTCATCCGGATATGCTAATTAAGGGGTCAAAATTTGACTTTTAAAATTAGAGTTAATCTTAAGGGTTTCAGATTTTTAACAAATACTAGACCTTATTATGAGTTGTTAGACAGTTGGCACACTCAATTTGGAGTTTTCTATCAAAAGTTATGATTTTTAGAGTTTTGACCCGGAGAGTTGACCAAAATGTTGACTTTTTTACTTTGACCAGATTATGGGGGTTTGAAATTTTTAAAAAAATACTAGATTTTAATTAGAGTCATTAGCCACTGAGTTTGATTGATTTGGAATTTTCTACAATTAGTTATGAATTTTGGAAGTTTGGGTATTTATTGAAATTATTAAATTATTTCAATTAAGGGTCATTTTAGTGATTGGATCCCAAATGAGTCCTAAACTTCTTGAAATCAACTCCAAAGATCATAAATGATCTAAGGAGAGATCAGCAAGTGTTTAAAGATTTTTTGGGATTTTTAATAATTTTTAATTAATTAAAATTGATTAAATATTGATTTTGATTAAAATTAAATTAAAATGGATTTTAATGTCAAATTAAAGGAATTTCAATTTTCAATGATTAAGAGTTGAAATATGGTTGATTATAGGTATTATGGGTATTTTTTGGAATTAATATAAATTTATGATGATTTATTGAATTTTTTAAGTCTTTAAAAAGGCTGAAATTTGACATGCTTAATTTTCTAACCTAATGACCTTCAAATTGAGTAAAATTTAAACCTAAGGTACCTGATGTCACTAAGTTTACTATGTTCAAGTTTCATTTCTATTGGGTGTGTGTACAATCCCTTATGAATTTTCTAAGTTTTCTAGACATTTTCTTAATTATTTTTCCTAGGTGTCTCTACTATTAAAATAGGCATGAAACTTGGTATGTCTAACCCTGAAATACATTAAATCATACCACAGAAATATCACATCAAAATACTAAAACTGTAAGGAGTTATGAATTTTCAAAGTTTAGGGTCCAAAATAGACCATTTACCTTAAAAATTCATATCACAGAAATCTGTTGAGCATATGAACCTAGAAAAATTATTAAACATGCCTAAGATACTCAATAATCATCCACCAAAATTTGGGCATCATTTGATCACTAGATTGTGAGAAAATAACAATAAATAAAATTAACATAAACTCTAATATCTCACAATACAGAAATCAAATCAATATAATTTTAATTTTAATAAATACTAAAGTATATTTTCTTTCCAACGAGCCCAAGAACGACCCATTTGGTGGAGAACTCGATTTTCTGTGAATTTTTGAATATTTGGAGCATTTAAAGTATTTTTTTATTCAAATTTGGGTCAAATAAGCTGACGGTGATGTGGCGGCGTGGCGTGACACCACATCACCCTCCCATACCGTGGGATGACCCACGTTCAAACCTGGAGGAAGCCGCGCGGTATACCCAGATCTGAGCCGTCTGATCGTCGATCGGACGGTCCAGATCTTCTCTAGTTCATTTTGAATAGAAATCTTTAAACGCTCATATCTTTCAAAATACTCAACGAAATTGAACGAAATTTGAACTGTAGCTAGAGGGCAATATGATCTTGCAATGCCTGGAGTATGGAGGCTCCATTCATTGTAAAATCGCTACAGTTTCAAATTAAAATTTAAACATAAAATGAGCATAACTTACGATCCAACCGTCGGAGTTTTGAGATTTTTGGCTTGTTGGAAATCTGCAGCAATCCTCTACAACTTTCTTGAAGACGCCAAAAGTCGGATCTTACTAGATCGAAAGTTATATTGGAAAGTCCTCTTTCTCTCTCTAGAATACTCTCTCCTCACTAAAATAGTGATTTGAGGCTTGGAAATGGTTGGGAAAAGCTTGGGAAAGCCTTGGAATGTGTTGGAGTGTATGGGAGGAGCTCTTGGAAGGTTGAGGGTTGCTGGAGTTTTGGAGATTTTGATCCTATGAGAGGGAATGATCAAGAGGCCCCCTTTAGGTCAAGTTTTCCCCCACTTTAACTTTGCCTTTTGAATTGGATGGTTGAGATTTGATTTGGGAAGGTTTTGGATGAGTGCCAAGTGTCCCCTATGATACCCAAAGCTATGGAATAGGGTTGGTGGTTGAGAGTGACTTCTCTTGGTCCATGTGAAGAGGGACCACACCTTTTTCCCCATTTGGATGAACCAATGTCAAGCCTTGTTAAAGGGGGCTGATTTAAGCTCTATTAGGGGAGGAAATGGGTCACATCACATCATATTTGAGCAGGTTCTAGACTAAGCCATGGATTGCCAAGGTGGCTTGATGATGTGGCCAAGAGTTTGAGGTCAAGGATTTGAAGTTTTGAGTAAATACATGAAGTTGGAGAGGGTTTTGACCTTTCCAAATAAGTTGACCAAGTCAACTTAAGAGGAGGATTGACTTGAAAGTCTTTGGACATGTCATGGGTGTCCAATTGAATTATTTTGAAGGATTGATTTGATTCAAATGGGTTGAATGATTGAATTTGACAAGTTTGTAGGTTAAGGGTTGATTTGGTCAACCATAGTTGACTTGGTCAACTTGGTCAAACCATGAGTCAAGTTTGGATTCCATGTGTTTCTAAAGTCATTTAGGATCCATTGGAATAACATTTGAAGAAGATTTCAAAGCTTGATAAGTCAAATCAAGTTTAGTTTAGGCCAAAAGTCCAAAAATCCCCATTTAAGGGCATTTTGGTCATTTTGGACTCAAGTCAATTCTGAGTTAAATTGAATCTAAAAAGATATAAATCATTGCTTAATAAGTCAATATCAAGGTATTAGGAGGGATCAAAAGATTTGGAGGGGGATCCAAAGTCAAATTCCACTAGGTGAAATGCCTAGTGGCATGGATTATAAATATTCAATGGTTTTGCAACATTTGGAGTTTGATTAAGTTTATGGGGTTAGAGTACTCCAATTGGATTCAAATTTGGAGGTTTGACACTAGAGACATGTCACATCAATGTGAAATTGACAGAGCCTGAATCAAATGCCAAAAGATTGGGTTTCAAGGTGATGGAAAAATCACCTAGAAAGGGCTTTAAGACCTAAGTCTTTAGCCTATGAGTTCTGGGTTTGGATTGAGTTAAGATTTGGATTGAGCCTAAGGGCTAGGAACTAGAAAGATCCTAGGATCTAGGAATCAGAGAGGAGTTAAGTGTGACCTCATACAAAAATGAGGTCAACAAATGGACCCCCAATGTGTGTAGTAGAAGAAACTTCTGCTGCACACATCGGCGTTGAACGAATAAAAATTTTGAATAGAATTTTAGGAATGTAAGGAAGGGCATCACCCAACCTTATATCTATAGGATGCTGATAGAAGGCTTACACCTAGTAGACAAATCAACTGGGAAACCAAGGTAGGGAATACCTAACCTTGGGTCTAAGGAAGGGCATCACCCAACCTTAGGCCTATAGGATGCTGATAGAAGACTTACTCCAAATAGACAAATTAACTAGAAACCAAAGTAGGGAATACCTAGCTTTGGGTCTAAGGAAGGGCATCACCCAACCTTAGGTCCATAGGATGCTGATAGAAGACTTACTCCTAATGGACAAATTAATTGGAAAACCAAGGTAGGGAATACCTAGCCTTGGGTCTAAGGAAGGGCATCACCCAACCTAAGGCCTATAGGACGCTGATAGAAGACTTACTCCAAATATGCAAATTAACTGGAAACCAAAGTAGGGAATATCTAACTTTGGGTCTAAGGAAGAGCATCACCCAACCTTAGGTCCATAGGATGCTAATAGAAGACTTACTCATAATGGACAAATTAACTAGAAAACCAAGGTAGGGAATACCTAGCCTTGGGTCTAAGGAAGGGCATCACCCAACCTTAGGCCTATAGGATGCTGATAGAAGACTTACTCCAAATAGGCAAATTAACTGGAAACTAAAGTAGGGAATACCTAACTTTGGGTCTAAGGAAGGGCATCACCCAACCTTAGGTCCATAGGATGCTGATAGAAGACTTACTCCTAATGGACAAATTAACTGGAAAACCAAGGTAGGGAATACCTAGCCTTGGGTCTAAGGAAGGGCATCACTCAACCTTAGGCCTATAGGATGCTGATAGAAGACTTACTCATAATAGGCGGATCAACTGAGAAACCAAAGTAGGGAATACCTAACTTTGGGTCTAAGGAAGGGCATCACCCAACCTTAGGTCCATAGGATGCTGATAGAAGACTTACTCCTAATGGAAAAATTAACTGGAAAACCAAGGTAGGGAATATCTAGCCTTTGGTCTAAGGAAGGTCATCACTCAATCCTTAGGCCTATAGGATGCTGATAGAAGACTTAATCCTAATAGGCGGATCAACTGGCAAACTAGGATGGTGCCACGAAGGGCGTACTCCACCACTAGCGAATGGTCATGTGGGGAGGAAACTTGCTCCACACAGAGGACCGAAACTGGCAAACTAGGATGGTGCCATGAAGGGCGTACTCCAGCACTAGCGAATGGTCATGTGGGGAGGAAATTTGCTCCACACAGATGACCAAAACTGGCAAACTAGGATGGTGCCACGAAGGGCGTACTCCACCACTAGCAAGTGTGAATCAGGATGGTGCCATAAAGGGCGTACTCCACCACTAATCCCCAAGTCAAATGCCAGGGTGGTGCCACAGGGGGCGTACTCCACCACTAGCGAACGAGAATCAGGATGGTGCCACGAAGGGCGTACTCCACCACTGATCCACAGGTAAAATCCAGGATGGTTCCACAGAGGGCGTACTCCACCACTAGCGGGTCTAATCCTAAGGGAAGGAAGGACCTAACCTTAAGGAAAAGAAAACTAAAAATAATTGGTTGATGATTTTGAATTTGATTTGATTTCTTTGAATTTGAAGGGGTGAATTTAATGTTTAATTTGATCCTCATTAGGCATGATACTTCTTAAAGAACTGCCCAAATGAAAGGAAGCATATGGTGGTATCTTCAAAATTAATTCATTGCCATGAACCTTCCTTATAGATCATCTCTAAGGTGGACGATCTAGTCAACATTGATTCAAAGCTTCCATTGATCTTATGGTGGACTAAATTTGGTCTCCAAAGGGCTATAGCCAAGTCTCCTACTTGGAAAGCCCTGAGGTGACACAATTTATAACGAGCTTGAATCATACGTGACTTATGTAATTTCAAATTTTATTGAGTTCAAAATAACTTTCTTCAAGGCATTCGAGATCCTCCAATTGGAGTCAGGCACTCTACTTAATTGTGACTCAATTTTGAAAGTTAATTTATAGCCATGTAAAACACACCTCTATATGAGAACAATCTTAGACCCAGCATAGAGTATTATTTTACTGAGTGGATCTTAAAAGGAACGATGCCTATGTTTAAGGACTCACGTATTTTCCTCAAGAATGAGATTTGAATTCTTATCCAGAGTAGAAGATTCATTCTTTTTATTGAAAATTTCCTCTTAATTATTTGCACCCTGTCAGAACGACAAGTGGGAACAAATTTAAAAGTATAGTGAGAAGTACAGTGACCCCAATCGACGTGAAAAGAGCCAAGGATTTGAATTTTGTTGACTCGGACCAAGTTTCATAGAAATTGAACTAGGTTATCCCTTGTAGAAATTTTGAATTAAAATCAATTTCAAAAAGGCGTAAGTTGGATAGAGAATTTTAATCTTTTCAATTCTCTTGCATAGAATTTTCTATCTAATAAACAGTCCAAGCATGACAATAAATCTAGATTCAAGATTTTTTAAAGTCAAGCTATTAAAAATGATCGGGCTCTTTGAGATTTAAGGATTTAAAAAAAAGGAAGCCTCTTTCACTTTTTTTGTGACATGCTTTGCACATCTTTTTATTTCTTTGACGCACTTTACGCTTCTTTTGATTTTGAATTTTTTTAATGCACTTTGTGCATCCTTTGATTTTTTTTAACAAGAGGCTTCACTTTCTTTAAAACCTTAAAATAATTGCTCTTTTTTTTTTTAATCCAGGATTATATCGCAAGTATAAGAGAAGGAAATTCATTTTCTTATCCAATGAAGAATAATCCCCAAATTGGACCCAATCTTTTGATAAGAAAATATCAACTTGACTTTGAAAATCATTGAATAGATTTAGAACATGCAAGAGAAGCCTATAAGATGAAAAATCACGAGAAGACTAAGAAGATTTTCATTTCTAAAACCAACTTAAGTTTGAAACAAATTTTAATTCAAAAATCAAATCAACCCGCAGAAGCGGTGGGAGGGAGGCGCCTTTGAAGATCCAATGGGGTCAACCACGACTCTCTCCTAATTTTGATTTAAAGTAGAGGTCAATTTTCATTAAAAAGATGGATCAACTATCTTGAAAATTTTGATCCAGTACACTTGAGAAATAATGTGATTTCCTTTAAAATAGTAGGTCCAGGTGGCAAGACCCTATCAATATAAATTATATTTCCACAATCTCTTTAAAGAAAGAGATTGTTGTGGGGTCTGCACTACCCCTAACTAGTGCTGCATCATCTCAATCTAAGGATCTATCGTGATGTTGACCTCGATTTTGTCCAGAATTGGGCTTGGAGAGTTGACTGGGTCAAATTGATCAGACTAGACCCCAAGACCCTCCCCAATGGATTCAGTGAGTCAGACTGAGTCTGTTGAGCTCGGGCCTAGGCCTTGGGTCAACCCGGTTGACCAGGTCAACCCGGGTTGACCCAAGTTGACCTAAAGAGCTCAAATCAATTTTTAATTAATTTCAAACCCTTTCATGGCATGATCCGCATCCTCCTTGACCTAATTGACTTGTTTGACCAAGTCAAACCCTGACTTGGTCAAACCAAGTCATAATTTGGTCAAAATCACCTATTTATTTGGATTTAAGAGCCTAATCAATGCCATAAAAGCCCTCCTTTCGTTTTGAAATCAAAACCACGGCCTAAACCGACATTTTTCCCTCCTAATTAACCCCTGATTTAATCTTGGCCGTTAACTTTAGGTCTAGGGCATTTAAATAGGAGAAATCAAGTCCAATTAGGGATCTTTGGCTCTTGCTTTCTCTAGAGACTTCCCCAGCCTCTGAGATTTTGTGTGAGAGCTCCTGCACCTTCCCTCCACCCTTCCCGACCTAATCCCGACGGTGAAACCTCGCCGGCGACGAGATCTCCGGCGAACCGAGGTCAGGGAACTTCCAATCCGTGTTGCGTGCGATCTAGACGTCGAGAGCTTGCGGTTTCTTCTCCAAATAGGAGCGTGGACAGTCTACAAGTGCAACAAGCCAGAGATCTCTCGATTTCATCGAGTATTTTGGGTAAATTTCTCAACCCTAGTTAGAACACATGAAGCTATTTAACTTTTTATATAATTGATATTAGATAATTTGAATGGTCCCCCATGATTTCTGTTCATAGGTAGAACATAGGTTTAAAATTTCGTTAAGTTTCGAGGAGTATCGAGAGAGAACGAGGCAGAAAACGAATTAGGGCTTCGGACACGGTCCGTGTCCGTCAGGGCCTGATCCCAACCGTTGATCTTACGATCAACAGTCGGGATCCCGTCGTTCCGCGGTTCGGAACGGCGCTGGATCTGGATCCTGTCGGTCCGCTCTCGGTCCGGCTCGATCAGAGCCGTTGGCTTCCACCCGCGCGAGATCAGACGGCTGCGGGCCCTCGCCTACGTGGCTAAGTGGCGCCGCGTCAGCGGCGCTTGATTGCCGCATGATTGCGGCAATCATTGCTGGCGGCGCGCAATCATCGCGCCGCCAGGCAATGATTGCCCGGAACCGCGGGATCAATCCCGCTTCGCCACGTGGCATCCCGCGGGTCCCGCCACCTATTTAAATGATTTAAATTTATTTTTAAATCTATTTTAAGCTATTTTCACTTAAAAATTCGCAGAAAATTCGTTTTCACTCTGTTTTTGACGCATAATACCTTGTTTTGATCGGATTTTTATTCTCTACATTATAAAAAAAAATTTATTAAAAATATATATATATTTTAATTATTTAAAAAACAGTAAAATAATATTATTTTAAGTACATTATTTTAATTATTTTATTAATATTATATTATAATATTATTGTTTTAATTATGATATTAATAAACATATTACTTTAAATTATTTTGTTACTTATTATTATTATTATTATTACTATTATCGTATTTATTTAAATATATATATATATATATAAAAGAAATTATTGTTATTTTTAATAGTTAAACCTTATCTTAATTATTTTTAATTAATTAAATTATTAAAAAATATTCTTAATATTATATATTTATAAATTACTTTCAAAATCTTAGGGATTCTAGAATCTCTCTTTCATATTTATTTAATTATTATTACTATTATTATTATTATTATTATTATTATTTTAAGTATTTGTTATTTTCAACATTTTAATATTATTTAATTACTTTAAAACTTTCGAAATCGATAACTTTTCCATCTCAAGTCGGATTTTCGCGCACAACGTCTTGTTTTGAATGTATTTAGATTATGCACATTCTGGAATTGGTTTTACTTGAAATTTTTGGCTCTATGTGCAATTGTTTTCAAAACAGCAAGTTGTATTATTTTCAAATATTCTTTTTATTATACTTAGACTTTGAAATTACATAACTTTGTCGTTTTAAGTCCGCTGTCGACGCACAGCAACTTGTTTTGGATGTACTCTGAATTCTGCATATTTTAAAACTATTTTTAGATGAAAATTTTGTCTGCATTTTCTGTAATTTCAAAAACAATGAAACTGCACTATTTTAAAATATTATTTTATTGTATTTGAACTTGTAAATTTCGTATCTCCGCCGTTTTAAGTCGGATTTCGATGTGCGACCCTCGTTCTTTTCAGCAAGACGAGCTTTATGTTTTGGAACCATTTCCAGCCCTTGATTTTGGCTGTCTTGACTGGTTTCTGTTTTATCCTATGATTTGGATATTTTAATATTATTTGAATCAATTATCATACTAATTATTTTTAAACTAAAAATTATTTTTTAAACCATTTTGAAGCCTCGATTGGGTGGTCAGAGGGTTTCCCTATACTTATGTATTATGAATTGAACTATTTTCAATTATTTTATTTTCCAGAAATATATTTATATCTATAAGTAATTTTAAATTATTTTAAAACTACTTATACCAAAATTCTAACTTTGGGATACCCGCTACTTCATGAAATTTTAGACATGGATCTTATGTGTGAAGAGCAATCATGGGGGAGTGGGTTAGTGAATGGTTGAGTCCCAATCATTCACTAATCCTTTCTTTATGTGTCTTTACTTTTTTTATATTTCGTAGATTGCATGTGTAGGTCGTCGCACCACAAGCACTTAGTTTAGGTTCTCCTAGATCTAAGGACATGGTGTGTTTATTTATTTACTGTACTCCCATGCATTTATTATCCCGAGGGTTAGTGTAAACATCACTTTAAACCCATATAACATAGTGACACCTTAAGGACAATAATTAAGGACCCGTCTAGCGAACTTAGAAGTTTTCTATGAGCTAGGATAGATCCCAGAACGACATGAAAACTTCAACACTTAAACTTAGTGACATCATGAACCTTTCTGAATTTTCTAGGAATTTCTAGGAGCTTTTAGAGCCCTTAGCTAACCAACCATAATTAATCTGCTAATTAAGGCCCCGAGACCTTCCGAAAAATGCAATAATTACATATTAGGTCAGAAAATTACCCACCATACCTTGAATTGACCAGAATATGACCCTTGACCTTAGATAAATAGGGCTCCCTAGTTTGACTTCAGGTTGACCCACAATTTGACCCTAGGTGGAAATTACCTTTTTGCCCCTAATAAATTATTAAAAATTATTAAAAATCCCAAATTTTCTCCAAATACTTGGGATCACTTTCTCAGGTCATCCCTGACTTTTGGGAGTGATTCCAATCAGTTTGGAGCTCATTTGGATTAAAATAGCAAAAAAGGGCCCTTTCCTAGTTAATTTAGAAAATTCCCTTAAATACCCGATCTTTAGAAATCCATAACTAATTGTAGAAAATTCTAAATTAGGTAAACTCACTTGCATTAGACTCCTATTAGGGTCTAGTATTTACTAAAAATATTAGGTTTCCAGAAATTGGCTTAGATTAGAAAGTCAACTTTTTGGTCAACCGTAGTTCATTTAGGGCCCGAAACTTAGAAAATTCATAACTTTGGATAGAGAACTCCGATTCCAGCCTACTACCTGTCTAACTACTCGTATTAAGGTCTAGTATTTTCCTAAGGTGATAGGAATCCCAAACTTAGACTATTCCCCATAGTGACTTTTTTGGACCCTTAGTCTAGTTCCTAGGAGGACCCAGGACTTTCCAAAATTGGCTAATACAATTCAAACTTCAAACATGAATACCCTTAGTTCTTAGAATTGATCAACAAACTAAAATAATAAAAATGGATCTAATTCACTATTGTTTGAATTTCAATTAAAACATCCTTTTTAGACCCCCAACATACCTGAACTTTAGACAAGTTTAACTAATTACCCCACTTAGGATCTATCCAAACCACACTAGCCTTACACACACATAGAATGGTTTGCTAGGGCACCACTTTTAGACCTAGGTTAGGCCGCTGGGTTTTACTTTTTTGCTGTGTGCCGGAGCTTTCCGTGGTTTTCATTGCATGCTGTTTGAAAAATGATTGGTGTGTTTGCTTACTTTTTCTACACTCTGGATGTGAGCGTTAGATTTACCCCTAGGTTAGGAGCGCCATATATATACTGTTCTTCTGTGCAGGTGGCCATGCTCATGCTAATAAAAAGGGGGGAGCATTATGATTGTTTCTAATAATATTTTATGCAGGTGCTTGCTCAGCTCCCTCTAAATAAAAATGAGGGCTAAAATTAATAATTATAACTGCACAGATGGAGCTGCTTAGCCCTCATAATTAAGAGCATGGCTTGGCACAGTGTCAATGGTGTTAGCATTTTTATTTTTATATAAACTGCTTGGGATGATTTTCATTAGGATAACATTGCAGGGATTCTTAGATTTACTGTTTTTTCAATTAATGTAAAAATTTGTATGTAATAATTATTAAGAGTTGTGAAAACAACTATGAGTTGGGATATTCTTATCCAGCTCGGATTCTAAAAGAAGAAGGCATCCCTAAGGGGAGAGTCTTCTTCAATTTGGAAGATCGAGCTGGATGGCTTTAGATATCCAAAGAGAAAAGGCAATACACCCCTACTAGGGGGAATTGTCTCTTCGTTTGGATATTCAAGCCACGACGGATCCAAGGAGTCCAAGGAGGAGTGATCCAAGGAGTCCAAGGAGAGGAAACCCAGGAGACTGAAGATATTGAAGACTGAAGACCCAATATCCCGCTCAAAGTTGTCAGCGTCTGTCATAGGCTTAGAAATCCGGGTTGTTGGCAGTGGTGCCCGGCCACTTTACTTTTCTGCATACCCCGGGTTGTAATTAAAGGGCAGTTGGCCTATGAACATTTATTTGATTAGTTTGTGGATTTATATTGATGTGTTTACCTGATTGCGCTTAGAAATATCTGCTTTTCCTAGGTTTCTTTCTTGCATGCCGTTTCTGTTTTCGCCTGGATCGTATTAGGCTCATTAAGGATTATAAAATTCTTCTACTCGTAATTAATATTTGAAAATTTAAGTTTTAAATAACATAGAAACTTAACGAACCTAGGGAATTGCCGGAGTCGTCCGGGGTCGCATGCATATTACTGCATCTTCTCTCTCCTTCTAATAAGACATCTCCCTGCCTGCGGGTAGAGTCCAGATAATCTGGCCTATGAGGATGAAGTGCCGGACCTAGGGAGACTCAGTCTTTTCTAAAAATTTATTTTTTATAAGCCTGTTTTTAAAGTTCTATAGCATTCATGAGCTGACAATTCAACTAGCATGCATTGCATTAGAAATCAATTTAATTAAAATTTAATTGTATTAGTTAGGGGCATTCACCCAACATAAGTCCAGGACCGCCTAGGAAATCCTCTAGATGTCGGTCCTACTTCCAATAACTATACCACCCACCCATCTTTCATAATTGACTTGACAGCATGGTTTTAAATCGATTATGTGGTTAGCTGGCTCCCCCAATTCAGGCCGGGATAAGTCTAGATCTTTGCATCGCATTAGCTAGGACATTGGTCTTAGTGTGTGTCGAACACTAAGTCCAAACTAGATTTAGGATTCGAGGCTACTACATTCGGTCTCGTAGTATGCCTTAAATAGTAGTAGGTCCCCTTCTTTTCAGGGACTATAAATCTTTACTTATCTGCGTCACAGGATGACGCC